>CM033715.1:32985984-33560682 GCA_019671005.1 Hibiscus mutabilis
ACAACATTGGAAAATTTGGAAGATCGGCAAAAGAAGACGCTCGTGAGCACATCCAAGCTTTCTTGGAAGTCTGTAATTGTTTCAGGCAACCAGACATACCTACTGGTGCCTTACGACTCAAGCTATTCCCTTTCTCCATGCGTGATTGATCCAGAGCATGGCTAAAAACTTGTTCCACGGGATCTATTACATCTTAGGATGACTTGTGTAGTAAATTTTTGTACAGTTATGATCCACCGAACGTGCACAGCCAAACGCGAAGTGATATCATCTCCTTCCAACAGTATGATGATGAGTCCATGTATGAAGCATGGGAGAGACACAAAGATCTTTTGCAGAAGTGCTTGATCCTTGGATTTATAGATTGGCTAGAAGTCATGACGTTCTATAATGGCGTCAATGCACAAACAAGGATGATGATTGACTCGTCAGCTAATGGCACCTTGATCGATAGAGAACCTGACGAGGCTTTTAAGACACTTGACAAGATAGCCAACGTCGACTACCATTTCCCACGAGGGAGATTGAGGCCTAGACCTAAAGCAACTAGAACAGTTCCTTTAGACAAGTCCCAGACTATCGCAGCTCAGCTCTCCACCATCACCAAATTGCTTAAGAACATATAGGGACCCTTCAATATCCATGAGGCAAATGTGGTACAATACACTTGTGAGCACTGTGATGGGGAACACTTGTAGGGAACACCAACTGAAACAACAATCCCTATTCCAGCACCTACAACCCAAGGTGGCGGCAACATCTAGGTTTTGGTTAAAGAGGTAATAAAGGAAATTCAGGAGCACAACCATCTACATCAACTGAACCACCTGGATTCCAAAAGACTTAGAGGCATAACTAGGGAGATTCTAAATCTAAATCTAATTCTTTTGATAATTCTCATCAAACATTTATGGAAATTACATGTGTCATTATGTAAGATCAAGCAGCCCACTTGAAGAACCACAGTGACATGCTCACAACACAGGCTGCCATGTTGCAAAACCAGCAATCGATCATGCAAAATAACACTACCTCGATAAGGTCCCTTGAGACTCAAGTAGGGCAAATTTCTCAGATGTTGAAGATAAGACCACCTAGCGGCTTACCTAGTGATACTAAAGTCACTAAGGCCTTTAATGCAGAGCAATGCAATGCCATCAATCTTTGGAGCGAGACACAATTGATGATAGAAGCCAAGTTTGGGGGAAGCTGTCCAATAGATCCCACTCCAAGCAAGCCATCCAACAATGCTCTTACACCAAATGAATCAACTCATGTGTTTGATACAATGAGTGACCTTGCTATTGAAGGCAATGAAGAAAAAGTTGAGGATACACCTCCATTCAGTAAGCCACAAGAAGAGCCTAGACCACCACATCATTTCCCAAAAAAGTTGAAGGCTCAGAAACAGGATGTCTAGTATCAGAAATTTTTGAAGATGCTCAAACAGCTACACATCAATGTCCCACTTTTGGAGGCCATTGATCAGATCTATGCAAAGTTTCTAAAGGAGATCATTACCAAGAAGAGTAAGGTGAGTGATGTTGAAATTGTCACCACCTTGGACGAGCTTGTGGTTGTGCTAAGTGATTTGCCACCCAAGATGAAGGACCCTGACAGCTTCACCATTCCATGCTATATAAGCCACAATTATACTGGCTGTGCTTTATGTGATCTCAGTGCAAGTGTGAACTTAATGCCAAAATCTATATTTAAATGTCCAGGGATGGGAAAAGCAAGGCCTACATCAGTGATCCTCCAGTTGGCTAATTGATCTCAAATCTAACACGAGAATAGAATTAAAGATGTGCTAGTTAGGGTAGATAAGTTTGTCTTCCCAGTAGACTTTATCATCCTTGATTGTGAAGCTGATGAGAATGCTCTCATCATTATGGGGAGACCATTCCTAGCAAACCAAGATCACATTTAATGTCTTTAGCAAACCAAGGTACATAGAGGAATATGAAGATTGACAGCTTGTGGATAGCATGGACGACCTAGCAGATGAGACTTACATCAAAGAAGAAAACTCCATAAATTGACATGTTGCCAATTCCAAAAGCCCAATTGTACAAATGTGCAAATACAAGGAATTAATAGCAAATGAATTCAACAATCAGGCCAGAACGAGACTTACATTAGCTATGAAAACTATGCTCATGCAATAAGTTATCAAATGGTGTGAAGCTGGTATCCTCTCTCCTATCGAAGAATGGCCTATTGTGAAAATTGACATCAAATACCCACAAGATGCCATGGGAAATTCGACTGATGTTGAAAGATCTTACCATTTGGTGCTATCTTTGGCACAAATTCATGATCAATATATCAGTTTCACAAGCATGGCACTTAAATGGTTGCAGATGTACAATGGAGCACCTATCATTCGCGATAAGTTTGCTAAAATCCCACTAGATGATTAACCCATATTTTTCTTATCACTCCTATGACTATTTATATATATATATATATATATTATTACATATTTACTTTTTTCATTTTATTCCAGTTTTACGTTTTCTTTCTATTTTAGGTTCTATAGATATATTACGGCAATTATCAAGAAATGAAAAAGCTTAAGGAATGAGAATGTTTACTTTTGGGTAAAAACCAATGAGCAATTAAAAGTAGCAACACGTCTATGAGATGTGCGGAGATACGAGGAGATTTTGGCGTCTCTCTAACAAATTACTAAAACCACCCTAAAACGTGTTCATCAAGCGATGCCCTGATCACGAATCTATTCATTGTGCTCATGACCCTCTAGATGCCTAATACTTATCAGGAAAGGTGCAACGCCTCCTTCCCACAGAATCCTTACGAAACCTTCACCACTCTCCAATGGAATACAGTTCTGCAACTTCAAACTCTATCTCCAATGAAGTTTAAGCTGAAACTCCGGCAGTCCCTACAGAGCCCATTCATACACCACCTAGAGACACCAATCTTCTTCTATCTCAAACCCTGCAACAACGATATGAGATAATTTGCCGACAGGGAATCCTGGAAGAAGGGCTGGAATTTACTACTGCATATACATAACGATTTGACCCTCATACACTTTATGTGCTTAACAAGCAGCAATGGACCACATTCGTCCAACAACCTGGATACATCAATGTGTCATGGGTGTGTCGCGACCCTTTTTAGGAGGCTCGACATTTTGAAATCTAAAACACGGAGTCACCACCAATCTTTTTTTAAAAAAAGTGTGATTGGATCACTTTAAAACCGGGTTATTTTAACAAAATGTTTTATTTATTAAAACAACATTTCTGGTCTTCGAAAACAAGAAAATAGGTTTTGGAGTCGGTTATGTGTGGGGAAGAATTAGCACCCCCACGACGCCCAAAAATTGGTACCCAATTGATTTCAAAAGTGTTTTTCAAAATGGGAATTTAAGTTCACAAGATTTCAATTTATTCGTCCGTTTTATGAATATAAGTCTATTTTAATGGTCTTACCGCCTGAAAGATTAAGTCCAATCACCGCTAACACTCCTAGCGCTAACCCGTCATTTCCGCTTGGTAAGACAGCGCATTAATTATTTTCACTTTTTAACAAACTAGCAAAAACAGTTAAATGTGTTAAAAAAATTTAATTAAACCTAAATGGTGATTATTAGCCTAGGGAAAGCCTACATTTATTTTATCTATTAAGGTTAAAATGTAATTAAGTATGCTTTATTTAAATATAAGAAGAAAGTTTTTTGTCACACAAAGGCTCTAAATAAGTTTTCAAGATCATATTCCTAAGGATTAAAACTAATCATTTTCAACAAGCAATTAAAGCAAGGAAGTAATGAAATTAAATTACTTTAGTCTAACAGAAAATAATATGGAATTTTAAATAAAGAAAAGGGATAAATAAAACCTTTTTATTTTTATTTTCCTTTTAAGAAAACTAGTGACCAAATTGAAAGTAAAACGAAATGTGATGGTCAAATTATAAACAAAGGGACGAAATTGAAAAGATTACAAACTAAAGAGATGCGATGAAAGGTCCAGCAAAGAAGGGCGCGGGTCTAAAGCGGATATAGGTCGGGTTACCTGGTTGGTATAAATACTCGAAATTAAAAATAGATTTCATTTCCCTCCTTATTTCCTAAATGGATTAAACTGACCTTTCTTAAAATCCTCTAAAGTGTTCTTCTTGTTCTTCATGAACTGAAGAACACGATGAACATCAGGCGTGCTGACCGCCGTTACCAACGGTAAATTTTTTTTCAGAAACCCTTTTTTTAAAAATGAAAAAAAATCAAATAAAAAACTTTGAACCCTCTTCCTTTAAGAAAATTTTTAGAAACCATTGAGCTTAAAATATGCATTCGTCATCAAGGATACCGCCTCAACCACCATTCACGGCGGCACATTTCTAAACAAAGGTAAAAAACAATTATCCCTTTTTTTGTTTAAAAACTTCGAATATAAATTGAAAGAAGAAATTACCAGAAACTGGGCTTGTTTTTATTTCTGAAAAAAGTTGAATACACTATTGCTTCCTTCCTCTACAATCTGAATGCGATTTTTGAGTATTTTCTGTGTATTGTTGTTGTGTTGTGTGTGATTCATATCTATTGTGTTTGTTACATGAAAATTACATGGGGTTTATATAGCTACAAATATACTTGTTTTGCAAGAATGAATCCCATAATATCATCCGGATTGCTTCTATCTTGGTTCTGATTTCAAGCTGGTTTCCATTGACTCCTGATTTGCCTCTGTCTTGAATCAGATTTTTAGCTAATTTGGATAGGGCTTTAATTTCAGGATTTGAATTCTTTTGGTTCAGTTTTAATCTGTGTTTGTTTTTGTTGCCGGTAGTTGCAAACGACGACATCACTGCTGGCGAGGAACGGTCCGAGGCAAGGAAAACGACATCAAATAAGATGAAAAAGCCCAATTCGAAGCTCAAATGTCGGGGCGTGGTCTTCACGCACAAATGACAATTTGTGTGATCATCCTTTAGAGGCTATCTGGGTCGTTAGATCGTGTCCTAATCTAATAGTCATGAGTGGTGTGGCGCTACAACTCCTTAGCTAGGGTTTTTGAGCGTGATCTGCGCTGTTGGATCAACTTTTGATCTAACGGTGACTGGTCATCTGTGCAAAAGAAAAGCAAAGGGGATTAGGGTTTTTATTTTGTTTGGGCCGATCGGGCCCTCTTGTACATGGACTCTTATTTTTAATGTATTGGGTCTTTATTTTCTAATACAATGGACAGTTTTTTATATTTTGGGTTTTATAATTACACTAACTATAACAATGTACATAATAATAACATATAAAAGCTTGGGTGAAAATTCAATGACAACAAGGTGTAGGAATTCTACACTAAAATGGGTCATACCGGAGAAAAGGTGATAATGGTGAGAGGGAAAATTGTGGATTTCTCTGAGGAGGTCATAACCCAGCACTACAAATTTTTAGACCATCACGACGAGAACCACACAACAGGCCATGATAAGGAACCCTACGCTAAAATTCTACGCAAATTATGTATCCCAGAGACAAAGTGGAATGGAGGGGGCCATGATAGAAGGGCGGAATGGCGGCAGCTGAAGCCATTTTCCGATTTTGGGCCCACATTATCAATACCCGTCTCCTACCAACCAAAAATCGAGAAACTTTCTCCCTCCGGTAGATACGACTATTGAACTCCATTACCAATGGTCGTGACATATTCCCCGCACATTTGATTCGTGCAGTGATCATAGAAGACGCTACCACTATAAGAAAACTCAACATGTTTCCCTTTCCCAATTTAATTACAACTCTTTGCATTTTAGCATGAGTAGAAAATAGGGAAGGAGACACAATTGTGGCAACCCGACCAGGGCTATTTCCCTTTCAAGTAGAGGAACTAAGAGGATATGCTCACATTGCACCTTCCGCTATTTCGTCTTCCTCCCCTATGCCAATTTCTAACATAATGGCAAAAATAGTTTATACTTCTCTCTAACCGCTTTTCTTTGCTGTAGAAAAAAGGGAAGCAAAGCTACAGTTGCTATTCTAGAGGCTCTTGCTAGACAAAACAATGGTATTCCCAATATTTCCACAATAGCTTCACCCTAACGCTCCGGACAACCCTATTATACTAGCACCGAAATACCTCACCAGGAAGAGGTAGCAGCCAAATACTGATGTTGGCGCATCTTCATGCACTGTCAAGAAACCAGCATCCGCCCGAGACAAAGGCAAGAGCATCATCATATGGGACCCACCACCCTAGTAACTCCCTGGGTTAGATTTTCTTTTCTTTTAGTTTTTCATATTCTGAATTTGCATCTTTACTTTATTTGCTTCTCTTTGATTTGTTTTTCTTTTCTTTTTGCATTGGGGACAATGCTCTTCCCAAGTTTAGGGGAGTACATACTATAATCATTAATTTTGTCAGGGTTAATCACTCATTCCCTTATTTATTTATTTATTTGTTTGTTTAGTAGTTCATTTTAGTTAACTTCTTTTATTTAATATTATCGTTGGTTAAGCTAAACAAAAACAAAGTATATAGTAATGTTAATTAAATAGAAGCCCAGCAAAATAAATAAAGTCAATCCATATATGTGTTATATATATATAACATATGTTAAAGTGTATAATATACGGTTTTAATGTATATATATATCGTATATGTTTCGTATATAATATATGGTTTTTATATATATGTATATATATTGTATGTTTTATGCATATTATAATATATAGTTTAAATGTAAATATATAAGTATGGCTCGCAAAACCTAACCTTTTTCTTATATATATATATATATATACGTATATGTATATATAGATATATATGTAATAGATTATTATATGTATATAATATAGTTTCCATGTAATATGTGTTTAAGTGTATGATATTTAAGATCATTTTTTATTTCATGCCTTCATTTATGCTTGAGTTATTTATGTTTATTTGACATGCCCTTTTTATGTTGCATCCAGAATATAAATTGCTAATGCGGTGTCCTTTTATCGAGAGTAAACGTGGCAAGTACCAGTCGTAGTGGTGGTGGTTTTTTCGTTTATCCTCAAATAACGAAACCCTTAAAATCTACTCACATGTATAGCCGAATTTTGATTTAATCGTCATTTTATCTCACAAAATTCAATATTAACAAAGCGGTAATTGATTTAGTACCAAGTTTGGTGCGAGGGGGTGCGGAACCTTCCCCACTCGTAACCGACTCCCGAACCCGAAGTAATCTTTGGTTTTATTTTCGGTGTCCGATCTACCTAATCCAAGTGGCCGGTGGCGACTCCAAGTTTCCTTATTTCAAAATGCGATTTTTAAAGAAATTTCGCTTTAAATAAATATTTTTCACGAAAAGTGGGAAACCCTCGAGCTTTAAAGATTTTTCAGAAAGGTCGCTACAGCATGGCGACTCCGCTGGGGAGAGAACTTTTGTTTTACAACAAAAGCGAGTCAGGCCGTTCTTTAAAGAAAATAGTTACCGCTTTATTAATGTTGAAAGTTGTGAATTAAAGTGACGATTAGATTAACATTTGTTTATAAATGCGAGTTTATTTTAACGCATTTAAAATTTGACATATAAACCCGTCATTTTGAGTGGGGGAAAACGTTAGTGCTTTCGTGGGGATATCGTTATTCTGTATGGGCCTAGTAAGTACCTTTGAGTCTCGAGTACCCTATGTTTTGTTGGAATAATGTTTCCCCGTTTTGACATAGCGAATGGGTCCCTCTGAATTGAACTCGATTGAAATGAGCCTATAATGGGTGATGATCGGGGGCCTTGCTACCCTTAGTAGGGAACAACGAGGAAAATTGGGTACCCTTTTAGAACCAAAATTGCATTTAAAGAACATAGAAAGCTCACACCTCTTAGAGTCATGCGAATAACCTAGGTGTTTTAGACATACAGATAGGGTTGTTTTATCTGATGCTTTGTTTGTTTAATTTTTTGCATTATTTCTTCGTATCATTATTTTATCCGATACTAATTTATTTCTTTTTGTTTTGTTTTTGCATTTTTTCACATCTACATTGCATGACATAGAGGTGTTGATTCAATTAGTTTACCCAATTTGAGATCTTTCATTATGGGCGAGAGGTATCTCAAGTAGGAGGATACCAACTCAACAATGAGACAGTGGTCCTATGTCGACCAAAGGGTTCAAGTTGACAGTTTTTCAAGTAAGCTCATAATACCAGGTGGTCCTACAACAAGATGACATTTTTAAATTTGTAAGAAATATGGTAGAGTCGGTCGGTCTTTCCAAGAATATCGCAATTAGAATGGATTCCTCGAGCTTCGAGCTAGTCAGCATTAGAAGGAGATGTTTTAAGTTTCGATCGAAACTTAAAGTTAGAGTTTAAGGTTATTTACGAATCTTCGTGATGTTAGAAGATTTGTTTAAGACCTAGACCAATGAAACACATTTTTTGGCATTTTGAGTGCAAGAGGTAGCCCATCATGTGGATACATCAATCACAGAAGCTGAAGCAATTTATGGACTCGAGGATGGAGAAGACACCGAGATTCTTTCGGCTACTCAGAGCCATCAAAGAATTAGAAGTGAGGGTTGAGTCTTATTGGTGCCTCCTTTGTGTCGAGAACCTTTTTTCAAGCTAATGAGAGTTGCTCTAGGGTGACCACTAATGGAATCAATGCTTTTATTTGCATACATCCATGCATTTTATTTGTTTTGTGCATTGCATAAAGCATGTATCATGCATTAAGTAATTAAACAATAAGATTAACGGTGGGAGATTTTGTAACAGTAATCAAAGATTCTGTATTCATACTTCGCCTGACCCTAGAAAAAGCAAATGGAAGACAGTTTTGCTAAAATGAAAGCCAATTTGAGAAAGGCATTATTCTCAGAAAATAGGAAGAACAAATGAATGACTTCTAGCCAATACAACTTCAGAACTATGAATGACCTAGTGGCTAGGGTGGATAAGCTTTAACAGCTTCAAGAACATTTGTTTTGGAGTCAAAGAGAGTGAATAACATATGTGATGAAGTTTCAGGATAAAACAAGAGGGCAAATCGATGAACTGATGGGTATGATAGCTACCGTGACTAGAGAAAATGGTTTAACTGAATACTCCTTCATGCAAGAAGAGATTGGAAAAACAAGTGAGAGTTGTGATTGTGACTTTATAGCGAAAAAGATTTTGTCTGATGAAGACCAAGCCATCATCAACCAATACGAGGTGGTCTGCACCGCTTCTTAGTGTCCCACAAAATTGGTGTTAGATAAGATCGAAGATTCTCTCTTGAAAAGCTTATCTTCTCTAACGGATAGAGAACCAGCTCGGAAGCAATTTAAGAAAAGGGATCATGAGGTTGATAACATGAAAACTTATGAGGCCCTAGAGAACCTCACGGTCTCCCAACCTCAAGTTATACCCGGGAGTGCTCAAAGTTCAAATAGAAAAGAAACAATGGGACCCAAGAAAAAATGAGAAATTTACCTTGTTACCAACTTCATACAAGTAGTTGTATTCACAGTTATACAATGAAAATTTGGTTCGGCCCTATTATGTAGCTCCCTTTAATCCACCCTACCCTTCTTGGTACGACGCCAATGCACATTGCGAGTATCATGCCGATGTTCAGGGGCATTCTATTGAAGATTGTCCGGCATTCAAGAAGTTAGTCCAAAATATGATAAAGTCTGGAGTATTGTAGTTGGGTGAACCAAACACAACCACCAACCCATTACCAAACCATGGAGGTCAGGGCGTGAATGCTCTTGAAAAAGTAGATACAAAGAGGGTGAAGATGGACATGTCAGAAATCCAGTCCCCTTTAAGTTGGGTTTTCAAACAGCTTTCCATGGTGGGTTTGATCGATCATGGAAAAAAGAATACACAAGGCAAGCATGGGGTATTTTATCAGTACCATCAAAAGGAAGCACATGAAATCCAGTGTTGTCCAAATTTCAAGTAGTTGGTTCAAGGAATGATGGACCACAAAGAGATTGAGTTCTTTGAGAATGTTTGAAGGGTCGGGATGAATGACCGGTGCTGCGATGGTCGAGGATTTCTAGTGCATCCTATCCATGTTTTTAGGTCTTGCCATTTTCTTGTTTTTTTCTTGTTTTCTTTTATGTGTATAGCTAACTTTGCTACTATTTTCCCGAAAGTAGAAAATACCTTTTTAAGGGCACATGTTATGTTTGCCTTTTCCATTTCAATGAAAGGGTGCATCTTTTAACTAAATATATATGTGTATATTCTTTTGTACACTTGTAGATACCCAGATATTACGTGCATGATGTGGCATTGGTTCTAATAAAAAAGATCAATCGAATATTGTGATCGTGATGAAGTTTGATTTCCCGCTTAGTCCACTCTGGTCGGTAAAGCGCGAGAAGCAAGATTACTACTCATTCGATAATGTTCGATGAAGAAAGAAAAATCTCCAAAATTTATAAAAACTGAAGTGAACTAGGCAAGTTTAACCAAGTGGAGTTGCTTGAAATTGAAGTTCTAAGCATAGTCTTCTATGCCCTAATAAGAATACATGGATTGCAAATAGCTCACATAATATAAATGAATATAAAATCCAAAAAAATGAAAATAAAAAATGACAAAATGAAAAAATGAAAGATGGAAATGAATGAACAATCGAATAAGTCTCGAAGCACTCTGATGGAGCTGTGGGGGTGACAAATCTAATAAGGAGCTATGCTCCACCTATCCAATACCCTAGTGTCAGAGATGTATCTTTGAAGACATGTGATATAGTAATGGCTAGTTACAATCAAAAGCACACACATGCACTTATAATTTTATTCTTATAATGATATTTTTGCACTCCGCCAATTAAACAAGTCTGGTAAGCTTGAACACATTTATCAAGGGAGAAAAATGATGAGAACTAAAAGGAGTAGTTTTTGAACAGATCAAGTGATACGGTAATCATGAGGATGAACCGAGCGATCTGAGAGGAATTTCACGACTTCAAATATGGCCACAACATTCAAAGGTAAGTTGTTGATCACCAGAGGGTTGAATCTAATACGCTCTTACATTTGGTATTTGGGAAATTCTATTATTTTCCAATTTGATTTCAATTTTATAAACCCAAAAAGCATCCTCTATTGAAATGTTAATTAGCAAACCGATAAATAGACGAATTGAGAGAAAGAAAAAAAAAAGAAAAAAGAAAAAAAGAGAAGAAAAAAGAAGAAAGAGAAAGTTTCTATGTATTGTTTCAAGGATAGAGTTTAGAGTTCAAGGTCAAATATGTATATGATTGACCTGAGACAAAGGAATAATCCATCAGTGAGAGTAATAGCAATACATAGTGTGCTACATAGTTCAAGGACTCAAAATGAATATTTGTCATAATATCTTGGCTAGATCAGAAAATAGATAAAGTTAGGAGATTTGGGGGGGCATGTTTTTAGCCTAAAATTGAGATAGAAGAAAGACCGTACTGATGGGTTAGGGGTAAACTAACAGTTGAACCCAAATGTGAGATGAGGTACTACTAAATCAAGAAAGAAGAAGAAGGTTTTTTTCTTCATGTCAAGGGTCCACATGATTGACCTAGCATAAAAGAATAATTTATCAGTGATTACGAAGAGATTAATAGCAAGATTTCCTACGTTATATAGTTCATAGATTTGAATTAAGTTTTGCCATGATAATTTGAATGGTCCAGAATAATGAAGATTTGAAACCTTATTAAAATAAGGAAAATTTAGGGATTTGAGGGGTATAAGTTCACCCTAATGTTGAGGTAGAAGGAGGCTCATCATGAAGAGTCGTAGAAAACGTAACAGTTAAGCCCGAGTTGAGTGAGGGTAATGTTATGAATTTGGACTTCAGCAAATAATAAATTCAATTATGACTGGTTTAAGTCAGCATCTCCTTTCAAGATGAGACGAAGAAGGAAGATTCAGTAAAGAAAAAATGAATATTGGACCTTATGGAAGTAAGAAGGGTTCATAAGATTTATGGGCATGTGTTCACCCTAATGTTGAGATTGAAGAGGGCTCGCCATGAAGAGTCAATGAAGAGGCGACAACTAAGCCCGAGTTGAATGAGGTAGTGTTTTGGAAGTGGACTTCAAGAGGTGATAGATTTTAGCCGAACCGAAATAAGTCAGCAATATCCTTTCAAGATGAGATAAAAAAATAAAGACTTAGCAAAGACAGAAAGCCCGTGGGAGTTAAGGGTGATCGACCAGAAAATAAGGGTTTTCCCCAACAGCTCTAAAATGACTCCATGCATCATTGGTAGCTAGATATCCCTATGTTAGGAGCATGCTAACTCATACCATCATAGCATTTCATATCTTTTACATGTATTTGAAGGTTAGATCAGGTACTTTCTGAGAAAAGGAGTAAACAAAAAAGTGAAAAACCCGAAAAGGATTTCAAGCAAGGAGTTTCAAACTCGCAACATTAGGATTTCAGAGCGAAGGAGGCAGATACTCATAGCTCAAGGATTTCAGGCGAGGAGTTTCAAACTCGCAGCATCAGAATTTTAGAGCGAAAGAGGCAGATACTCATAGCTCAAGGATTTCAGGGGAGGAGTTTCAAACTCGTAACATTAGGATTTCAGAATGAAGGAGGCAGATGCTCGTAGCTCAAGGATTTCAGGCGAGGAGTTTCAAACTCACAACATCAGGATTTTAGAGCGAAGGAGGCGGATATTCATAGCGCAAGGATTTCAGGTGAGGAGTTTCAAACTCCCAACATCAGGATTTTAGAGTAAAGGAGGTAGATACTCATAGCTCAAGCATTTCAGATGAAGAATTTCAAACTCGCAACATTAGGGTCAAAGCAAAAGGGGCAGATACCAGTAGCTCAAGGATTTTAGAGCGGGTGAGGTAGATACTCATAGCTCAGGAATTTTAGGCGAGGAGCTTCAAACTCGCATCATCAGGATGTCAAGGTGCAATGTTCTATATAGAAGGGACTCGCAGCTCAAGGAATTTAGAGTGAAGAGCTTTATATAGAAAAACTCATAACTCCAGATTTCAGGAAGAGGAAGGGCGAACAGTTCTATATAAGAAGAATTCGTAGCTTGGAATCGTCAAACAATAAAGCCGAATAAAATTAGTGCTCATGGTCTTTGCTTTATTCTCATTATACAAGAATAAGTAAAGAGGGGCAGCTGTAATCACTAATTTTGTATGGGTTAATCATTCATTCCCTTATTTATGTATTTACTTGTTTATTTATTTAGTAGTTCATTTTTAGTTAATTTCTTTTATTTATTATTATCATTAGGTTAAATTAAACAAAAACACAAAATATATACTAATATTAATTAAATAGAAGCCCAACAAAATAAATAAAGTCAGTCCATATATGTATATAGTCCACTTACATTAAAAAGCCCAAAAATAAAAAATATAGTGCATCTACATTAGGCCGATTAAGGCAATTCCTAAAACCCTCATACTCTAATCATCCTCTTTTATCCTTGTGCAGCCAGATAATAATTGTTAGATCAAGATTTGATCTAACAGTCCAGATCGCCCTTTTAGGATGAAGCCCTAGCTGGTAACCCTTTGATGCAGCGCCACAACGTCTCATCTGTTAGATCAGGATCACCATCAATGGTCAAGATTGCATCTGCCGCGAGTGGTCCACATGTGTGACTGTTCGATTATCCCACGAGCGCAAGGACGTATCCTGTCCTTTTCGCTTCCCCGCCTGCAGATAACCTCCATGTGTGACTGCTGCTCTTCCAGCTTTATCTCCACGTTGGCAAGGAGAACCAATGGTCAGACACCACCTCACCGTTGTTTGGCCACATCAGGTTTGAGCCACCAGCGCCTTGCAACCCTCGTCTTTCTCCCTCTGATCCCCTACCCCTCGCGATTCGGCCACAACATACAAAGAAACACCAAAAGGATGATGTTAGGTGTATTTCCAATAAACGCATGGGATTAGCCAACATGTCAGAAATGCACAAAAAATACCAGAATTTCAGAGGCAGCCAATAGGATATTTCGATTAGTTTTCTATTTTTCTAAATGATATAATTATCAAGGGTATATAATGAAACCCTAAAGCTGTTGTAAGGGAAGAAAAAAGGATTCTAGAATTGGGAGCAAATAGAGAATATAAGCAAAGAAAAAAAAGCTTTCAAGCATATCTTCTATCTTTTTTTATTCTCAAAGCATATAGAAATTATGGTTTCAGTTTTTAACTTTGTAGACCGTTTATGCCCCGCATCACTTCGAATCCCACCAGTAACAAACCTCTCGACTTCCATCTGGAAGCCATATGGGGTGAACCGTTCAGATTCTAGAGAGGGAGAGGCTCGTCTATAACAAAAAAATGTGGTTTTGGTTTCAGTTTTCAAAGAGGGGTTCTATTTTCACGAAAATGGAGGTTTTATCATTTTTCAAGCAAAAAGAAATACGGATCTGATTTTAAACCTAGAGATTGGGTTGTTTTGGTCGGTCTTAAAGTTCGCCAGCCGCCAGCGAGCGACGGTCGATCCGATAGTGTGCAGCAGTTTCTGGGTTCACTCTTGAACCCTAGCAGAGAAGGGGATTTCTTCTGGGATATCAATGTTTAAAAATGGTAAATAGCCAAATTTTGGCGGAAGTTAGTGTTTTATACTGATTTTAAAATGTCAAAGTGGTTTAATCTCCCTTTAAATCCCTTCGCGTCACCATAATCACGGCTCTGGTCCCTTCGCGTTTTAAAATAACTGCTGCAGTCCCCCTGTTTTTTTAAATGTTTCAATCTCGTCCTTTTAAGCTTAATACGTTTTAAAATGGTTTAATCCCTCATTTGGCCCTTCTAACTTTAAATTTTGTTTAATTTTGTCCTAATCCAGTGATAAACCCCCCTTGTTTATCCCTTTTCATGCATATTTAAATTTTTAGTCTTATTTACCGTTGGTGTTTAGTATTCTTGCTTTGTTATGTTGTGGATATATATGTACATGATGTGGTTTCTTGTAGATATATATGTGTTACAAATTATTTCATAATATATGCTTTATATAATATATGGTTGTGTAGTATATATTATAAGGTGTGTATATATATATATATATATTATTTCAGTCTTATTTACTGTTGGTGTTTAGTATTCTTGCTTTGTTATGTTGTGGATATATATGTACATGATGTGGTTACTTGTAGATATATATGTGTTACATATTATTTCATAATATATGCTTTATTTAATATATGGTTGTGTAGTAAATAATATAAGGTATATATATTACATAAGTTAAAGTGTATAATATACGGTTTTAATGTATATATATTTTATATGTTTCATATATAATATATGGTTTATATATATGTATATATATTATATGTTTCATGCATATTATAATATATAGTTTAAATGTAAATATATAAGTATGGCTACTGCCAAGACCTAACCTTTTTCTTATATATATTTATACGTATATGTATATATAGATATATATGTAATACCTTATTATATGTATATATTATAGTTTCCATGTAATAAATGTTTAAGTGTATGATATTTGAGATCCTTTTTTTATTTCATGCCTTCATTTATGCTTGACTTATTTATGTTTATTTGACATGCCCTTTTATGTTGCATTTGGAATATAAATTGCTAATGTGGTGCCTTTTTATTCGAGAGTAAACGTGGCTAGTACTAGTCGTAGTGGTGGTGTTTTTTCGATTATTCTCAAATAACGGGGCCCTTAAAATCTACTCACATGTATAACCAAATTTTGATTTAATCGTCATTTTAACTCGCAAAATTCAATATTAACATAGCGATAATTGATTTGGTACCAAGTTTGAGCGTGGTGGGGTGCGAAACCTTCCCCACTCGTAACCGACTCCCGAACCCGTAGTAATCTTTGGTTTTATTTTCAGTGTCCAATCTACCTAATCCAAGTGACCGGTGGTGACTCCAAGTTTCCTTATTTCAAAATGCGATTTTTAAAGAAATTTCCCTTTAAATAAATATTTTTCAAGAAAAGTTAGGAGCCCTCAAACTTTAAAGATTTTTCAAAACCGTCGCTACACATACCCATATAGATTAGGTTAAATTTAGGAAAAAATTTAAAAAATTAATTTTTTAGGACTGTAATTATCCTAATCTGCCCAATAGGTTTCCTTTGATTCTAAATCTGTTGATGCGTTGATTATGACTTCCTATGATTAATCTATGTTGATGCTTTGCAAGGTGTTAAGAGCTTTCAAGTTTTTGAACTTAATGATAAATCTGTTGTAGCTTTTAAAAACCACAAGTTGCAATCATTTTGACACTTAAGAAATCTTATGGATGCTCTAGGTTAACTTTTTGATGCTTAAGCATGAATCAAAAGAAAAGAGAAGAACTAAAATGCTCAATGTAGCAAAAAAATCCCTAAAAAATCAAGAAAATAAATTAAGACTTGATAATTTAAACAAAACTGTTGAAGGACATTCTTCTATGCAGCTTGCTATCTTAGTACACTAGGTGAGTTATGTTTGCTCCATTTAACTTTCCCTAGTATGAATGATAGTGCTTGGCAAAGAGTGAATAAAAGTATTCACAGGATGACACTACTTGTAGGGCTCAGGGATGGGTTGTTTGTTCCACTCTATCTTTAGGTACCGAAGGGTAGTGTGATAAGCTGAAGCCCTAGGGATACAGTTTTCAAACTTAAAAGAACAGGGGGTAAAAATGTGCTTAAAAGGAAAATCAATATGCCAAGGCAAAAAACAAGCAATCCTTAAGCTTCTCTAAGACTATTAAGTGATGAATGCATATAACCAAACACACACTGCACTTACAGTAGATTTAATCTTTTTAATAAAACTGTAAGCTCTTATATTCTTGCTTATCATCGCCATAGCTGAAGAATGAATTATTACTGCAGTATAACTTGGAATCACTGTAATCATAGCTTAGTGGAACCTTAGGACTTATGGGTTATTATTGTGCTTACTTTCTATTTTTATTTTTCTTGTTTTCATTTTGCATTACTTGAGGACAAGCAATAATTCAAGTTTGGGGGTATTTGATGAGTGCATAAATATTCTATTTTAGATGCCCTTAATCCTTGCATTTTGCATGTGTTTAAGCTCATTTAGGTTAGATTGTACATATTTGCATGTGGATAGGGAGTTACACCACATGTGCTTAAACTGTCATATATATTGGTGCTTTTCACGAGAATGTGGTGTTTTATGGTGTATGTGCAGGATGCTGGTAGATGCTGGAGGATAGCTAGAGCAGGAGAGGAGCGGATCGCATGGCTGGAGCTGACTAAGCATGAAGAGTTAGAGATGAATCTATGAATCTTCCTTTTCCCCAGTGGACTTTCTCCCAGATGCGCAACATTTAATGAAGCGGGAGACAACTGGCATTTCTTTAATGAAGTTGGGCACTTTAGGGTACTGAAGTCTTAGTTTCACCGCCTATATAAAGAAGACTTAGACGTTACTCAAAGGAGAGCCGACCGATAGAGAGCACAATTCAGACAATGGTCCTAGTCTAAGATTGTGGAGAACCACCGGGGCGAAGCTAGATGATTCTCCTCATCCGATGAAGCCATCAAGAGAGGATGGCATAAAGGAGGCCTGTAGCACAATTAGACGACACGTAGGGAGTTTTTTAAAGGACGTTCAACTTATTTCTTTTCCTTTGCTTGATAAACCACCATACTCTACTTTTAATTATTGTTGCTTTACGCCAAATATGAGCTAAACTTTTTAGTTGGGGTTATTGTGCCTAAGGATTATATGTTTTGGTTGTTTTAATTCAATGCTTTAGTTGTTTTCATCTTCATCTATTTTGTTCATGTGCTTAATGCGTAGTTAATTGTAAGAGCTATTCAAGAGAGGCGTGTTAACTATTGATTTGTGTCTTAATATTTAGGAGAGTTAAGTTAAACAAACATGAGCAGTGGGGCTAAGTTGTCAACTTAGTTCTAATCAGGCTTAGATATAAGTTTAGGGTTTTAAGGACTAAAAGGGAATTCTTAAACAAATAATAGAGTGGTTAGGGTTAACGCAAACATGTATCACCTTAATTACAAAGTTACTAACTTCTATGCATCGAGAGAGTCAGAAGTTCAATAAAAAATCATGCCGAGTAGATGAAGTACCTTAGGGTTTATACATACATGTATCGCTCGTTGCTATAGCATTGAGTTAGATAACCATTACCACATGTCATTGTTTTATGTGTAAGTTTACAATTGAGTCATCGTATTTGAAAAATTACAATCAAGCCACTCTATTATCAACATTTACAATAAGGTCATAAAAGTGATTATATTAACTACCAACTAGAATTTGTGTCGATATGTAACAAAAATCATTTGACTTCATGAGTGGAATATCTATTTAAGTCCTTAAATAGGTTTAAGCATCTTAGTTTGCGATTTGCTAATCACTTGGCAAGGTTGGTTCGAAGAGATCCGGCTCGTGAACTGTAATTCATGTCGTCGCCCCCAAACTATTGATGCGTTATTGTAGCATGAGTCTTCTTAACATTAGAAGATGTTACATGCGGAGACAAAGTCACGATTAAACTACGAGTGGGCAATTTGATTAATTATGAAATGAATAAGGTCTTACAAAGCAATAACCATAAAAGTAAAAGAGCTAAAGTTTAATTTCACTAATTTTAAAACTGAAAGGTCTTAAAAATAATTAAACCAGAAAAATTGAGGGGTCAAGACTTAATTTCATTAATTTTAACTTACATGGTCTTAAAAATAATAAATCGAATAATTTTAATAGAGATAATAACATAATTACAATAATTTCAAAACTATCAGTAACTTAAAACATAATTAATCATCAAATTTAGGGGGCAAGTTTCCCCTCCCACCACTATGTAGGTTTGCCCCTGATTGTATGGTGCCAATTTTTAATAGTGAATTTGAAGGAAAATATTATTTATATTAAAAGATGGTGTCATTATATGATATCATGTGACAAATTCTTAATATCATTATGGAAAGACGCTACTTTAATAAATGAAATATTACTTTTAGGAAAATACAGGTTTGGACATTAATTAAAGTACGGGAACATTCGTGTCATTATTAATACATAAAACTATATGAACAAACGTTTATGAAATTCTAAATTGTGATTGACAAAAGCGATGGAACTCGTTGTTTAAGATGCATTATGAAGAGTTGATTCATACATGAGATAAAGCCTAAAGGGGACAAACATTAACAGCAAAATAGATGCTAAATGGAAATTAAGAAGGCCAAATGGAATATTATTTAGGGTTTGAAAGTATCCTAAAACACCCACAAGATGTTTGAGAAAACGACAGGAGAATCTGAGAAGAAAGTAAACAACAAAAATCTGAGAAGTCAACTCAACCCTGTCTGAACTCCAATGCATATGTTCATGCTTATTTATCCCCCCGAGCAAAATGCCTCACCACGACTAAAACTTAAGCATGCATTTTCAAAGATTTGTGTGCGAAATTCTTTTGTTTTCTCTAATTATGATGTCTCAGCTGTCATTTACTTTAGCTTATGATTTATTGGACCCCAATGGCAGCATAAATATTAAGTGGGACATCACGTCTTGGAAACCAGATGGCTATTTGGTGAGTTTCAACTTTATTTTTCCTTTTATATAATTACCGCTATATGATTTATTGAGTATTATAAAAATTCAATATAAATTATTCTTTCAACCCATTTTTTAGTGAAAGACCAAAATTTGAATATCAATTATTTAGTCGCTCTCATTCCTCTCAACCTGGTTATCTGTTTTTGTTTTTTTTTTTGCTTGGCTGGCGACAACATTATTTTTGGTGCTAATCACCTACCGTTAGTGACACATATTCGCTTTTGTTTTCTTATATTTAATTGTTGTTTTTTTTTCTTTGTTATTTTTCAAGTTTTAATAAGAATCTTTTTTTTTGTTTTTCTATTTTTCGCACATCTTATTACACTTTTCTCTAGCCTTTGTGCTACTTTTTTTGACTTCATGGCAAGTCTTTGTCTTATGTCATGTTCATGTGTATTTTTGTGAACGTTTGGTACTTGAACAAAGATCTTCAGGACTGTGGTTTTTGATTTGGGATTGTCTGTGGTCATAAATAAATATCTTGATTCTCTTTTATAACTCAGTATAATTATAACTCTGTAGCATAACAGCTGTAGCGATGTCCCTATTTTCGCTAAAAAACGAGGTTTCGAAGTGTTTGTGATTTTTCGGATATAAAACGTTTATTTCGTGGGGTTTTTTCTTAAAAACCGCATTTTATTAAAAATTGGAGTCGCCACCGGCCACTTAGGTAGGCCGGACACCATAAAACCAGAGATTTAAAAACTGTTGGGTTCGGGAGTCGGTTACGGATGGGGAAGGATTAGCACCCCACACCGCCCAAAATTGGTACTTTAATAATTACCGCTTCATTAATATTAGACTTTCCGGATTAAAGTGACGATTAGTTTAAAATTCAGTTATAATTGCGAATAAATTTTAAAGGCCCCGTTATCCGAGGGTAAACGCCCAACCACTATCACTACGCCTGATACTGGCCCCGTTTACGCTCGGATAAAAGGGCACCGCATTGACAATTTATATTTCATTATGCAACTTTAGAGAAATAATTTGGAAACATGCATTCGCATTGACATGGTAAAAGACAAAATAAATAATGAAAAGCATGGATATCACAAAATTAAACAAATACGATAACAACACGAACATAGCACATAGTGATAATAATAATAATAATAATAATAACGAGACATAAATAAATAAAAAACATGTGGGAAAAAAAAACACATACTTCAAGAATACATACATATTAAAAATGAGAACACAATGTAACATATGCATGACACAAAAGTATTATGATGTTAATTTCACGAATCAAAACAACATGTTAACAAAGAAACTAATACCTAGTACATAACATACGACATAATATGCATACACAAATAAATAAATAAAGACATGGCCTTATACATGACAAAAACACCCTAATATGTAACCTAAAAACATACAACACATACTATCATAAACATGCCACGAAAACCAAACTAAAGTATGATAAAAAATGAATATGGGCAAAATGATAAAAAGAAAACAACCTATCTAAAACATAAATAAACACGGTCAAACATGACATTTATGAATATAACAAGTAATAGAACATGTTAAAAAACGAATAAAACATAAGTAAGCAATGAATATTTAGAACATAAAAACAAGGATCAAACGCTAAGAAATGAAACAAATGCGGAAATTAAAAGGAAATAAAACTCGATTTAAGGGCGTGATTATAAGCCTAAGGAAACTTAAAAGGACCGGGGCTGTAAAATACCCATGCGGCACGCGCTGAAAATGAAAATTTCAAAAACGCGCAAGTCCTTGGGGCGTAATTTGACCATTTGAAAACTGATTTCATTTGATTAAGGGACAAAACGAAAGATTTTAAAAACTACAAGGGACCAGGGGTTGTGAATAAACCAAGGGCGGACTCGGTTTGAAAATACCCAAAACGCAGGATGACTTATGGTGTAATTAGACCAATTTTAAACGGGGATTTAATTATAAACCCCTTAATCGCCTTCCTCTCCCCCTTTTTTCTCATTTTTCTCAAATTTCATCACTCCCCATTTTCTCTCAAATATACAAACTCAAACCCTTGAGAAACCCAGAAACCGGCGGCTATCCGCCGCCGCTAGCCGGCGCCGGCGAACCAAAAGAAACACCCCAAAACCAACCTCTCTTCAAGCTGAACTCAAATCTGAACTTAGATTTACACTAGGACTCACCCTTTTGCCTAGATCTAAAAAATAAAAGCCGAAACTTTTTCCCTTTTTTTAAAAAAAAATTTTGTAGACCAAGACCAAACAACCCTTCCTCTTTTACCGGTTCACCGTGTTTGGCTTAAGAGCCTTACAGCTTATCACCGGCGGCGGGGGGCTCTTCCAACGAGGGTAAGAACCTAGTTCTTTTCCTTTTTTATTGTTTATGCCCTTGAAAGATATGCATGCAATAAAAGTAGCAAGAAAAATACCACTGGACTTGCGTTGCCTCTTTTTTTTGTATTTCTGAAAAACTGGTGATAATACACTTTTTGTTGGATGCTATATCCTTGTTTTTTCATCTCTGTTTTTTGTAGAATATAATACATATTACATATCTTGTTCGATTTGGTACTGACACCCTGTATTTTCATTTTTTGTGCATCTGGGCATGGTGGTTGGTACGGCGGTATGGTGGAGGAGTGGAGAGTGTCATGGTGGTGGTGTCCTCTGTCAGATCCACTCACAGCCGTTGGATCAGATCTGGTCCAACGGCTATGATTACATGGGGGATGAGCGGCCTAGATCGAGCCTCGAAATGAGTGCAGCTACATCTGATCTTGACGCGTGGCAGAGGGGTAATGAACGGTCTCGCGCGTGCGTGGGAGGCGAGCGGTCTGGAGAGTGACATCACGCGCGCCAGCTGAATTATCTTGGACTGATCTGGACCGTTGGATCAAGACTTGATCCAACGGCCCAGATGACGGCAACTGCAAGATAAATGAGGGTTATCAGACTTAGATTTTTAGGGTTTTTAATATACTGGGTCAGGCCAATATGGGCCTTGTAACATATTTTGGGTCTGTTATATATATTGGACTGGACTGTTAATTAATGAGCTTTTATTAATAAAACTTCTTGGATTTTATTTTAAATTAGCCCAATAATAATAATAATACGATAATAATAGCATATACACATATATAATTTATGTATATATAACCATACATGTAAATTAACATATACCATATAACATTTGAACACACATATACATATATTTGCTCTCACACCTAATTAATGTAAGTATACAAACATTATACATACTACAAACATACATAGTACATGCACATGCCAACCACATATATCACATACACCCAAGCATACACATACATGCATCTTATACACACAAAATAAGTATAACCAAATACTCCCTAGTACATATGTAAACTATTAAAACGTACGTGACATGTGACACACATACACCACACATAGTATGTATAATACGCATGCGCATACATATATTACACACATTTTGTACACATTAATCACATATATAGTAATCATATGATATAACATGTATACGTGCAATAATAATACCTCATTAATTATTACACTAATATATTAACAATATTTACAAACCGGATAAAAATGAGTGATTACAGTTGCCCCTCTTTGCTTGTTCTTGTGAAACGAGAACAAAGCAAAGACCGAAAGCACTCATTTTTATCCGACTTCCCTGTTCACGACTTCAGAATCACGTGTTCTTCTGGATCTCTTCATTTTTCCTCGGTCGAATATTCAGGCTCGTAAGTTCTTCCTGTATAGAACTTCTTCACCTTTGGTTCTTTTTGAGATTCTGAAGTTAAGGTTCTTCCTCTATGGAACCTTCCACTGAGGCTTGAAAACGTAGGCTTCTCCTTTATATAATCTTTGTCTTCGATTTTTCTTTCCTCTTTTCTTTTCTTCTTTTTCGTTTCTTCTGTTTCCTTCTTTCTTTGTTATTTTTCCTTTTTTTTTTTGAGGTCATGCCATTTTTTTTTGGACCTACGCTACTAAAGTCAGCGTGATCATGCCCGAAGGACTTATTGATGGCCCGGACTTATCATCATGCTCGAAAGACTTATCGATGGCCCGAAGGACTTAACATCGTGCCCGGCGGACTTACCGATGACCCGGCGGATTTAACATCCGGGCCTCACGCCGCTATGGCTGTCGTTCTTTTCGGGATTCACGCTATTCATGCTTTGCCGCATCATGCCCGGCGGACTTACCGATGGCCCGGCGACTTATCACCACACTCGAAAGACTTATTGGTGGCCCGAAGGACGTAACATCATGCCCGAAGGACTTACCGATGACCCGAAGGGTTTAACATCTGGGTCTCACGCCGCTATGCTGCCGCATCATGCCCGAAGGACTTACTGATGGCCCGAAGGACTTATTACCACGCTCGAAAGACTTATTGGTGGCCCGAAGGACTTACCGATGACCTGAAGGATTTAACATCTGGGTCTCACGCCGCTATGGCTGCCGTTCTTTCGAGACTCACGTCGCTACGCTGCCGCATCATGCCCGAAGGACTTACTGATGGCTCGAAGGACTTATTACCATGCTTGAAAGACTTATTGGTGGCCCGAAGGACTAAACATCGTGCCCGAAGGACTTACCGATGACCCAAAGGATTTAACATCTGGGTCTCACGCCGCTATGGCTGCCGTTCTTTCGGGACTCACACCGTTATGCTGCCGCATCATGCCCGAAGGACTTACTGATGGCCCGAAGGACTTATCACCACGCTCGAAAGACTTATTGGTGGCCCGATGGACTTAACATCGTGCCCGAAGGACTTACCGATGACCCGAAGGATTTAATATCTGGGTCTCACACCGCTATGGCTACCGTTCTTTCTGGACTTACGCCGCTATGCTGCCGCATCATGCCCGAAGGACTTACTGATGGCCCGAAGGACTTATCACCACGCTCGAAAGACTTATTGGTGGCCTGAAAGACTTAACATCGTGCCCGAAGGACTTACCGATGACCCGAAGGATTTAACATCTAGGTCTCACGCCGCTATGGCTGCCGTTCTTTCGGGACTTTTGTAAATTCTTCGATAATTCTTCAAACACCTGTTTAGGAACAAGCAAAATTGACATGCCCCTATCTATATGATGCATGCAATGTCGTGCTTTCTTCTTCTTCTTCTTCTCTTTTCCTTGTTTCTTTTTATTGTTAGTCTTGTTTTAAAATCTTATGTCCTGAAAAGTCATTCTTCGGATTTCTCTATTTCCTTTCCTTTTGCGGTATACTCAGTTTTGATCTTCATTTCCGTCAAATTTTGTTCAATGAGCACCCGCTCTTGTTCTTTTGCACGAGCACCCGCCTTTCTTCTTCGGGGTCTCTGCCTGCTTCACCAACAAACACTATATCATGTGTGTGCAGAGATTCTTACTATTCTTTCTGTTCTGCATTGCCCCATTCGATCGTGCTCGGCTACCTTCCAGTTCTGTTGACCCAACATTCTGAGTATTTGTTAGTTTCGTCATCGGGGTGAGCAAAATGCTTCTTAACCTCAGTCTTTTTGTTGCCTCTTGACGGGCACCATTCATCGATCTTTGTGCTTTAATTCTTTGGAGACTTACTGTTTACTTTTTACCGTCCCCTCACTTTGTAAGCTCATTCTTGTCATGTTTCGTCCTTCATTTTCTTGAACCAAACAAGGCATCGTGGCTGGAATCCGCTTCTTGTTCTTGAGCTGTCTGACACCTATACTTCTGTCATCATCTTCATTCTATGCATTGTGAGGTCGTTTCTGGTTAGGGGCTCCAATAGTATCCGCAACCTTGTGTTCTGGATCTTACCCCTGAAGTAACACATGGAAATCTTTGTTGCTTTAACTTGTCAATTTGTTGATTGGTGTTCCGCCGAAGGGTATCATACAAGATCTTGAAAACAAAGCATAGGAGCTCTGGATATCATGTGCAAGAGCGGCTTAGATTCAACCACTTGGTAATTCAAAGATGTGAAGTCTTCCCTGGTGTCTCGGTTCATTCTCATGATTACCGTGTTGCTGCAGAGCACTACTCTTTCTCAATTCTCATTATCTGCTCCGCCCCCGAAAAGGGTGGGCTTGTATAACCACTCGAGCGCAGAAATATTACTCTAGGAATAGAGTTCTGGGTGGTGCGAGTCTTAATTTTTCCTATGATATCATCTATTTTCTCTCTTTCCTTTTTCTTCCTTTCTCTTTCTTTTTTCATTTTTCTTCATTTTTTCTCTCTCTTTTTCTTATTTTCTTCTTTTTCATATTTCTCTTCTTTTTTGTTTTTTCCTTTTTTATTTCTTTTTTCCTTTTATCATTATATGAGGAAATCAATTTGTCACAGTCCTTTGTCTTGAGGACAACGATGGAGCAAACAACACTGCCCCAAGTTACTTGGCATAGTCACGATTTGAAAATATTACCATCACTCATGAAGCTAAGGTTTCTTGAATTGGATGATGTATCTCCACCTTATCGCTTCAGCGGAGTGCCCCAAAATTCCCATACTCTTATCCGAACAAGCCTATTACCAGGTTTCGAACATAGGAGTACTTTTTTATTATTATTTTCTTATTTTTTATTTTTCATTTCTTTCTTTTTCTTTCTTCTCTTTTTCTTCAATTCACCCCCTTTTTAATTCTTATTTTTATTTCTTTACTACCTAAAAGATTATGCCTAGAGTTTCAATTTCAAGCAACTCTAAATGGTTGACATTTAGATCTTTTTCGTCCTTGAACATCATCGAAAGAGTAATAATCTCGCTTTGCTGACCAGAGTTCGGTAGGGAAGATCACACATCATCATTGTCACGACATCTATCTAATGTCACATCTTGCAATTGATATCCAGTGTCCTACAACAGCGAGAAAATATCTATGTGCTTTCAAAAACATTATATGTTAAGCGAAATATGTTCTTTATTGGAATAAAAATCAACAAACATGCCTCATCACAAAATATCTTTGCCACATGGGGGCCACATAGAGTTGATTCCTTGTATTACTTCATGAAGGTATTTTAACGTAGAGACATCTCTAGCTTCTTCAGCACTATGTAGACTTGCCCCTCATCCTTGGTCTTCCACTGCTTGATCAGCTCTTGTGTCAGGGTTCCATCATTGACCAGCTTCTTGATTTCCTTCAATAAAGGTCTACATTTTCTGGTGGGATGCCCCAGTTCCCGCATATGGAATTCGCATGTGCTACTCGAGTCAAAACTATGAGCATACGGATCAGGTGCAATCTTCATCGGCCTAGGAACAAGATAGTGACCCCCTACTAGATGAGGCCAAATGTCTGAGATAGATGTTCCAAACACTTCCAAATTTGCGCTCGTCCGAGGAATTTTCCTTAATGACCTCGATTTGTCAGTCTGCCTCCTTCTTTTACGGCCACGCAAACCCTGGAGATGACACTCATTTACCTCTTCATCCTTATCTATCTTATCTTCGATTCGGTCCTTAGACTTTAGACCCAACTTTCCTTCTTTGATTGCATATTCTATCCTCTCTCCAATCGTCATAAAATCTTCGAATCTGTTTCTCGATTTCTCCAACATCACATCGAAGAAGGGAGAGGGAAGCGTTACATGGAATAGGGGAGTCAACTCTTCTTCCGCTATAGGAGGTTGGACTTGGGTCGCCAAACATCGCCACCTTAGTGCATATTCCCTGAAGCTTTCACTTGGTCTCATTTTCTCATTCTGAAGAAACTGACGACAGGGTGCTAAATCTAAAGCATATTTGTATTGACCCAAGAAAGCATTAGCGAGGTCACCCCATGACCTAACTTGGTTTCTGTTCAAACGGTTATACCACACTGCTGCTGGTCCCGTCAGGCTATCATGGAAATAGTGGATCAACAATTCTTCGTTCTTCATGTATCCTTCCATTTTTCTACAAAACATGGTTAAGTGAATCTTCGGGCAGCTGGTTCCGTCATACTGCGCAAATCCAGGAACCTTGAAATCCGGAGGAATGACCAAATCAGGGACTAGGCAGAGTTCCCTCGTATTGAAAATATTTATCTTTCCTTTCTTCTTAAGCTCTTTCTCGATTTTTTTTTCTAGTTGGTCAAGCCTTGACTCTTCGGTTCGTTCCATTTCCCAACTAATTTTGCCATCGAACCCCAAGTGTTAAATGATGAAGTGCCATGCAATGATAAAATTATTAAACAATGCAAAGGACGTGATGCAAATGCAATGCATGAATACAATAAAGCATCGATTCCGAAAGTGATTTGTCCCTGTAGGACATCTTTCATTCAGACCATAAGGTTTCATTACATCCGGTATTAGGGTTTTACAGATAGCGGTGAGCCTTGGCACCTAATGTCTTGACCTCATTCAACAGTCCTATCAGCTTTCTTTCGCGGTCCAATGCTGGATCCATATTCTGGCTTATTGGTGCTGCTGTATCGGCTAAATCTGCTACCTGTTGAGCTACTTGTCGGGCTTGAGTCGTAACCCTCTTCATGTCCCGGTCTTTCTCTCGTATTGTTTGCTCGGCCTTTTGTAGCTGAACGGTCATTGCCCCAGCACAGATCTCAGTGGTACGTAAAGCAGTCTCGAGCCTCGCTATTTGTTCTTTGAGTGCTGCGTTTTCCATTTGAAAGGCGTGTGATTCATTCCTTTCCTGCTGCAGACTTGATTTCAGGATATCTTCCATGGCCAGACTGCTTTCCAACTCACTTTGGAGAATGTCGCGTTGGCCCTCAGCTTCTTCCAGCTTCTGTGATAATGATCTGACTTTATTCTTACTATTCTTGCATTTCTGCTTCCAGCGTTCTGAACCGTTCCTCAGCTGAATCATACCATTGACCCACTCTTTCGCGGTGTCACCCAGACCGAAACTCTTGAATTCAAAGTGCAGCTTCTGGTACTCGTCTTGTACATTCTTTAATTTCATGCTCACATCGGGCCTCTCATGCTCGAGCTGGCCGCACTTGCGTGCAAGTTCATCTTCTGAGACGCTTTTATTCTTGACTCCTAACTTTATCCCGCTTGAGTGACCCACTTCTGTGTTACCCGAACCTTGGGCTGGGTATTGACCCTCCTTCGACTTTGCCTCTCGGGCAATGGCTGGCTGGCTGAAGAATCGGGGTTGTCCGTCTTCGAAACCCAAAATTCCCATTCTGATAAGATCTCGAACTCTGTCCTTCAGGGCCCTACAATTTTCAGTGTGATGACTCGAATCGCCTATGTGGTAGCCGCACCAGACATGACTGTTGTAATCCTTCGGATAAGGAGGTTTTCTTGGTACAGACTTCACTGGTATGATAAGGCTCCTTTCGACAAGCAACGGAAGTAACTCGGTGTATCTCATGGGCATAGGATAATACCTTCTGATGACATTAGATTCTCGAACTTCCCCTGGTTTTGCCTCTGTTCCCTTGGTATCTACCTCATATATGCTACTTGTCTGCTTCTTGAGATTGATCACAAAGGGATTCGATTTGTCATATTTAACGGTGTCGTCTGTTTCGACATTCTGACCATTCTGTTCCACATTCTGCTCCCCGATCGAATCTTTTCTGAGTTCGACATGCTGCTTGCCTTTCATCATAGCATTCATCTGATCCATCATCTCGGACATCTGCTTCTTTAGTTCTTGTATTGCATCTTGTTTGTCACCAGAATTGACACTGCTTACTGAATCTGTTCTGGTGTCCTTGAATGGTTCTTCTTCGGCTGTCCCTGGCCTAGTCTTGGGATGGAACTCTAGAATTGGACCCCCTTCCTTCAGGTCAAAGAACCTTTGGTCCATCATGAACAATCTTCTATTATGGGAGAAATCACTAGGGAATCAATGCCATGTGTAATGCGAATGCAATGGTATGCAAAAACAAAGAAAAAAGAAAACAAGTCAGTACCGGACAAAAATGATAAGTACGTAATAAAAGGGCAAATTAAATGCGATAAGCAAACAAGGCAATCCTATTTACATTCCATCTAAGACACCTAGGTTATCCGCATGGCTCTAACAGGGTAGGTTTCTATGTGTTCTCTATATGCAGTTTTGGTTCTAGGAGGTACCCAAATTGTCCTTGCTGTCCTCTACTAAGAGTAGCAAGGCCCC
Source organism: Hibiscus mutabilis (assembly GCA_019671005.1). Taxonomy (NCBI): domain Eukaryota; kingdom Viridiplantae; phylum Streptophyta; class Magnoliopsida; order Malvales; family Malvaceae; genus Hibiscus; species Hibiscus mutabilis. Next base: position 33,015,557 of record CM033715.1, read on the forward strand.
CAATCATCACCCATTATAGGCTCCTTTCAACCGGGTTCAATTCAGGGGGACCCATTCGCTTATGCCTTCACGAAGGAACGATATCCTTACGAAAGCATAAGGTACTCGAGCCCCGAAGGTACTTGCTAGGCCTACACGGGAGAACGATATCTCCACGAAAGCATTAGCGTTTTCCCCCCACTTAAAAAAACGGTTTTATATGCCATATTTTAAATGCGTTAAAATAAACGCAGAATTATAACCGAATGTTACTTTAATAGTCACTTTAATCTGGAATTTCCAATATTAGTAAAGCGGTAATTACTTAAAAAGCTTGACTCTCATTTGTTTTTTAAAAAAACAAAAACGTCCCCAGCGGAGTCGCCATCTGTAGCGATGTCCCTATTTTCGCTAAAAAACGAGGTTTCGAAGTGTTTGTGATTTTTCGGATATAAAACGTTTATTCCGTGGGGTTTTTTCTTAAAAACCGCATTTTATTAAAAATTGGAGTCACCACCGGCCACTTAGGTAGGCCGGACACCATAAAACCAGAGATTTAAAAACTGTTGGGTTCGGGAGTCGGTTACGGATGGGGAAGGATTAGCACCCCCACACCGCCCAAAATTGGTACTTTAATAATTACCGCTTCATTAATATTAGACTTTCCGGATTAAAGTGACGATTAGTTTAAAATTCGGTTATAATTGTGAATAAATTTTAAAGGCCCCGTTATCCGAGGGTAAACGCCCAACCACTATCACTACGCTTGATACTGGCCCCGTTTACGCTCGGATAAAAGGGCACCGCATTGACAATTTATATTCCATTATGCAACTTTAGAGAAATAATTTGGAAACATGCATTCGCGTTGACATGGTAAAAGACAACATAAATAATGAAAAACATGGATATCACAAAATTAAACAAATATGATAACAACACGAACATAGCACATAGTGATAATAATAATAATAATAACGAGACATAAATAAATAAAAAACATGTGGGAAATAAAAACACATACTTCAAGAATACATACATATTAAAAATGATAACACAATGTAACATATGCATGACATAAAAGTATTATGATGTTAATTTCACGAATCAAAACAACATGTTAACAAAGAAACTAATACCTAGTACATAACATACGACATAATATGCATACACAAATAAATAAATAAAGACATGGCCTTATACATGACAAAAACACCCTAATATGTAACCTAAAAACATACAACACATACTATCATAAACATGCCACGAAAACCAAACTAAAGTATGATAAAAAATGAATATGGGCAAAATGATAAAAAGAAAACAACCTATCTAAAACATAAATAAACACGGTCAAACATGACATTTATGAATATAACAAGTAATAGAACATGTTAAAAAACAAATAAAACATAAGTAAGCAATGAATATTTAGAACATAAAAAACAAGGACTGAAACGCTAAGAAATGAAACAAAAATGCGGAAATTAAAAGGAAATAAAACTCGATTTAAGAACGTATTTATAAGCCTAAGGAAACTTAAAAGGACCGGGGCTGTAAAATACCCATGCGGCACGCTTGAAATGAAAATTTCAAAAACCCAGAAGTCCTTGGGGCGTAATTTGACCATTTGAAAACTGATTTCATTTGATTAAGGGACGAAAACGAAAGATTTTAAAATCTACAAGGGACCAGGATTGTGAATAAACCAAGGGACAGACTCGGTTTGAAAATACCCAAAACGTGGGATGACTTATGGTGTAATTAGACCAATTTTAAACGGGGATTTAATTATAAACCCCTTAACCGGCCTACCCTCTCCCTTTTTTTCTCATTTTTTCTCAGCCCCGGCATCACTCCCCATTTTCTCTCAAATATACAAACTCAAACCCTTGAGAAACCCAGAAACTGACGGCTATCCGCCGTCCTTTCCGCCGCCGCTAGCCGGCGCCGGCAAACCAAAAGAAACACCCCAAAACCAACCTCTCTTCAAGCTGAACTCAAATCTGAACTTAGATTTACACTAGGACTCACCCTTTTGCCTAGATCTAAAAAATAAAAGCCGAAACTTTTTCCCCTTTTTTTAAAAAAATTTTGTAGACCAAGACCAAACAACCCCTCCCCTTTTACCGGTTCACCGTGTTTGGCTTAAGAGCCTTACAGCTTATCACCGGCGGCGGGGGGCTCTTCCAACGAGGGTAAGAACCTAGTTCTTTTCCTTTTTTATTGTTTATGCCCTTGAAAGATATGCATGCAATAAAAGTAGCAAGAAAAATACCACTGGACTTGCGTTGCCTCTTTTTTTGTATTTCTGAAAAACTGGTGATAATACACTTTTTGTTGGATGCTATATCCTTGTTTTTTCATCTCTGTTTTTTGTAGAATATAATACATATTACATATCTTGTTCGATTTGGTACTGACACCCTGTATTTTCATTTTTTGTGCATCTGAGCATGGTGGTTGGTACGGCGGTATGGTGGAGAGAGTCATGGTGGTGGTGTCCTCTGTCAGATCCATTCACGACCGTTGGATCAGATCTGATCCAACGGCTATGATTACATGGGGGATGAGCGGCCTAGATCGAGCCTCGAAATGAGTGCAGCTACATCTGATCTTGACGCGTGGCAGAGGGGTAATGAACGGTCTCGCGCGTGCGTGGGAGGCGAGCGGTCTGGAGAGTGACATCACGCGCGCCAGCTGGATTATCTTGGACTGATCTGGACCGTTGGATCAAGACTTGATCCAACGGCCCAGATGACGGCAGCTGCAAGATAAATGAGGGTTATCAGACTTAGTTTTTTAGGGTTTTTAATATACTGGGTCATGCCAATATGGGCCTTGTAACATATTTTGGGTCTGTAATATATATTGGACTGGACTGTTAATTAATGAGCTTTTATTAATAAAACTTCTTGGATTTTATTTTAAATTAGCCCAATAATAATAATAATAATAATAATACGATAATAATAACATATACACATATATAATTTATGTACATATAACCATACATGTAAATTAACATATACCATATAACATTCGAACACACATATACATATATTTGCTCTCACACCTAATTAATGTAAGTATACAAACATTATACATACTACAAACATACATAGTACATGCACATGCCAACCACATATATCACATACACCCAAGCACACACATACATGCATCTTATACACACAAAATAAGTATAACCAAATACCCCCTAGTACATATATAAACTATTAAAACGTACGTGACATGTGACACACATACACCACGCATAGTATGTATAATACGCATGCGCTTACATATATTACACACATTTTGTACACATTAATCACATATATAGTAATCATATAATATAACATGTATACGTGCAATAATAATACCTCATTAATTATTACGCTAATATATTAACAATATTTACAAACCGGATAAAAATGAGTGATTACAACAGCTCGCAAGATTACTTGTTTCGCTCGCCACTCTTACATCACCTGGATAAAGATAAGGAGATTCTGTAACTATTAATGAAAATTTTTATAACCTCAAGAGAAAATTTCGATTTTCTTCGCGTTTTTAAATTCTATATGTTTTGTTTTATCTGTACGAGTCTTTTTGACAAACATCATCCTTAAATATCTTGATATATTTAGGTGTGTTGGATTTGTTAAATATCGCTTCTATCTCTTACCATTTGCATGATTCAATAAATTGTTTTCTCAGGCAACAGTCACAATAAGCAACCTACAAATGTATCGACCAATACCGAGTCCTGGTGGACATGGGCTAAAAAAGAAGTCATCTGGTCGATGGTGGGAGCCCAAACCATTGACCAAGGAGATTGTTTAGACTTCAAAACAACCATTCCCCATAGTTGCGAGAGGAGTCCAGCAATCATCGATTTACTCCCTGGATGAGTCCCCGAAAACCAGCAGTTTCCCGGCTGCTGCAAGGGCGGTGTGCTTGGTTCACATGGACTAAACGAGGCGGCGGCGTTTCAAGTTAATGTAGGGCTTTCAGGTACGTCGAGGAAGACGGTGAAAGTACTCCAAGAGTTTTTATTTGCTCGGTCCGGGAGCTAGCTACACATGCAGTTCGGCAATGGTTGTCCCATCATCCGTTTTCTTATTGGACGATGGTCGACTTAAAACTCAAGCAATGAGTGAGTTGTTCTTCAGCCATGTGTGTGTGGCATTTATGCTTTAAAGACTACATTAACTTTTTTTGAATAGTCTAAATTGATTACAAGGTAGTATTTGTTCATACATATTCTTAACTCTTTGAAAATACACATACACATTGTGGACAAAGTGATTTGAACCCGTGTCTCCTAAGATGAATATCATCCGCTTTTCCACTGGGACACTTGTTGGATTCAAAGACTACATTAACTTATTTTCACATAAATATTTGCAGTGACATGGAGAGTTACATGCACATATTCACCGATGCTCGTCTCCAAGAGTCCCAACTGTTGCGTCTCGTTATCTTCATTTTATAACCCTATGATCACACCATGTTCAACTTGCGCTTGCGGATGCAAACATAAACATAACTGTATCGAGTAAGCCGTATTTACGAGTGTCAGATATAAATATATCATTTATGAACGTGAGATATAAATTTAATGGGCGAAATGCATGCAAGAGAGGTTCTGAAATTTCAGCTCATTTGAAACCAAACTTGGTTGTCAATGGCGAAGCTCAGCCGCGGCAATCCACGCAACATATGTGCCTGATCCAGGTTCATTGGTATTTTAAGGTGAATTACAAAAAAGTATTGGCGCGTGAAGATCACCGTCACCAATCTCAATTACTGGATGGATTACTCTCACTAGAATCTTGTTCTTCAACATCCAAATCTCAACAATGTCGTTCGTGTTTATAACTTCACTTACAAGCCACTCCTTTATCATTCCATGAGTAAGTTCGCCATATCCATCTTATGTTATATGGATTTGACGTTGAGTGTCGAATATGTGTAGGAAAAAACTACTGCTGCAAAACAAACATATTAGGAAAGACTAGCCAAATTAAATAAGTAAAACGCATAAAATAAATTGATTATTATGCCGTGGTAAAAGCTATTGCCTTAGAAGCAATTTCGTTCGGATGGTGTAATCATAATAATGGACGTTGCCCCCTAAGGTTAAAACAGTCTTTCAAACATCGTATACCCGAAGTGAGGAAGTGGAACTCGTTTGGTGTTGCACACTTCAAAGAAAACATGAAGGATCAAATGTGTTCAATGTGTCAAACAATGATTTAGAGCTCTATTTATAAGGCAAAAGTAGGGAAAAACAATAAATACTAGAGGAATTGGTTATCGTAAAAATCTCAACAACCTCTTTAATATTTACTATATTTAGAAATAAGATCTTATTTAAAATAAATAAGATTATTTATTTGCATTATCCAACAATCTCCCACAATGCAAAGAAATAGAGAAAAAAGCAAAAAAAGAACAACAACGAAATTAGCCGCTTAAGTACTAACGTATTTTAAACTAACACATGGTGAAATGAGTAATTCTTCTCTTAACAAGTGAACGAATCTGAAACTTGTTAAAATAAGAGTGACCTCACAACACACAACTAATTTCTTCTCCAAATGAGTAATTCTTCTCTTAACCATCATGATGTCTTTATAAATTTGCACTTCTCAAAAAATAAAAATATTAGTGCCACAAATGTAGTAATATACTTTAATTATAAAAACACAATTCAAAAGTTATGCATATACTTATGAACAAGATCAAAATTAGTAGGTCAATAACATAAATCATGCAAAAATAAGAAGAATATATGTTAGAATGTATGACCTGAATATCAACTCTATCACTATGCTCCACTCCCAAGATTGACAAATGCAATGTATTAATTTGTTTAACTCATTTATTCTTTCATTTGGGCTCAGAACAATATCCCGAACACGAAGGTGAAAGAGTCGTTGGAGACATGACCTGAAGATTAAGACCCTTTGTTAAAGCAATTACTCAATCGCCACCGACTTTGCATAATTTGAGCCCACATGCTTTTCAATTAAAATTGCATGCGACATTTTGACTAAACTAACTCATGCCTCTACACACGGCTTCACCACCCAAATCTTCACGTAATGCATGAATGCCAAATTCCTAAAAATATTCTTCGCATCCTTACGTTGCAAATTAGGAGTAACCGAGGGTCCCACCAAACAAACTCAAATCTTAACTATAAAACCAACAAACTCCAAAGAAAGGGTTAGAGACAGATATAAAACAAGTTCAGCAAAGCAACGTTCATAATACAAGAAAAAATGAACCAATCATTAGTATCTGGCTAGTAGCCATATATATAAGACATCACATGAGACAATTTCAACAGTCGTTGAATGGCCTAACACACTTGAAACGTCTAGGCCTTGGAGTTTGGTCCCTCAAACAAGCTCATACTTGAAATAGCTAAAAGCCTTTGAAGTCGAATCATTAGTATCACTCGGTTACGAAAGAAAACTCAAAAAAACCACAAGAATTTAGTATTAAACTAGACAGGAAATAAGTACTTAAAAATAATTGTAATATCATTTTAAGATTAAGCAAACTATTTGCGCTCATAATTTAAGAAAAATATTCTAATGGCTAAAAAAATTATCATAGATTTCAAATCATTCGATTACCAACGACCAAGATAAATTTCTTAAAATTCAGGATTTCCAACAGCATCGTGGTCACCAACTAGTGTGACACAGTTGGCCCACCACTTCGTAACATGATTCACACCATTAACATATATTTTTCACGCTCCCCATACTAGCGCTAAAATCTTCTCTCTTTTGTTTCTTGGATTATTATTACTAATAACATTAATAAAAACCACTAAAGAAACGTACAATTAGACTGAAAACACAAAACCGAATGAATTTCTTGGATACCTTGGATTAAAACATCCTAAAAGTTTTTTTTCTCGCTCAATGTCGTCTTTTCCTGATTCTCATTTTCATCGTCTTTGGTATAAGACACACTTTGTTTCGAGTTGAACAATAATAAATGAAAAATCGTTTTTGAATTGTTTAGATAGATCAACTTCAACTTTCATTTGACAAAGTTCATCGATACAAGTCTGCATATCTCGACATTTGTCACGTTTCATGTTTAAACAGCTTACTAAGTGCTTCTAAATTGTAAGAAAAAGCTACTACCGCAAAACAAACATATTAACAATGACTAGCGAAATTAAATAAATAAATAAAACGTATAAAATAAATTAATTACTGTGCCGTGATAAAAACTACTGCCTTAGAAGTAATTTTGCCGGGATGGTGTAATCACAATAATAGATGTTGCCCTCAACGTTAATACAGTCTTCCAAACATCATACCCCTGAAGTGAAAAAGTAAAACTCGTTTGGTGTTGTACTCTACGAAGAAAACATGAAGGATCAAATGTTTTCAATGTGTCAAACAATGATTTAGAGCTCTATTTATAAGGCAAAAATTGGGACAAAGCAGTAAAAACTAGAAGAAATCGGTTATCGTAAAAATCTCAACCTCCTCTCTAATATTTACTATATTTAAAATAAATAAGATTATTTATTTGCATTATCCAACAATATGAATATACATTTGGGGTAAAAAACAATGCACAACAATATCTTTTCAGGTTTTAAGCTTGGTTTGAAAAATATTTTTCAAAAGTTAAAATCTATAACTTTTAACTTTTCTAAAAACACTTTTGAGCAAAATTACTCATTTATTATTTTTTATATCACCAATTCTTTTATATTTTTAAAAATAATTTTTAAAATGGACATTTTGTATACTTAAAATTAATTTTTAACAAAAATATTAAATACTCATATTTCAACCCAAACAATCTAAAAGTATTTTTTAAAAACATTCCTCAAAACATTGTTACACCGCACTTCTCGATAACAATGTTAAATTGGTTGTATCGAAACTTGAAAATTGTTACTTACATTAATCTGAAAATTTAACTCTGTTAAAATTTTCTCAACTTTCACTATATGTGACAATTTTTTTGAATTAAATAAATTAAATTTAGAGATAAATTATCATTTACATGGAAAATTGTGAAGATGGAAGCTTTCAGACTACACAAAAATTAGATGTAAGAAGTTAACTAAATCAAACTAATTGTTTTTTTTTAATATTTAATATAATTAAATTTGAAGATTGGTCATTTTTAAAGATGCGTGGTGTCAATATTGATTAGTAAATTATAAAAGTATTTCCATTATAAAGGATAATAAACAATTATTAGAAATGTGTTTTGACTTTTTTTTCATGGTTAATTTTTTTAGATAGTGGTATTGAAAAAATTAGACTTAAGGTTATTTTTGTCCCTATAATAGTCTTAATTTATCGATTTCATCTCTATGGTATTTTCGTATTAATTTGATCCCTGAAGTAGTCAAATTGCATCATCGTTTAGGGTTTATGAATACTTTTATGTTTCATAATCACTTTAGATTGATAAAAAATAATTTATTAGGGTTTAGGGTTTGAGATTTAGATATTAGTGTCAGGGTGTCAGTAAAGGGGCAAATGGTGATGCAATTTGACTTCTTTAAAGACCAAATTGTTGCGAAACAATAGGGACGAATCGATAAATTAAAACTACTACATAGACAAAAGTAGCCCTTAAGTCAAAATATTATTTTTAAATTTATTGTAACCCCTTTTTATTTTGAGATATATTGCACTTTTTACAATGAAATCCGCATGTGTACAATCCGAGTTTTAATAGTACCGGCAAAAGTAAAATAAATCCCAAAACAAAAAGGAGGATGCAACATTTGATAATTTTTTTCAAATGCAATATTCTAGCAATTACTCCCTTTTTTATACTTCAATTTAATTTTTATCAAAAAATTAAAATTCATTATTTGAGAATTGAACACGAGACTAATGATTGTATACAAATATCTTACCTATGTTAATTATGTGAGAATTGTATTGTACTCATACATTGTAAACTGATAAAAACAGTCCCCCAAACTGTAATATTTTGACAACTGCAACTGAAATTTTGCAATAGTTCATTCATTCTCCAGAATGAAAATGGAATGATTGTAAACAATTTTTGCTGGATATCCCCAAATTCCAAATATTTACAAGGACCAATAGGTTTCTGTCCCTGCCGACAGTGACAAAGTCATATGAATTATGAAAGGTAGGGGCGAGGGATTAGAGGGGGTCATTGCCTCCCCCACCACCAATTTTAGGAAATTGTAATCTGACCCCTAAAATTAAAAAAAATAATTTTGCACCCTCAAGATTCTTAAAAAAATAATGTTAAATTTTAAATTTTTAAATATTTTAATTAAGTATTCTCTAATAATTTTTTAAAGTTCTTATTAAAACTCTCAAAAATTTTAAATTTTTAGTTAAGCCATCAATTTTTTTTAAAAAAATATTTAGTTCAAACCTCCAATTTTTAAAAAATTAAAGTTGGTCCCCCAAATTCTTACACCAAGTTTCGCTACTGCTATTTGACCTCCCAATTTTTAGTTTATTTGAACTTTGCCCCCCTTTTTAATGGTTGATTATACCTTGCCTCTTATCATGATTCATGATTTCGTCCCTGGCTGCAGATGACACTGGTGTGTTCTACGGTGTGAAAGATGGCAATGAACTACTCATGGGGGCTAGGAATGGTGGGAATGTGCATTCAGAGATGATTCTTGGGAAAGATGAGAAGGAGTTTAGATTGGAAGAAGGATGGGTTTTCCCTCGAAAAGTTTATTTCAATGGCGATGAATGCTTCATGCCTTCCCCAGATTCATATCCATTCTTGCCCAAACCTCCAAGTCTAGTTGAACCGTCACTGTTTGATGCTGCTTTCCTTTTGGTTCTGCTAGCTTTCTGTTCTTTCTGGCGTGGTTCCAAAATTAAAACCCAAAAAACCAAGAGAAAAGGTCCCCTACTAAGTTGAACTTTTTATGCATATTTCCTCCAAAAAAATAATAATACATACAATATAGCTTTCTTAATAGGATTGTCGAATATGTTTGGTTCAAGTACCTCATAAATTTATCGACTGATTCACATGTGAAGTAACGAGGACCAAATTGATATAATATGTAAGTAACAAGGACTAGATGTGTAATTTATATAAATTTCTGTTAATTGCCACGCACCTATCTATTAGGTTTCAACGGCGGATTGTTTAATTGATATTATTTAAATAGTTAAGTGATCTGATTGACAAAATTGAAAGTCCGATTGTCAAATTAGAATCTTCCCTATAATTAAGTGATCATTCATGTAGTTTACCCTTTTATTTTTTTGTATAATCATACGTGTTTGACTCATTGATCGACTACTTCAGATTGAATATTATAGAGACCTATTACGAGACATCCTTCTAATCTAATCTACCCCATAAGTCTTTCAACTAGTTGAAAGTCTAAATAACAAGCTTGAACATTTGATCTTTATCTTGAACGTGTTTTAAGATGAAAGTCAATTGAACTTTAATCAATCTTCAAGTCTCAAATGTCAAGTTTATTGATGTGTATCCATTATCATCGTTTAAACTTGATTTGATTTTATTTTTAGGATAGACTTTTTTAGGTGAATTTGTACAATGTATTCTAAACCAAATTAAAACTGTCAATTACAAGAATAGTATGCTAAATATACATTCCTCTCCTAACAGTTGTACAAAAGAATGAAGTATATTCCTAGGGGACGAAACCTTAATCTATACATAAATTCCTATGTGCTTGTCGTTGATAAACTGAAATTTTCCTTGCAAGTATAAGCTTAACACATTCTCGAACCTGTTGGAAATGCCTACGATTTCTCTCGCGCCATAGAAAATATATGCATATTGTCACGGACCGCGAGTTAAGGTTGAAGTCACGTGCGCAACAAGCTGCTCAAGAGATTTTAAGGCAAACTTTGGGCTTGAAAAGACCACCAGACTAACCCATCTATGGAGAAATTTTAGAAGACTTATCCATCCAAAATTATGTGAACATAAGGGATATTTTCCTTAGATAGAGATTAGAATCTAGGGAATATGTCCATTTTGTACTGATTGTGGTTGGTAGGTTTTGATCTAGGTTGTCGATATAGATCAGTAGGAACCGTCGGACAAGGAGACTCAACTATAAATAGAGGTTCCCCACCTCATTTGTAAACCATCTATCTTCTGAGTAATCAAGGCATTTACTCTAAAATTCTTTGTGTTGTTCTTGAGTGTTCTTGGTTTTCTTCTTTTGTTCAGTGAGTCTATTCTCTATAGTTTACTTTCGCTTAGAGCGATTCAACATTCTTAGTGCCTTGGAAGAATCTGATCTTTCGGAGTGAGAATTCAGACTGATTTAATCACTTGTTTAAGGAACATCGACTAAGACCACATGATTCGCTAGGTCAAAACGCTAGCCTCGTGACAATATGCGCCAATTCCATGCCAATTTAACCACAATCTCCAAGAGTAATTTTCCTTCGGGGTCTCCTACACATCTATTCAAGTTCCTGTAACTAATTTCGGACAGGCCTATTAATAAAACATGCACGCAACAAATTCATCCAAACCTACTTTGAGAAATCACAACCAAAGTATAAATGGTTTCAAGTCTCCGGCTCCCTCTTACAGAAAGTACAACAATCATACATATAAATGGTTTCAAGTCTCGGGCTCCCTTTTAGTAGGTAATTTATCTAGCACATACATCTAAGCCAAAAATATCGAGGACTGTGCCCGAGTGTCGTACCAACTTTTTTCAATCAACTTTTCCCCTGCATTCCTAGGATAGAGTTGTCCATATATATATATTTTTATTTTCTTTATCTAGGCTTATTGTTTGACCAATCTTAGTTCAAATTTATCATTACATTTAAGTTTTACAATTTTTTTTAGATTTTTAAATGAATAAAAATAGATGATTAAAACTAACAATTAAAAAAAGGTCTTTATAAAAAAATTCTTATCAATTTAAAAATTTTAATCTCGGTCATTAAATTTAGTCGAACTAACAATTTAACGGCTTGTAAAACTTTTAATTTTATAAATAGATCATGACATATATTTTATTAATATTTATAGATTTTATCATAAAATTTAAGTAAAAATATTTTTAATCGGTAAATCATAATTTAGATTGTGTCAAGCCAAACAAAAAATTTCAATCAAACTTTACACGAATCGAATTAGACTTATTGGACCGGATTAGTAACCCAACTCATGAACATGTTTTTGTTGGAACACAAAACTCAAATGAATGGGCCATCAATAAGCTGCCCAATCCCACTACTCGCTAAGCTGAAGCTAAATAAAAACTAGCAATGGCGGCCTTCAACGCTTACTTCATCTCCCACTCCTCACCTCAACTCCTCATTTGCTTCAAAAAAGTTGAAGAAGAAGAAGAAGAAGAAAGAAACCCCTTTCTGATCTGCGCAACTTCAATAAAGCAAAGAATTAGGGCGTAAGCAAAGATTTTAACAATGGAAGGCAATAACTTGGAGAAAACACTCCAAGAAGGGAACCTTTACAGACAACTCAATTGCCTTATCGTTGCTCATCTTCGCCATCACAATCTCACCCAAGTATTTTTTCAAATTTTCTGCATGTTTTTTATTTATTTATCTATTTTTATACTTAGTTTTGTCTTTATTTTTTAAGGCTGCAAGAGCAGTGGCTACAGCAACAATGACTCCTTTAGATGTTGAAGCCCCTCCCAATAAGCTTCTTGAGCTTGTTTCCAAGGTGGGTTCTTTATGTTTTTCAATAAAAATGAAAAAAAAAAGTTTTTTTTAGTTCTAAAGTGATAACAGGGCCTTATCCAAAAAAAAAGTGATAACAGGGTCTTGCAGTGGAGAAAGACGAGACATTACGAGGGGTTTCTTCTTCTACATTGTTTGATTTGGGGACAGCTTTGGGTTACGGCTTGAATCCGAATCCTCGGGTTTCTTCTGTTGATTTCAGGCAATTCCCTTTTGCTAAATTCCCTTTCCTTTTAATCAGTTTGCTATGGATTTACTCTTATTTTTTGGCACAAAGGACTAGATTTATCATATATTATTCGGATTTGGGTATGTATTTGATATGAGTATTTTTTAGATTTTTAAAGTTTTTCCCATGTATTTGGAGGTGATATACTTCATGAAAAATGAATTGTCCGAACTACATAACTACCTGAGTAATCTAGAAAGAGCTACATAACTAGCTAATTAATCTAGAAAAAATAATGAAGGAACCTATAAATATAATTTCATATTAGTTTGATATGTTTCGCCCCCTCTTTTTGCTGTAAGTCCGAGTTGCTCCTTGCCACCAGTCTTCCATAAGAGGAGCTCTTAGACGCCGGTACGGAGGTACTGCTTTGATTGCTATTATGAGTATGCTCTTACTGAGGATAGGCCAGACAGAAGGAAACTGTGGTGTAATACAGAATAGACAAAGATAGGTTTTAAAAGTATATTTTGTTTGACATGGAGGATTGGTCCGAGGGAGGCAGAGACACGTAGCAACTTCTTTTTCTTTTTAGAAATTTTTTTTGCTATTCTGATACTATTAATTGACATAAACTCATGGTGAACGTCTATTTTGAAACCAGTGCTGCACAGGATACTAAATGCTCAACAAAGACTTTTCCAAAGCACGAAACGAGGCATCTTTCGGAGCACAAGGTTGATTAGCTTATGTGTGCAACACTCTCGCGAAAGTGAATATTGAACTGATCTAACAATTCAAATCTTCTTTAGAATATTGCCAGGTGTGCAAGGTTTAGTGCCGATGGGCGGTTCGTTGCTACCGGAAGTGCCGACACATCAATTAAACTCTTTGAGGTATGATTTTTGCATTTGTATGTTTCAGTTGTCTTCACTATGGATCTTGTCCGACTCCTGTTATTTAATTGGCGCAGATATCAAAAATAAAACAAATGATGCTACCTGATTCAAAAGATGGTCCGGTGCGTCCTGTCATAAGGACATTTTATGACCACGCGCAGGTATTGCTTATAGTTTATCCTGCAGTATGCTTAAGTTAACGTCAACAAGTCCCATAATTATGGATTTTTTATCTCATGTTTAATTTAGTTCTGAACCCTAATAATTTTTGCATTATATGCTCTCTTTTCTGTTCATTTCAACTTTGTTTCTGCACATCTTCTCAATAACTCTTCTTGATGCTTGTACTTTTAATCAATTTCTTTTTTCTCTTTCAATTGAGAAGTTGAAAATTTCTGCAACTAGCATGGGGCCATGGGATGGGCTAGTGTCTAAAATATATACCAACATTATTTTCGGGAACATTTCTTGTTTTCAAGGAAAAGCCAGAGGAACTGATACTTGTATTTCTTATGGCTGAAATGATGGGCGTCTTTATTTTCTGATAGTTTGTCCTTCAAATCTCTGAAGAGAGTCTAAAAGTAAAAGGATTATCTTCTTAGATTTAGAAGTAAGCAATTACTTCATATTTTGTGTATATTCTCTCTTCCCAATTAACTCTAAAAGCTTATTAAAAATGCTTGGTGTTTTTCCTTTGTATGGTCTTAACACTTTTTTGCTCAAATGCAGCCCATAAATGATTTGGATTTCCATCCTCAGAATACCGTCCTAATATCTGGGGCAAAAGATAACACTATAAAGTATGTATTTTATTCTAAATATAATCAGCTTTGGTTTATATTATTTCCTATTCCATATCGTATTCTTTCCCTTATTAGTTCATCAATAACTTGTAAGCTTAACAAACTGATTGAATCAATTCGCTTGCCCAGAGCTATTTCCAGCATCTTACGAAAATCCTCACCCATTCTGGAGTGAAATTCCACAAACTTTTCCTCCATTTTAGTGTCAATACTACTTTCCACTCGTGCGATTTCATCCTGCAGTTTCGTAGCTTCTTTATGCCAGGTCTAACTACGAGTAACAAGAGCTCTGTCCACCATTGCCAGGAACTCGTAGCTCTGGTACCCTTGTAAGCTTAACAAACTGATTGAAGAAGAATAATTTGAAGATGAGAAGAGAGGAATAAGATGAGAAGAGAAATCAGAATTTTAGGAGAGAGAAGAAAAACACATTCATTTCATTCGATAAGGATGAACATCACCAGATAGGGTTTTTGTAGTCTTCTAGACTCATACGGGGTTGTTTTATCTAATTACAATATCACCCAAAATGCTGCGCATCATTAACATCATAAGCACAACGGTAACTAACGTTCAAAATAAAGCATAACAGAAAATTGAAAATAACTCTTGCAAACAGCATGCTGATTAAACTCTGGAAATTGCCACTTCAACAGATGTAGCACCTCCCATGTGGCATCTTCAGGAAATGAATTGGACCACTCAATCAAGACCTCTATGACTGCTCTATTACCCTTCTTCCCAATTCTTCGATTGGCTCCTTGCTGATTCCCCCATTTGGCCCCACTAAAGGTAGACTGGATTGGACCATATCAGCTCCAATATGTTTCTTTAATTGTGAAACATGGAATACAGGATGAATTGATTGGCAGTTTGAGCTTGTAAGCAACTTCTCAATCCTCTCTAAAATGGTAAAAGGGCCGAACCATTTTGGAGACGGTTTTTGTGACACTCTGCTCTGCACTGATTGTTGCCGATAGGGCTGCAGTTTCAAATAAACCAGATCTCCAATCTGGAAAACACATTCAGTTCTTTTCTTGTCTACCTGTTGTTTCATTCTATCTTGTGCTCTTCTCAAATGGAATTTCAACATCTTGAGAGCTGCCTCTCTTCTTTGTAAACTCCTGTCCACTGATGCCACTAAAGATTCTCCAGCCAAATATGGAACATGCACTGGAGGGTCCAGCCCATAAAGAGCCTGAAAAGGAGTAGTCTGAATTGAGGAATGAAACGAGGTGTTGTACCACCATTCTGCTAGATGCAACCATTCTCCCCAATCCCTTGGAGTCTCACCAGTCATACACCTCAAATAAGTTTCTAAACATTTATTGACTCTCTCTGTTTGGCCATCTGTTTCAGGGTGGTAAGCTGTTGAAGGAGTCATTGTAGTGCCCAGCTTCTTAAACATCTCCTTCCAAAAAGAGCTCATGAATATTTTGTCTCGGTCACACACAATGCTATTAGGCATTCCATGCAGTTTAAACACATTTTCTAAGAACAGTTGTGCTACATCTTTGGCTGTAAATGGATGACTTAAAGCCACAAAATGACTGTACTTAGTAAGTCTATCCACTATAACCTATATCACATCTTTCTTTCTGGACATAGGCAATCCTTCTATAAAGTCCATGCTTATAGATGTCCATGATGTTTCTGGAATGGGAAGGGGTTGTAACAATCCCCTAGGATGCTGCCAATCTGTCTTGTTCCTTTGGCACACCCCACATTCCCTTATTGTCCTCTTCACCTGTTTCCTTAATCACTTCCAAAAGAAAACTCCTGATATTCTCTTGATTGTTGCTTCTGCCCTTGAGTGTCCTCCCACAGCACTCCCATGAAAGAAATTCACCAATTCTTACCTGAGAGTCTCATCTCCTCCCACTATCAGTTTGCTTTTTCTTTTGAGTAATTTCCCATCCCAATTGTATTTGGAATGTCTGGTGGATCCCCTTTCCAGTGCCTCAATAATTTTTCTAAGTTTCTCATCACTTTTCCAAGTAGCAGCCACTCGAGCTATCACATCAGTAGAGACACTACTTATGGCCATCCACTTCCCAACTGCCCTATCTGGTTTCCTTGATAGAGCATCAGCTACCACATTATTAGCTCCCCTTCTATAACATACTTCATAGTCATATCCCATCATCTTGACTACCCATTTCTGTTGAGAGGGTGTAATAGCTTGATTCTCAGCTAAAAACTTCAGACTTTGGTGGTCAGTTTTGATCTTGAAATGTCTCCCCACCAAGTAACTTGACCATTTCTTAACAGCCATTAAAACAGCCAGCATTTCCTTCTCATATACTGGGAGTCCTTGAGGCCTCACTCCCAGACCCTTACTGAAAAAGGCTAGAGGTTTACCCTTTTGTACCAGTACAGCTCCAATCCCATATCTAATGCATTTGCTTCAATGACAAACTCAACACTGAAATCAAGCAGAACCAAAACTGGGGCAGAACTGATTGCTTTCTTCAATTTTTGGAATGCCTCCTCTTCCCCTTCCTTCCATTTCCACTCACCCTTCTTCAACAGGTCAGTTAAGGGTTTTGTAATTCCCCCATAATTTCTTACAAATCTCCTATAGTAACCAGATAGCCCCAAGAACCCTCTGAGATCCTTGACTGACTTAGGACTAGGCCAATCCAAAATACATTCAACCTTAGAATTGTCCATTGAAATGAGTCCATTTGATATTACATAATCCAGATAGTCCACCTCTTGAGCTCCAAAGCAGCACTTATTTTCTTTTGCATATAATTGCTGTGATCTCAGAATTTCCAGCACCTCTCTCAAATGGAGCATATGAGTATCAAAATCCCTAGAGTAAACTAGGATATCATCAAAAAGGACTAGCACCGACTTCCTCAACAGACCCCTGAATATTCTGTTCATTAACCCTTGGAATGTGGCTGGGGCATTTGTCAATCCAAAGGGCATCACTAGGAATTCATAATGCCCTTCATGAGATTTAAATGCAGTCTTGTGTATATCAGATTCCCACATTCTAATTTGGTGGCAACCAACCCTCAATTCCAGTTTTGAATAAAATCTTGCAGTCCCTAGCTCATCCAACAATTCCTCAATAATAGGCATAGGAAACTTGTCCTTGATGGTAGCTTGATTCAATCTTTTGTAATCTATACACATTCTCCAAGTCCCATCTTTCTTTTCCACCATAACAATTGGGGATGAGAAAGCACTATTACTGTGTCTAATTACCCTTGCCTTCAATATTTCATTGATCTGTCTTTCTATTTCATCTTTTTGGCTGGCAGGGTATCTGTATGGCTTGACTTTGATCACTGCCTGCTCATTCACCAAGGATATCCTGTGTTCTTGTTCTCTTTTAGGAGGTAACCCTTGTGGTTCTTGAAATACATCTCTATACTGATTCAACAACTCTTGTAACTCCCTTGGAAGTACATCACTCTTCTGTTTCAGTCCCAGCTGAGCATCCAAAATCAACAGAGATGCAGTGAAAGGGCTGTTATTGCTCCTTAACCTCTTACCACATTCCTTGGATTCCATCCATTGCAAACTTCCTGGTGTTATCCCTTTCAAACAGACCCTCTTCTGACCTTGAGTAAAGTCCATTTGCAGTTTGGCAAAATCCCAACTAACAGTTTCCAGTGTTGACAGCCACTGGATCCCCAAAATTCTTCAAAGGTGGGACAAGGAAATCAGTCACAAACAACTCTCCTTGTGTCTGCCAACTCACTTGATCACATCCTCCAGCAGTTCCCAGTGAATTCCCATCAGCCAGACTTTTAAATTACACCTCTGATTTAGTTTGAGTCCCAGCTTCTTCACTATGGTGGTGCTCAAGAAGTTGTGTGTGCTTCCTGAGTCCACTAGAGCTATCCACTCTACCCCTTCAATGTTGATCTTCAGTTTCATGGTTTTACAGTTGGAAGCTCCCCACATGGCGTTCAGTGACAAGACTGGACTCTCTGTTACACCTCCCTTACCAGTATCCTCACAGTCAAGAAACACTTCAGGTGCTCCTTCTTCCTCAGTTCCTTCCACCATAATTTGAAAAATCTGTGTTTTGGCACACCTATGTCCTGGTGTATATTTCTCTACACACCAGAAACAAAGGCCCTTTTTCCTCCTATCCTCAATTTCAGCAGCCGACAGTTTTCCCATGCCCTTTTGCCTGATTCTGTCCCACACTCTTAGCTCTGTTAGGACTCAGCATAGTTGCGGATGCATTTCTAGAAATTAATGTAGATGGGGGTGCTGAACTTGCAACATTCAAAAAAGTTCTGAAGCTAGCAGTATTTGCCCTAGCTGGTACTGATAATGCAGGTGGAACTATTCTAGCTGATGTCTTTCCAACAGCAAGAAAAAAATAGTTTCTAACTGTTTTGCAATATGAAATGCTTCTAACAAGGATTTAGGCTGTAATAAGGTCAAGTATTGACTGATTTCTAACCTGAGATGATTTTTGAACATGCTCAATATGTATTTGTCTGGTAGCTGCACTTTATTCACCAGATTAATTAACTCCTCATAGTAAGCTTCCACCGAATCCACTTGCCTCAGTGCCAATAGCTCAGTGAAAGGGTCATCAAACCCACCAGGTGCGAATCTGTCTCACATCAGAGAAATATACTCTCCCCACCCCAACTGACCAAAATCCCCTTCTGTCTTCACCAGAAATCGGTGCCATTGTAGAGCCTTTCCTTCCAAATGTAACATCACCAAACGTATCTTACTGTTTTCAGGGACCGCTTCAGCTTCAAAATACTGTTCCAACTTAGAACTCCACCCTCTGAAATCGGTTCCATCAAACTTAGGGCAAGGTAACTTGTAAGCCAGATTCCCCATTTGAGACGCCAGTTCTTGAGTCGGCTTTTAGGGTTTTTATCCCCAAAAATCTGAACCTCTTCTGGATTGTCTGAAGCTGATGGAGCCCTGGAGCAGTAAGTGTGCCCGGTTCTGACTCTTCCAGTACAATTGGATCAATCCGCTTCCCAGAGCTATTTCCAGCATCTTACGAAAATCCTCAACCATTCTGGAGTGAAATTCCACAATTGGATCAATCTGCTTCCCAAACTTTTCCACTCGTGCGATTTCATCCTGCAGTTTCATAGCTTCTGGTTGCTAGGTCTAACTACGAGTAACGAGAGCTCCGTCCACCATTGCTAGGAACTTGTAGCTCTGATACCCTTGTAAGCTTAACAAACTGATTGAAGAAGAATAATTTGAAGACGAGAAGAGAGGAATAAGATGAGAAGAGAAATCAGAATTTTAGGAGAGAGAAGAAAAACACATTCATTTCATTCGATAAGGATAAACATCACCATATAGGGTTTTTGTAGTCTTCCAGACTCATATGGGGTTGTTTTATCTAATTACAATATCACCCAAAATGCTGCGCATCATTAACATCATAAGCACAACGGTAACTAACGTTTAAAATAAAGCACAACAGAAAATTGAAAATCACTCTTGCAAACAGCATGCTGACATAACTACTTAATGATTACGATTAAAATTGATGTTTCCTTTTTGTAGTGGTAGATAGCATGCAAACTGACATTTTTACATTATGCTTGAAACGTGTTCACAGATTCTTTGATTTTTCCAAAGCTACCGCAAAGAGAGCCTTCAGAGTGATCCAGGTTTTGCTTGATATTTTGACACTGTTTCAATCTTGGTTTAAGATCTAAGTTGATTTTAATGTAATTACGACATTTTAGTAAATTTTGTACTTATGATGACCTAGGATACTCACAATGTACGGTCTGTATCATTCCATCCATCTGGTGATTTTCTAATAGCAGGTAAACTATTTGAATCATATTTCCCCTGTTTTGATCTTATCTTGCTTTCCTATCTCTTCATGCAACTTCGTACTTGAAGCTTAGAGGAATATTCTAGTCGAAGACTGGGACTCATTGAAACTTGGAAATGGTTTGATTTAATAACCCTGCTAGATCCTTTAAGGTTATGGGATCCACTTTCTGTAGAGGGCCCATTTCATCTATGCACAATAGGGTACTGCTTTGCAGTAAGATTATTCATGCAGCCAACCCTACATAGTGGGAAAAGGCTTAGTTGGTTTCTTTAAGTCAAAACTTTATGAACCACATGCTTCGACAAATGCTGACCCAACTTTTGTATTTCTTTTGGTTCCTGTGAGTGGCCCAAGTTAACTTATTGGAATTCCTTCTTTTCAAGTCTTTTACTATGAATTGACTGCTTACAAGGTTCAGATGAAACTGGCAGGAACCGATCATCCAATAGCACACTTATACGATGTTAATACGTTCCAATGTTATCTATCTGCAAATCCCCCCGAGATGGGTGTTAATGGAGCCATAAACCAGGTATAAAATATCACCGTCCTTCAAAACAGAAGGATCTCTTATCCATTTGTTTTGTTAAAGATAAATTGAGACCATTTAGTTTGTAACCCAATCTGTTCTGGTGTGCAGGTAAGATATTCTTCTACCGGTGGCATGTACGTTACTGCATCTAAAGATGGTACTATTCGGTTATGGGATGGAGTAAGTGCCAGTTGTGTGCGCTCCATAGTTGGTGCCCATGGAACAGCGGAGGCCACTAGTGCATGTTTTACGAAGGATCAAAGGTAGGGATGCTAATCAGTTTGGTGGTTCGATTACATCTTATGCCAAAGCATGCCACTAAGTTTGATATGTTTTAATTTATAAATGAAATGGGCTATAAATTTTAGACTATATTGTATTATATTTGTTAAAAAGAAAAAGGAAGTTATATTGCCATGTTACTTGCATTCTGGAGTGAGTATTGGATATGGTCAATTACTTCTATGTTTTAAAATATATTTGGGGAGTCCTTTGAAGATCATATCCTCACACCATGTCCTGATTTGCTTCGGGACGAAGGCATTAGACACTAGTTCTTCAAGAAAAATAAGTCGGAGCAACATAGTTATATCTTAAATGCAAAATTGTTTCTCTGGCTGGGGCTGTCAACTACTTTAGATTGTAATGGAAAGTGAAGCAGATTGCAGGGTATGGCTAATGGTATACAAACGAGTCAATCGATGATGGAAAGTTCATGTGACATGTTTCGTAAACTTTGTATGATATGATATGCATTAGTACCTCGGTTTGTTTTAAGAAACTTGACCTGTAGTCTTGATTCTCTAGGTTTGTCCTTTCTTGTGGAAAGGATTCCACGGTGAAGCTTTGGGAGATTGGAACCGGTAGATTGGTCAAGCAATATCTCGGGGCTACTCACACGCAATTACGATGCCAGGTATGCGAGGGTGGTTTTCTATTTGGTTAAGCACGTATCTCTTCTTTGAGGTCTTGAGGCCAAATCGACTATCCCCCAAATTAGTTTATTAGGTCTGAAACAGAGTTATGTACGGGTTAATGAGTTTCTAGTTGAAACAATGCTCTGCCATCTACCGGAAAGTTATCTTGGCAGTTTGTGTTACATGGCAACTTGTTTCCTCCGGATGAATCTGTGATTTCAATTAGATCATAACTACTAAATAGTCCAATATGTTTTCTGCAGGCCGTTTTTAATGATACCGAAGAGTTTGTGCTATCCATAGATGAACCTAGCAACGAGGTTTGTTTGACTTCATGATTGTAGTGGAAACAAGATAATGTCCTACTTTTGGCCTACATTAATTATTCTGTTATGACACAGATTGTCATTTGGGATGCTTTGACGGCTGACAAAGTGGCAAAGTGGCCTTCCAACCATATCGGCGCCCCTCGTTGGATCGAGCACTCACCAACGGAGCCTGCCTTCGTATCCTGTGGGACTGACAGATCTGTTCGGTTTTGGAAGGAAATTCTCTAAGCACCCATAGTGATCTGGATAACTTAATCTTGAGCCGCCATGGATTCCCCTATCTCCGTTCTCCCGTTCTTCACCTAATGGAGAGAAACATGCATTGCACTCATTTGGTTTCCATTTGATTAGTGTTTTAGCTGTCTTGATTTGTTGTTGTAGGGAAACATCCTCTGTAAAAGGAAATAAGTGAAATAAAATGCAAGTTGTCAGTGTTGTAACGCCATGATAAGTAGGCCCAGCATATTTATCATTACTGATATTATATATGGAGAAATATTTGATGCAATTGTCAATGTAAACTTTAGCTTATACAAGTAGAATTATTTTAGGATTAAGAATTTAGTTTAGAGTTTTAGGGTTTATATATTAGATTATTTGAATGTGTCTTTTAGGTTAAACATTATTCGTTTTTCAACTGGGACACTTGAAGCTTCTATATTAATATTATTATTAAGGCTATGACAAAAATAGAGTTGATGATTAATAGAATGTAACTTAATTTGAAAATTATTAAAATATCTTTTGAAAAAGAATATTCTTATTAAGATTGTGCTTTTATGTGTTATATTAGAATATTTTTTAGGGTGAACAAATGATAAAAATTTTAAAAGTTTAAGTAGATACGAGTCTTAAAAATTAATATATATATATAAGCATTAATTTATAAAATTTAAAAAATTGAAGTTAAATGAGTGAACTTTAACACATAAATCTGTTAATGTTCCCACATTTTATCACTTTTTAAATAAAAAATTATTTAATTAGCGATCAATCCGTATTCAATAAAAATGTCTTATATACAATTTCACCTTAACTTTTGTTCAGTGTCTCAAAACCTCACTATTCATCGTATTTGGTTTGATATTGTTATCGTTCTGTATTACTTTTGGTCTCAAAACCTCACTATTCATTAGAGGGCGAGCTCCCAGTCCAATAAATACCGTCAAAAGCGGTTTAAAGATTTTGGAGCCCTGTATAATTTATTAAAATGAGAATCTTAATTTATAATTAGCAAAAAATATAATTTTTTTCAAAAAATTACCTTAATACAAAAAATATTATTAGATTATTTTCTTAAACAACAAAAATTGACTTATAAACATATAAATATCAAACATTTTTATTTAAAAAGTGTCATTCTTTTTCATGTTTTAAGTTTTAGATAATTGTTGTATATTTTTACACATAATTATATATTTATTTAGAATTTTTTTTATAAATATTTAATTTAATTTAGGCACTCTACTTTTGGATCTCTCTCTTAAGGGTCCTGTACGGTCGTTCTTATTGCTCCTGTCTAAAATTTTCGTTGAATACCATTTGCTCTGGTGTTTATCAATGGGCTATAAAAAAGCACGGCAACTAAGCAGCTTATTAAAAATATTTTTCAACTTGGGTTAGAGAACTGTTTTCCAAAAACTAAAATTTTTAACTTTTTACTTTTACAAAAAATTGAACAAGATTGTTTATTTCTCCATATTTATATCATTATTTCTTCTATATTTTTCAAAAATAATGCTTGAGATTATATATTTTACTTATTTAAAAGTATTTTTTTGAAAATAATATTAAATATTTAAATTTTAAAGCAATCAAAAAATAATTTCAAAATAACTTTTAGTAGATTAAAGACATAATATCAAAATTCACTCCTAATGATTAACTAAATTGTCACCTTAATTTATACTTTTTTGAAACATTTTAGCTATAACATTTTAATTTTTGGTCAAAATGATCATTTTCAATGAAAACTGTTAATTAATTATCAACATGTCTTGTTATTTGTTGACATATGGGATGAGAATACTAATATGACATATTCATTTGAACGTATGTAATAACGCGACATATTCTCCCGTGGACTTGTTTAGTCAATAAGACGCATTAACTTTTAGTTAATTAACAGCTTTCGTCAAACAATAATTATTTTCAACAAAAATTAAAACTTTAGAATTAAAATGGTCTAAAGTATGAACCAAAATAATCCTTCAATCAAACGTTGAAGATCAATTCTAACATTATACCTAAATAAAATGGTCCCTAAACTATATCTTGATTTTTCATATTGGCCTTTAAAGTTCGATTGGACTATTCCACCCCTGATTAGTTTGAGGATTCTCACTTTCTTTTGTGAAGTATTTCCTCAATCTTTATCTTTTTCTAACATCAGCTTCTATATTGTTTCCATCATCAAAAACTCAAAATTATCCAAAGGAAAATCAACCATCAAAATGAAATGATTTTTCATTTATAGAAACCGTTTTAAAAAACCCCATCCCCTAGCATGCTTTAAAAACCTTTTATTTTTTAGGCATAAGGATGTAAAAAGTTCTTGAACTATTAAAAAAATTAATTAAATTCATAAATTTTTATTACACATAATTAAGCTTTTAAACTAAAAAATTTATCAAGTAAACTCTTGAACTAAAAAATTGAATCAATTAAGCCTTTTGACCAATTTTGACTATTAAACCTTGACTGTTTTTTTGGATCTGTTGGTGCAGTGTGTTGCGTCATATTGTTTCCACTTGACATTTTCAGATTTTTTTATTTTATTTAAAAATTCTAAAAAACTTATAAAATTTATTAAAAATAGATTTTTGAAAAAAAATCTATAATGCAACATGATAGAACTGTAGTGTATCATGTGTCAGTAATATTTAATAAAATTAATTGTCAAGATTTAATGGTCAAAATTGATCAAAGAGCTTAATAGATTCAATTTCTTAATTTAAGGGCTTAATTGAGTGCCAAAAAAATTAGGGGCTTAATTAGTTTCTTTGCAAAAATTCAAAGGCTTCTTACACCTTTAAGTTTTTTTTTTTAATTTTCTAATATAATGGTATTTTTTATCATTCCTTAGTATAATCTCATTAATCATTTGTTATGTATTTAATCCAAGATTAAACTTAGGAACACCTAGTGACATAACTATCTTTACACAAGGGGTGTTAACTAACACCTCGATTTTTTTTCTCGAAAGAAAACCTATATAAATTTTATATTAAAAATAAACTTAACACTAATTTAAAACAATATTAGCACCAGTTTAAAATAATAGACACTCTTTACTTAAGAGTTCAATAAGCCCTTAAACTTCTGCAAAAAAATCAATTAAGTTCTTAATTTTTTTACCTAATTAAGCCCTCAAACTCAAGAAAAAAAATAATTTGACCCTTTGACCAACGTTGACCGTTAACTTTAATATTTTTTTTGAAAAATTTCTTTTGACTCGTGTCGCAATAAGATAATGCCACTCGTTTTATATGATTTTTAAATTTTAATTATTTAAAAAATATCTAAAAAAAGAATAAATTATTATTTTTTTTCAAAAATTCTGGAAAATTCTAAAAAATATTTTTTAATTTTGAAATTTATTTAAATACAATATTTTTTAAAAAGATTAAAATATCATAAAAATGAAAATATTAAAAATAAAAAATATTATTGTACAAGTATAGAAAAATAATTTGAAAAAAAATATAAAACAATAAAGTTATTTGTTTTTTAAAAATATTTTTAAAAACTATATTTTAAAAAATATTAAAAATATTTTTAAAAAATATAAAACAATAAAAGTTATTTTGAAAATTATTTTTTATAATTATATAATAATAATATTTAATATTTTAAAAATATTTTAACCATTTGAAAAATTATTATTTATTATTTATAAATAAATTTCAAAATTAGAAAAAATATATTTTTAGAATTTTCTAGAATTTATTATATTTTTAGAATTTTTCAGTTTTTATATATTTTTTAAAATTTAAAATTTTCTAAAAATGACAAGTGGCATTGTCATGCTGCGACATGTGTCATAATTAAAAAAAAACCATTAAAGTTAACAGTCAACATAGGTCAAATGGTCAAATTGATTTTTTTTTGATTTTGAGGGCTTAATTTAGTGCAAAAAAAATTTAAAAGCTTAATTATTTTTTTTAAAAAAGTTTATGGGCTTATTGAATCCTTATGCCTAAGAAAATTGGCATTTATAGTTTGCTCATGTCCAACTAAAAAAGTCTCTTTACAATATTTTTTTTAAATTCTGACACCGTAATTTAAAGACATTCTAGACAATATTGCTCAAATCTAATTACCAAAAAAATGTCACACCATTTACCACTAAAATCACTCGTTAAATTCACTAATATAAAGATATTTATATAAATGTGCCACCCACTCCTTTTCAAATATCTTCTTTATTTTTATTTTTTAAAAATAATATTTAATACACAGTCTGTGTAAAATTTTATTTATTAAAATATAACTCTTAATTTAATAATATAATATAATGTACAAAGTTATATTTTGATACACAAATTTTGTACAAAAACTTAGATAACTTTTCTATTATACCGAGATATATCGGTGATGAATGATAACGACAAAACAACAAAGATATGTTGGGCTCAAATTGGTCAACCGAAAATGCCAAGATGGGGTGAATTTGCTTTTTGGTAGAAGCAATGAGAATTAAAAAATTCACACAAAAGATTTATAGTGGCTCGACTTTTAAATCAAGTCTACATCCACTACTTTAGCTCCCCACTAAAGACTTTCTACAAATCTACTAAATTTGTCTTTATTTTTTCAAGGCTCAATAAGATAATTTTTACAAACCCTCAAAGCTTATACCCTAAAGCTTTGAGACACTTTCACTCAAGAGAATACAAATTTAGCAAACAAGAAAAACTTCACAAAGGCAAAGTGTCTGCACAATCTCTCACCCCAAAACCTAACACTTGAGCAAATATAACAATTAAGCTTACAAGTGCGTTCTAATGAAAAAAATAGACTTTACAAGTACAAAACACTTTCTCTATACATGAATGTTGGAAATAATATTTCTTGTTGTTCCATGGCTGCTTGAATGAGTCTTTTAAACCCTCTAAGGAGTTCTTGACCGTTATTAGCCATTGGAGGTTGATTAGAGCTGTTGAAGACTTAATTTCCAACAATAAATGCACTTCTAGGAATCTCGGTATCAGTACGCGGGTCTTGGTATCGTTACATGTCTTAAGAAGAAAGAGTCGTTACAAGCAATTAATGCAGGGCATGCCGGTACAGGATACTAAGTATTGGTACGAGCCCCTTGCGTATTGATACGTGCATGGCTATATTTGTACGAAGATTGGCTACTGAAATTTTAAAACCCTTGGGGGGAAAAACACCTCGTATAGATACACGTACGATCGTATCGATACAGAATGTTGAGTATCGGTACGACGAAGACTGTACCGGTACTCACAGTCTGTTTTTGACAGTTAGGTTATTTTAACATTTAAACATGTCAAAAATATTTCAAAAACCTTTCAAACATATTTTTCAAGTAATTTGGACTTTGAATTATTTTTGCAACTTATTTAATTCCAAAAATATTTTTCATTTAAGTTATCAAAATCAAATATCTCAACAATCTTCCCTTTTTGAATAATGAAACCACTTGAAAAATTGTTTTTGAAAATTTTCCCCCTTAGAAAAATAATTCTAGAAAAGATAGTATTTTAGAAAAATATTAAAGGGGAAATTGGAGGAATATTGCCCCTTAAAATTAATTTTAGGGAAATGGTGGTGTTTGAGTTTTATATTGGAAACTACGACAAAATGAACAGTGAGGGTGAAGAAACCACCTGCAGGTGGCATCATGAGTGCTTTTTATAATTTTTTTTAACCTAAAGTGTTCACGTGCATGATAGATTTGGATAAAAAATTATTAAAAAAAATAAAGGATGCCACATGCAGTAGGCATCATGAGTGCTTTTTATAATTTTTTAACCTGAAGTGTTCACGTGCATGATAGATTTGGATAAAAATATTAAAAAAATGAAGGACGCCACCTGCAGTTGGCGTCTTTCCCCTACATTGTAGAAAATGTCGTATATCCCCAAATATCCCCTAACATCTCCTATATTTCAAATATTAATTTCTATTTGGATTATTCTCCAAAATTTGCCAATATTAAAGTTTCCCTTTTTATTTTGAAATTTAATTTGTTAAACATATCTCTCTCCTTTTTTTTATATAAAAAAATAGTTCAAAACAATGTTTGAAACTACTTTAAAACATGATAACAATGGAGAGTAGACCAAAAAATATTTTGAACATGAAAGAATTAAAAAAATGGCTTTCCTTATTCAAGCATCAATAAAATTGTTAGTCCAACAATTTAAGAAAATAAAATTGAATTCCAATAAATAAAAAATTAATCAAGAAATTCAATTTAAACATCCCATATATCAAAATATATCATTAAACACACAAAGCATGGCAAAAAGGAGACCAAATCGTCCCTTTTTGACTATGCATACTGGTATGGATACGTCCGTATCGGTACTTGTTGAAGGTAGTATCAGTATAATATGAGCTGTATCGGTACCAATTGTACGAACAAGTGAAAATATGCAGCAAAATCAACTTAAGAGGCCTTCTAACACATTTTAAAGTTCATACAAAGGCTCTATTAAGTCCTAGATATACATTTTAATCTATTTTGTTACAAAATTACAATATGCTTCTCAAGATAACACATTTAAATCAAATCAAGCACGAATTTCACCAAATTCGACCGAACATTACAAGTTAATGGCCATAGATATAAAAATGAGCATAAGATGCCAAAAACATGTAACCCATACAATTGAGACGCTCCTAGCTATATGCAATTAGGCATAACATGGAATCACACAAACATGATAGATCATCATAAAATTAAACAATTAATCCATGATGAAGCAAATTGCATTAAAATAAATTTTACCGCTTGAACTAAGGTAAGATGTTAAGCCTCTCCTTCTTCAAGTTTCCTTCTCGCTTGTGTGTCAAGAGCTTTCCAAATTCGAATTTCCTCATTAATGCTCAAGTACACCTACAAAAGACAATCACTTGTATTTTGGTATCCAAATTGCTTTGGATCCATTGACATTAGTCTCATAAAATTTAGTTACCTTAGGAATCCATTTTTCAATGTCTTCCTTTTTGTTTGAAGAAATGAGTTCTTTTAGGACCCAAATGTTCTTAATATTTTTTCCTTTCAAAAATCTAGATGAACTAGATTGTCTTCGATAAAAATTTAATTTTACAAATTTTATTTTGGAGCAATCTCCATTTTTCTTTTCAAAACTTTTGTAAATCAAATATTTTCTTTTCTAAGATTATCCAATTCCTTTTGATGATCTTCATGAAACTTTTTGAAGCAAGTTTTGTAAATCAAATTTCTTTTTACCCAAAGTCCTTAAACATTGCTTCAAGTTCAAACTTGGTTTTAGAAAGAAAATTATTTTCAAGTTTCAATTTTGAAACCATTTACTTATTTTTCAAAATATGATTTTCAAATTCTTAAACCAATTAATCATAGGCATCTTGTAATTCATAAAAAGTATAAGAAATTGAAGGCGATGAATTAGAAGTTACTCTTGAATCTTCTTCAATGGCCATGAGACAAAGGTTGTCTACCTCATCATCGGTGGAGTCCTCTTCATCACTCCATGTAGCCACAAATGCCTTCTTCTTATGGCTTGATCCATTCTCTTTTATCCCTGAAAAATCGTACTTGACATGTCTCGGCTTCTTGCATTCGAAGCATATTATGAGATATCTCTTCAATCTCCTTGATTCATGCTTGGATTCTTCTTTCTCATGCTTCATGAGTCGTGTGAACTTCTTGAAGAGCTTGGCCATTTCTTCTTCTTCACTATCCTCTCTACTTCAATCTTCTTGTCGGCTTATGGAGGATTTAAGAGCAACATTTATCTCTTCTTTGATCTCTCATTTCTTCTTCCCCTTTGACACCATCATTTCATGGGTGAGCAAAGATCACATTAGCTCATCAAGCTTTAGAGTTTTCAAGTTCTTTGCTTCAATAATAATGATCTTCTTCAAATCTCATAAATCAGGAAGTGAATAGATCAACTTCCTCACAAGCTTTTCCTTCGGAATCACCTCTCTATATCTTTTAAGCTCATTTACTATGACGAAGAACAGATCGAACATCGATTTGATGTCTTCTTCTGGGTCTATCTTGAAGTTCTCATAGTTGAGATTAAGAAGTCCAATCTTGGTTTCCTTCATCTCGTTGGTTCCTTCATATATGACTTCAAGCTTGTCCCATACTTCCTTATCATTGTCGCAAGAAGAAATTTTTTTATATTCATCGGGACCAAGTGCACAAAAGAGAATGTGCATGACCTTTGCATTGAGTTCCATCTTCTTATTGTCTTTCGCATTCCATTTCACCTTGCTTATTTGTGGGATGAACTGGCCATCAAGAACTACACCCCAAAGATAAAAGTCATTAGATTGGATGAATAACATCATCCTATTCTTCCAATTGGAGTATTATTAGAGTATGCCCAAAGACCAGTCATAAACTGATTGTAAATGACATTTGTTTTTACCTTGTTTAGTCATAAAGAGGCATTCCATTATTATTTTCAGTTACAATTTGCATAAATAAACTAAATTATAATAAAGTTCTTAGAATAATATGATTATTCTTAAATGTACTTAGTCGAGTATTATTTTGGGCATGGACAATAATAATGCATTAAGACTAATATGTAGTTGATTGATGACAAAGTGTTGTCATTGACATGGAGATGTCAAAATCAATATATAAGTAAGTGTTATAGAACGACATACTAGACTGACCCGCTATGAGCATGTTTCTTGGATTATTATGTGACAGTCACAACATTGCTCATAATGATAACTACATGTATGATCCTCAGACTTGAGATCATCATTGTTTCAACATCGTGAGTGGCATATTTTGATACAGTCAAACATGTCTCGTGACTGACTACTCTATAAAGACTGGTATTGGATATGTCGCAATCTATGTAGTGGGATATGGTTGATCAAGATAGGATTTGTCCCTCCTACATAATATGAGTAATATCATAGGCCACTTGATTGAGTGAGACTAGAAATACATGGCCATGCTCGAATAAGTTGATATGACATATCATAGTTATTCGTTTATAACAGTCTACTCAAGATATCAAGAAATATTAGATGGACTATACAAGTGTAACTATTCCATGAGTTGTGTCTAATCTAGATATAAGGACAAAAGGATGAAATGCATGGAAAGAGTTAATCATGCAGTCTACTCAAGATATCAAGAAATATTAGATGGACTATACAAGTGTAACTATTCCATGAGTTGTGTCCAATCTAGATATAAGGACAAAAGGATAAAATGCATGGAAAGAGTTAATCACGAAGAGGTTATGTCGAATCATGATTTCTTGTAACTTAGGTGACAATGACATATTGCTAGATGTCACTCATTGTTTGTAATATTAGAAATGTTCTAATATTTACTACTAACGTTACAAAGAACCTACAGGGTCACACCCACGGTTGAAATGAGCATATATTAAATGAATTATATATGTACAAATTTGTTGTACACGAATTTAGTTGAATTAATATATATTTAATATATATAATTTAAATATTAGATAAATATTAAAAAAAATAATTATTGTAATTATGACTCTTTTAATATATAAATAATATAATTCAATTTAAATTAATATATATTGAAATCCTAATTAAACTTGAATTGAGATTATATATATTAATATATATTGAAATCGTAATTAAGTTGAATTGGGATTATATATATTAATATATATTGAAATCCTAATTAAGTTAAATTGAGATTATATATATTAATATAGGTATATATTAAAATCTTAATTAAGTTAAATTAGGATTATGTATATGAATACATATATATATTGAAATCTTAATTAAGTTGAATTGGGAATATATATTTAATATATATATATTGAAATCCTAATTAAATTTAAATTAGGATTATATATATTAATATATATATTGAAATCCTAATTAAGTTGAATTGAGATTATATATATTAATATTGAAATCCTAATTAAGTTGAATTGGGATTATGTATATGAATATAGATATATATATTGAAATGCTAATTAAGTTGAATTGAAATTATAATATATATATATTGAAATCTTAATTAAGTTGAACTGAGATTATATATATATATTGAAATCCTAATTAAAGTTAAATTAGGATTATATATATTAATATATATATTGAAATCTTAATATGAGTTGAATTAGGATTATAAAGGCTCTATAAAGGCATGAGAGATCTAGCAGTCATTAATGCTTTTGGAAAAATCTTCTAAATAGTTTAGAGAGTTTTATAAGCTCGTTTCAACTGGGTGAACTACGTAGAGGTCAGAGCATTATCGTTGCGGCTTACGAAAAGATATCGTGGAATCGTGATTGGATATCTATTTTCTTCAAATTCAGAATTTCAGATTTTGAATAGGTAGTTCTTCACCTTTTTTTCATCCCGATCGTTCCTCATACATGGATCTCTGGTGGTGATCACCAGATAATTTTTCCGCTGCACCATGAGGTGTACTAGCATGATCTTATATTGGTATCAAAGCCACTTGTACGATACAAATTTGGGTTTTAATTACTTGGGTGATGTAATTGTATGGGATATGTGTTATTTTTCGATTTATTTAGCGAATATATGATATTTGTACGAGCAAATCAGTTCAATCATGATTAATCTGTTAATCTAGTTAAAAGATGTTCCTAAGATCGATGATTAAGAGTTAATCTTCAGGATCTTTGTCGATAGGGTTTGAAATATTATATGTTAATTGTTAACATATTCAATATAGAGTTTTAGGGTTTTAGATGTTAAGTGTTAACATACGCAGGTTATAGTTATAGATTAGATTAATGGTTAGTCTATAGATTTCGTACGGGAAAGTAACAAGAGTTGTTTCAGTAAAAACCTCATGAATTTTAAAATCTTGAAAAATACGATAATGTTGATAAAAGTTATCAAATCATGAGGTTTTTACATAGCAATTAAGATGCTAACAAACCCCATAAGGGGGCTTCGCCCCTTGACCCCTGCGTAAGAACAATTTGGTAAGACCTTAATAACAAACCGCGTCGTTATTATGTTTGATATGCAACGTGTTTGGAATTCATGGTTATGGACCAATAGCCCATTTAGTTTTATTTATAAGATTTTATAAATACGGCCTGCATGTCGTGCCTTTCTTTACTTCTATTGTAATTCTCTTTTTATCTCACTCCATCGTATGTAAAACGAGTTTCTAAAATTGTAATCTATACGAAGAAGCATGAACCAGAGGAACAGAAGTGTGGGCCGATAGAACGATTCTTGAGAAGTGTTTTATCCTTATAATAATTTGGTTCTCCCATTGGCTTGGGATGGGCCACCTTAGGATATAGGCTATAACTATTGCATTCATATTTACTAATTTTCATGTACGTGATAAAATGAATGTATGAGATGCATGCTAGTTAATTGATAAGATCAAATGTTAAATGGTGAGATAATATTCACAAAACCCCTCAATAAAATATTAGGTCTTTTATTGCTTCCCAATGTTAACCCTCGTTAAAGTCTAGATTGATACAATGTAGGTTCTGCTAAAGCGAGGTATTTGTATCTATCTTGGCCAAACACAAAGAATAAGCAAGTGATATTTGTTGGTTGTAGTATTGGTTAAAGACTTAACTAGGTTACTCTAATATGATTAGAAACCTAAAGGCTAGTTATTTGGATAATCATAAGATGATTATGAACAAGAGTTGTTCACCAAATGAAGGAGTTACATGAGATGTAATTAGCAAATGTTGCTTACCTAGATAAACCATAATCTTATGAGAAAAGCCAAAGCTGACTTAAAAGAATGTGAATTTTGGATCCTTACCCACTAGAAAAACTTTAAAGAAAGTATTTTTGACATGAATATTTGAGGGTTATTAATTTTAATAAAAGTAGTGGGAGTGTAAATTCCTTTTATAATCAAACTTGGTAAATGACTCTAATCAACTTTATCTTTGGCATTGTTGCTTGGGTCACATAAGTGAAAAACGCATTTCAAAACTTCATAAAGATAGATTTTCGGATTCATTTATTTTTGAATAATTTGTTGTATGCGAGCCTTGCTTATTGTGAAAAATGACCAAAGCTCCTTTTAATGGTAAAAGTGAGAAAGCAAGTAATTTATTGGGATTAATACATAGTGATGTATGTGGACCAATGAATACACAAGCCAAAGAAGAACTCCAATACTTCATTACTTTCACATATGACTTTAGTAGATATGGGTACATTAACCTAAAAACATCATAAATCTAAAGCCCTTGAAAAATTCAAGGAATTTAAAAATGAAGTACAAAACCAACTAAGAAAAAGCATTAAGGCTCTTCGATCAGAACGAGGAGGAGAATACTTAAGATTTTTGTGACCTTATTAAGGAATGTGAGATTGTCTCACAACTTAGACCTCATGGTACTCTACAATGGAATGGAGTTTTCGAAAGAAGAAGTCGAACATTGTCGGACATGGTTCGATCAATGATGAGTCACGATGATCTTCTAGTTTCTTTTTGGGGACATGCGCTAGAAAAAACTACTTTCACACTAAATTGTGTTCAATCTAAATCAGTTCAAAAGACACCATATGAGATATGAACTCGAAATGTCCTAGTATATGAAAATTTGGGGATGAGAAGCTTATGTTAAACATTAGATGTCTACAAAGACCGAACATAAATCTCATAAATGTAATTTTACAGGTCATCCTAAAGAAACTAAAGGATATTATTTCTTCAATCCTACCGAGAACAAAGTGTTTGTTGCTCGAACATGAATCTTCCTAAAAAAGAGAATTTGTTTTCAGAAAATAAAGTGGGAGAAATATTGAACTCAATGAAATTCAAGATCAACCACAAATCTTTGAACCAGAGATTGAACAACAACAAGTTCCACAAGTTGTTGAGGAACATTCAACTATTTTAGAAACACAATCACTGCGAAGATCCTTGAGAGAACGTAATACGCCTAAAAAATATGGATTTATTGTCACATTGCATGGTGATGTTATCTTCATGGATCAAGATGAGCCTATGACTTATCAAGAAGCAGTGACGGTCCCAGACTCTGAGAAATGGCTAGAGGCTATGAAATTCAAGATGGATTCCATGTTAGAAAACCAAGTTTGGACCTTGGTTAACCCACCTCTAGGGATTAATCCCATAGGGTGCAAATGGGTTTTCAAAAAGAAAAATTGACATTAATAGTAATGTACAAACATACAAAGGGCGATTAGTCGCTAAGGGTTTTCATCAAATTCATGGTATAGACTATGATGAAACTTTTTCTCTTGTTGCTATGCTTAAATCCATCCAAATCTTACTTGCGATAACTGCATTTTATGATTATGAGATATGACAAATGAATGTTAAAACCGCTTTCCTTAATGGAAAACTAGATAAGGATGTGTACATGACACAACTGAAGGTTTTGTCGATCAAAAAGATGCTGGAAAAATATGCAAGCTATAAAGGTCCATTTATGGATTGAAGCAAGCTTCTCGAAGTTGGAATCTTTGTTTTAACAATACAATCAAAGAGTTTGATTTTATCAAAAATAAGGGTGAGCCATGTGTTTCAAGAAAATTAGTGGGAGCACTGTCATATTCTTGGTATTGTATATGAATGACATATTGATAATTGGAAATGACATACCTACCTTAGAGTCTTTAAAAAAACTTGGTTAAGAAAATGTTTTTCCATGAAAGACTTGGGTGAGGCAACATATATATTAGGAGTCAAGATCTATAGAGATAGATCGAGATGACTTCTAGGACTGAGTGAAAATACATACATAGATAAAGTATTGAAAATATTCAGTATAGAAGAATCCAAAAGAGGGTTCTTACTTATAAGACATTATATTTCACTCTCAAATAAAATGTATCCTTCAACACCTCAAGAAAGAAAGAGCATGGGTAAGATTCATATGCTTCAGCAATTGGATCTATCATATATGTCATGCTATATACTCGTCCAGATGTATCATACGTTTTAAGTATGACAAGTCGGTACCAGGTAGATCCCAGTGAAGGTCACTAGGTCATAGTTAAAAACATCCTTAAGTACTTAAGAAGAAATAAGGATACATTCCTTATATATGGAGGTGAGGAAGAGCCAAGTATAAAAAAGGTCATATTGATGCCAGGTTTCAAACCGATAAGGATGATTCACAATCGCAATTGGGTTTTGTGTTCTGCCTTAATAGAGGCGTTGTTAGCTGGAAAGGTTCAAAGTAAGATACAATAGTTTGTTCTACAATAGAAGCTGAGTATATTGCTGCATGCGATGCTGCAAAAGAGGGTGTTTGGGTTAAGAAGTTCATATCCAAACTAGGGATTTTGTCGAGCATATTGAATTCTATAGATTTATGTTGTGATAACAACAGAGCCACCGCACAAGCAAAAGAACACAAATCTCACCAACGACCCAAACACATACTTAGGCGTTACCATATCATTCGAGAAATTATAGATCGAAGAGATATGGAAATATGTAGAGTACCAACAGATGATAACATTGTTGATCCACTGACAAAGCCTCTGACGCAACAAAAGCATGATCGTCACACTAAGTCACTTGGTATTAGATACATGAGTGATTGGTCTTAGTGCTAGTGGGAGATTGTTAGAGTATGCCCAAAGACCAATCATAAGATGATTGTAAATGACATTTGTTTTACCTTGTTTATTCATAAAGAGGCATTGCCATTATTATGTCAGTTATAATTTTACGTGCATAAATAAAATAAATTATAATAAAGTCCTTAGAATTAGGGATAGCAATGGACCAGACTTGGATCAAACTTTATAAAGTCCAAGTCCAATTCAATTAATAATCGAACCTAAAAAAATCCAAGTTCGAATCCAAGTCTGATTACATAAATCCAAGTTCGATATATAAAATATCAAAAATCCAAATCTGAAAGTCTGAATCCAATTAATTTTTTTCTTTTTCAAATTAACAACTCAAACAAATATCTTTAAATAAAAAATAATTTTCACCAAACAAATATATTTAAACTAATAGTACAAATAAATCTCAACAAATATTACAATCTAATATAAAGCAAATTAAAGTAACAACTCAAACTTCAACTAAAAAAACTCAACAACAAATAAATTATCCTTACATAAACTACTATTGTCTTACTAGTCTTGTAACATAACTACTTTCCAAATCACAATTATAAAATGTCTAATAAATATTACAATCCAAGATGAAACAAATTAAAATATAATCAAAATGTAGTCAGCAACTCAATATTTCCAAGCTTATCCCAATTCCCACAATGCACGACTTGCTAAAGTTAATACTTAAGCCCGAGTATGCTTCAAAGGTTCTCAGAATTCACTTCACATTTGTATATTTTCCTCATCTTGATCCAGAAATCTTAATTAACAGATTTGCCGAAGGTTTAGCGAAGACAAGGTCAACCAAAGCATAAACCTTTAAAGCATGGTGGTAACTTGTTTACTTTTGATTAATCTATTTCGGTAGAAAGATGACGAAACTATGTAATGTATTACCAGGTTCTGTTTTTGGTTTTTGTTTTGGGAGAGCATTAGTTTGTATTCCAGCTTATGTGTACTATTTTCCTCCATTTAGGATTAGAGAGGTTTTTAATGAGGCACATAATGCCGGGTAGGCTTATATGAAATTAATAAAATCATATTTGCAGAAAAAATAATCCTAATTCAACTTAATTAGGATTTCAATATATATATATATTAATATACATAATCCCAATTCAACTTAATTAAGATTTTAATATATATCTATAATTTTTAAATCTAAGAGTTTTAAATGTTTCTATTCGGATTCATATATGGATCAGACTCGGATCTGACTCAGATTTGGATCAGATTTGGATCGAATCATAGTAATGTCCATATCTAATCCACCTCTTATTAGGACTTGAACCATTTTCCAGATTTGGATTCTAACTTTTTCGATTGGATTTGGATCAAATTTTTTCTTCGGATCAAATCATATTCGGATTATATTGCCATCCCTACTTAGAATAATATGGTTATTGTTAAATGTACTTAGTCGAGTATTATTATGGGCATGGACAACAATAATGCATTAAGACTAATATGTAGTTGATTGATAACAAAGTGTTGTCATTGACATGGAGATATCAAAATCAATACATAAGTATGTGTTAGAGAACGACATGCTGGACTGACCAGCTATGAGCATGTTTCTTGGATTATTATGTGATAGTCACAACATTGCTCATAGTGATAACTACATGTATGATCCTCAAACTTAAGATCATCATTATTTCAACATCGTGAGTGGCATATTTTGATACAGTCAAACGTGTGTCGTAACTAACTACTCTATAAAGACTGATATTGGATATGTCATAATCTATGTAGTGGGATATGGTTGATCAAGATAAGATTTGTCCCTCCTACATAATAAGAGTAATATCGTAGGTCACTTGATTGAGTGAGACTAGAAATGCATAGTCATGCTCGAATAAGTTGATATGAGATATCATAGTTATTCGTTTATAATAGTCTACTCAAGATATCAAGAAATATAAGATGGACTATACAAGTGTGACTATTCCATGACTTGTGTCTAATCTAGATATAAGGACAAAATGATGTAATACATGAAAAGAGTTAATCACGAAGAGGTTATGTCAAACCATGATTTCTTGCAACTTAGGTGACAATTACATATTGCTAGATGTCACTCATTGTTTGTAATATTAGAAATGTTCTAATATTTACTACTAACGTTACAAAGAACCTACAGGGTAACACCCACGATTGAAATGAGCATATATTAAACGAACTATATATGTACAAATTTGTTGTACACAAAGTTAGTTAAATTAATATATATTTGATATATATATATAATTTAAATATTAGATAAATATTAAAAAAAATAATTATTGTAATTATGACTCTTTTAATATATAAATAATATAATCTGATTTAAATTAATATATATGTTGAAATCCTAATTGAAGTTGAATTAGGATTATATATATGTATGTATATATTGAAATCCTAATTAAGTTGAATTGGGATTATATATATATTAATATAGATATATATTGAAATCCTAACTAAGTTGAATTGGGATTATGTATATTAATATAGATATATGTTGAAATCCTAATTAAGTTAAATTAGGATTATATATATTAATATAGATATATGTTGAAATCCTAACTAAGTTGAATTAGGATTATGTATATTAATATAGATATATGTTGAAATCCTAATTAAGTTAAATTAAGATTATATATATTTAATATATATATTGAAATCCTAATTAAGTTGAATTGTGATTATATATATTTAATATATACATATTGAAGTCCTAGTTAAAGTTAAATTAGGATTATATATATTAATATATATATATATTGAAATCTAATATGAGTTGAATTAAGAATACAAAGGCCATATAAAGG
Organism: Hibiscus mutabilis; assembly: GCA_019671005.1. NCBI lineage: Eukaryota > Viridiplantae > Streptophyta > Magnoliopsida > Malvales > Malvaceae > Hibiscus > Hibiscus mutabilis. The sequence continues at coordinate 33,055,310 of CM033715.1, forward strand.
CATGAGAGAACTAGCAGTCATTAATGCTTTTGGAAAAACCGTCTAAATAGTTTATAGAATTTTATATGCTCATTTCAACTGGGTGGACTTCGTAGAGGTCGGAGCGTTATCGTTGTGGCTTAGGAATCGACATCGTGGAATCGTGATTGGATATCTACATTCTCCAAATTCAGAATTCCATATTTTAAACAGTTAATTCTTCACCCTTTTTCACCCGATTCATTTCTCGTACATGGATCTCTGGTGGTGACCGCCGGATAATTTTTTGCTACGCAATGTGGTGTACCGGCGTGACCCTACAAGTAGTTGTCCCCGTTGAAGTAAAGAGGCTTGGTGATGGATTGCGCCATGAATTCCAGTTGATGTAGAAAGGTTATGCACTTCAAGGATTGACTCTATGATGTTAATTCGATGTAGAGAAGAAGCTTTAATACCAATTTTTGGGCTCGAATCGATCAACCGAGGATGCCAAGACAGGGTGAATTGGCTTTGTGGTGGAAGAATGGAAATTAAAAATTTGCACAAAGGATTATAGTGGTTCGACTTCTAAACCAAGTCTACATCCACTACCTTAGCTCCCCACCAAGGATTTTACACAAATCTACTAAATTTGTCTTTCCTTTTTAAAGGCTCAAGTAGATAACTTTTATAAACTCTCAAAGCTTATACCCTAAAGCTTTGAGACACTCTCACTCAAGAGAATACAAATTTAACAAACAAGGAAAACCTCACAAAGGCAAAGTGTTTGCACAATTTAGCTCTCACCCAAAAACCTAACACTTGAGCAAATATAAAAATTAAGCTTACAAGTGTGTTCTAACGAAAAAATAGACTTTACAAGCACAAAATACTTTCTCTATACATGAATGTTGGTAATGATGATTCTTGTTGTTCCATGGCTGCTTGAATGAGTCTTTTAAACCCTCTAAGAAGTTCTTGACTGTTATTAGCCGTTGAGAATTGATTTGAGCTATTGGAGACTTAATTTCCAGCATTAAATTCACTTCTAGGCATCTCGATACCGGTACTCGGGTCTTGGTGCCTTAAAAAGAAAGAGTTGTTACAAGCAATTAATGTAGGGCGTACCGGTACGCAATAATGAGTATTTGTACGGGCCCTTGCATATCGATACGAGCTTGGTTCTATCTGTATGAAGATTGACTACTGAAATTTTAAAACCCTTGGGGAAAAACACCTCGTATCGGTACACGTACGATCACATCGATACAGACTGTTGGGTATCGGTACAAGGAATATCGTATCGGTACTCACTGCCTGTTTTTGACACTTAGGTTATTTTAGCTTTTAAGCATGTCAAAAATATTTCAAAAACCTTTCAAACATATTTTTCAAGTAATTTGGATTTTGAATTATTTTTGAGAATTTGTTTAAGTACAAAAATATTTTTCATTTAAGTTATATCAAAATCAAGTATCTCAACAATCTTCCCTTTTTGATATAATGAAACCACTTGAAAATTTGTTTTTGAAATTTATCCCCCTTAGAAAAATAATTTTAGAAAAAGATAATACTTTAGAAAAATATTAAAGGGAAAAGTGGGGGAATATTGCCCCTTAAAATTAATTTTAGGGAGATGATGGTGTTTGAGTTTTATTTTGGAAACTACAAAAAAATGAACAGTGAGGGAGACGACGCCACCTACAGGTGGTGTCATGGGTGTTTTTTATAATTAATTTAACGTAAAGTGTTCATGTGCATGATTGATTTGGATAAAAAATTAATAAAAAATAGAGGACGCCAAATACAGGTGGCGTCTTTTCCCTACATTGAAGAAAATGTCATATATCCCCCAACATCCCTATATTCCAAATATTAATTTATATTTGGATTATTCTCCAAAATTTGCCAATATTAAAGCTCCTCTTTTTATTTTTGAAATTTAATTTGTTAAACATATATATTTCTTTTTGTTATATCAAAAAATAGTTCAAAACAATGTTTGAAACCACTTTAAAACATAATAAGAATGGAGAGTTGACCAAAAAATATTTGCACCATGAAAGAATTAAAAACAAATTGGCTCCCCTTATTCAAGCATCAATAAAATTCTTTGTCCAACATTTCAAGAGAAAATAAATTTGAATTTCAATAAATAAAAAATTAATCAAGAAATTCAATTTAAACATCCCATACATCGAAATATATAATTAAGCACACAAACCATGGCAAAAAAGAGACTAAATCATCCCTTTTTGACTATGAGTACCGATACGGATACGTCTATATCAGTACTTGTTGAAGGCAGTATTAGTAGGATATGAGCTCTATCGGTACCGACTGCACGAACAAGTGAAAATATGCAGCAAAATCAACTTAAGAGGCATTCTAACACATTTTGAAGTTCATACAAAGGCTATATTAAGTCCTAGATATACATTTTAATCTATTTTGTTACAAAATAACAACATGCTTCTCAAGATAACACATTTAAATCAAATCAAGCATGAATTTCACCAAATTCAACCAAACATTGCAAGTTAATGGCCATAGACATAGAAATGAGCAAAAGAGGCCAAAACATGTAACCTATGCAATTGAGACTCCCCTAGATATATGAAATTAGGCATAATATGGAGTCACACAAACATGCTAGATCATCATAAAATTAAACAATTAATCTATGATCAAGCAAAATGCATAAAAATAAATTTTACCATTTGAACCGAGGTAGGATGTCAAGCTTCTCCTTCTTCAAGTGTCATTCTCTCTTGTGTGTCAAGAGCTTCCAAAATTCGACGTTCCTCATCAATGTTCAAGTACACCTGCAAAAGACAATCACTTGTATTTTGGTATCCAAATTGCTTTGGATCTACTAGCATTAGTCTCATAAACTTTTGTTACCTTAGGAATCCATTTTTCAATTTCTTCCTTTTTGTTTGAAGAAATGAGTTCTTTTGGGACCCAAATGTTCTTAATAAATTTTCCTTTCAAAAATCTAGAGGAACTAGATTTTCTTTGATAAAAATTTGATTTTACAAAATTTATTTTGGAGCAATCTCCATTTTTCTTTTCAAAACTTTTTTAAATCAAATATTTTTCTTTTCTAAGATCATCTAATTCCTTTTGATGATCTTCATGAAACCTTTTGAAGCAAGTTTTGTAAATCAAAATTCTTTTTCCCAAAGTCCTTAAACTTTGCTTCAAGTTCAAATTTGGTTTTAGAAAGAAAATTATTTTCAAATTTCAATTTTGAAACCATTTTTTTATTTTTCAAAATATGGTTTTCAAATTCTTAAACCAATTCGTAATAGGTATTGTAATTCAACAAAAGTATATGAAATTGAAGGTGATGAATTAGAAGTTGCCCCTGAATCTTCTTCAATAGCCATGACACAAAGGTTGGCTACCTCATCATTGGTGGAGTCTTCTTCATCACTCCATGTAGCCACAAATGCCTTCTTCTTATGGCTTGATCCCTTCTTCTTTATCTTTGGAAAATCGTACTTGACATGTCTTAACTTTTTGCATTCGAAGCATATGATGGGATCTCTCTTCAGTCTCCTTGATTCATGCTTGGATTCTTCTTTCTCACGCTTCATGAGTCGTGTGAACTTCTTGAAAAGCTTAGCCATCTCTTCTTCTTCACTACCATCTCTACTTGAATCTTCTTATCGGCTTGTGGAGGATTTAAGAGAAACATTTTTCTCTTCTTCGTTCTCTTCTTTCTTCTTCCCCCTTGACATCGTCATTTCATGGGTGAGCAAAGATCACATTAGCTCATTAAGCTTAAGTGTTTTCAAGTTCTTTGTTTCAATGATGGTGGTCTTCTTTGAATCTCATCAGTCGGGAAGTGAATAGATCAACTTCCTCACAAGCTTTTCCTTTGGTCTCACCTCTCTAAATCTTTTAAGCTCATTTACTATGACGAAGAACCGATCGACCATAGCTTTGATGTCTTCTTCCGGGTTTATCTTGAAGTTCTCATAGTTGAGGTTGAGAAATCCAATCTTTGTCTCCTTCACCTCATTGGTTCCTTCATATATGACTTCAATCTTGTCTCATACTTCCTTGTCAATGTCGCAAGAAGAAACTTTTATGTACTCACCGGGACCAAGTGCTAAAAAGAGAATGTGTATGACCTTTGCATTGAGTTCCATCTTCTTCTTATCTTTCATAGTCCATTTCACCTTGCTTCTTTGTAGTATGAATGGGCCATCAAGAACTACATCCTAAAGTTAAAAGTCTTTGGATTGGATAAATAACATCATCATATTCTTACAATAGGAGTAGTTGTCCCTGTTGAAGTAAGGAGGCTTGGTGATGGATTGCGCCATGAACTCTGGTTGATGTAGAAAGGTTAAGCACTTCAAAGATCAAATCTATGATGCTAATTCAATGTATAGAAGTAGCTCTAATACTAATTTTGGGCTCGAATCGATCAACTGAAGATGCCAATAGTGGTTCAACTTCTAAACCAAGTATACATCCACTACCTTAGCTCTCCACCAAGGATTTTCCAAAAATCTACTAAATTTGTCTTTCCTTTTTCAAGGCTCAAGGTGATAACTTTTACAAACTCTGAAAGCTTATACCCCAAAGGTTTGAGACACTCTCACTTAAGATAATACAAATTTAGCTCTCACCCAAAAACATAACACTTGAGCAAATATAACAATTAAGCTCACAAGGGTGTTCTAATGAAAAAAATAGACTTTACAAGCACAAAACACTTTCTTTATACATGAATGTTGGCAATGATGTTTCTTTTTGTTCCATGGCTGCTTGAATGAGTTTTTTAGCCCTCTAAGGATTTCTTGACCGTTACTGTAATAACCCAAATTTTTGAGTTAACGATTTGGGCGTTGACCCGGAGTCATAGACCTTCATGTTGGTTGGAGTAACCGGACCCATCGGGCTAAGTTTGGGCCTTATTGGATGAGTTTTGGACCTTGTGGGCTAGAAAGGTGACTATTTTGTAAAATGGAGGAAAGTTAGGGGTTGGGTGATGTGAATATACCTCTTTTTTTAAAAAGGGTTTACTATATTTTAATCCTCCTTGGCTCCACGTGATAAAGGGAGACAAGGTTAGATTACCCCCATCATCTTCATCTCTCTACTTCTACCATTCCTCCATTGTTCAAGCTTGGTTTCCAAACTAAAAATCCTACCTTTGTGCATTATTTATTCCTTTCAAGGTCCAAGATTTGAGTATGTTTCTCTCCTCATCAATGGCTTCATGAAAAGTATAATTTTGGTGATAAAGAGGTAAGTTTCTATTGATGAATTTTTCGGGTTTAAGCTTTTGTTTTAGTTTTAAGGTTATAAACTCGGAGCTAAGCTTATCCCTAGTGGATACCTCAAGTCTTGATTCACTTTTTCTTATTGTTATGGCAAGATGAGGTGTTTTTAGGGTTTTCATCAAGCTTGGATCAAAAAGAGAATTTGAAGGACTTTTCTTGGGAGCTTGAATTCAAGATTTCTAGCTTAAGGTCAGTACATCTCTGATTCCTACTCTTCTTAAGGATCTTAAAGTGAATGCCTTGCTTGATTGTGGTTTAAGATTTCTAGATTTCGTGTTTAGTAGCTTAAAGCCTCATAAATGGTAAATCCTGGATCAAATGTTAATAACATGTAAAAATGGTAGCAAACCACTCTAATCAACTCCCATAAGATGTATGATTAAGTTAAGGGGTTAAAGGTTACGTTTTGGGGGCTTGGGAAGTGATTTCCCGAGCCTTGGAAGCCATTTTTGGGCTTTAGTATCAGTACACTAGGAGCCCATACTGATACCCTATATTATTTTTATAAACGCAAACAAGATTAAAGGGGCATATCGATATGCCTAAGGTGGGGTATCGATACCCATTGTCCATTGAAATTTCGGTAGTAGAAAATAGTATCGATACGTTTGGGGCATATCGGTACATGAAGGTTATCGATACGTGGGATCCGTGTATCGGTACGGGGTTAACGGCCAACCCTTCCCTGTGAAGAACAAGTATTGGTACGATTGGGGCAGCTATCGATACGCGTAGGCTAAATGGATTTTCAGTCGCCATTTTGGGTATTAGTACGCATATAGGTGTATCGATACCCTGGTTGATTTAATACCAGTATTGGTACACGGGATGGGGTATTAGTACTACCTAGGCAATCTGCCCGAAAAATATGAAGTTGAGTTTGAGGGGGCGATAATTTGAATACTAAAGCCCAATAGGCTTCAAAGGTAGTAAAATAAATTATAAAACTGAGAAACCGAGGTTTAACCCTAATGGATGAGAATAACATGTAATAGCTTAGTAAATGACGACTCGATATAATTGTGATGGTTAGCTTTATGCCTTGGGGCATTTGTTGATGGCACGGCTTGGTGCCACTTACCTCTTGGTGAGGTGTTTGAATGCTTGGGGAGCATTTGTTATCTTATGTGGTAGTAAAGGAATCTGAATGTCCTAGAGTCAATACTACGGTACTTATTTAAGGAGATGTGTACTTCGGGCTGAGTGATCAAGTACATCTGACGTATCCACGGGATGAGTGATCTGGGTGCGATCAAAAACCTATCCGTGGCTATCTTGATCCAGATAATTATCTAGAGATTTTAGAAGAGAAAAGGTAGTTTGGTTGATAAGAAAGTTGAGAAAAGTTGAGAGTCAAAAGAAATTACGTAAGAAAATATTTTAACCAAATAAACTCTTTTATTAAAATCCCTTTCATCCTTAACTATTAATTAATTAAAACATTTATTAAAATGGACTAATGAAGGGAAATAGCTGATTAAAGTGATAAAAAGTCCCTTAAAGATTCAAAGTTTTGACTCTTTACAAAACAGTCACCAAAAATAGTTTTGCACTTTTACATTTTAGTCACTAGTCCAAAATGTCACATTTCCGAACCTTATTTTCCAAAATTTACTTTACCAATAATTAACATATATTTAATAAGGGGTTTTAACCATTTTCCATATTTTTATCTCGCATAAAAATATTTAATCCCGAATCCGATTTGAATCTCTAACCCGGTCCACCAAATTGTCTAATTAGCCCAAAAACCGCTAGGCCCAAAATCGGGCGTTACAACTCTCCCCCACTCAGGAAATTTTATCCTTGAAATTATTCCTAAAGAAAAAAGTGCGGAAACTATCTCATCATGTCCGCCTTACTCTTCCTCGTGGCCTCCTCAACTCCATGGTGTTGCCACAACATCTCCACAAGCTCAATCATTTTACCACGAAGAACTTTAGTACTCAAATCAAGGATCTCAACAGGTTCCTTATCAAAGGACAACCTCGGTCACAACTCCATATCCTCCACCAACATAACATACGATGGATCTGACTGATACCCCTGCAACATCGACATATGAAACACATCATGAACCTTCTCCAACTCAAGAGGCAACCTCAACAATAAGCCACATGACCAACTCGCTCTACAACCTCATATGGTTCAATAAAACTTGGACTAAGCTTACCCTTACGTCTGAACCACATCACCTTCTTCTAAGACGACACTTCAAGAACACATACTCATCAACCACGCACTCAATTTCTCCACGCTTCAAATCTGCGTAGGATTTCTAGCGATCCGAAGCTGATTTCAAGCGATCACAAATGAGCTTCACCTTCCTATTCATATCCTTTCACACATCCAGCAAGGAACATACTTTTCCCTTGCCTCAGCCCAACACAAAGGTGTACGACACTTCCTACCATACAAGGCTTCATACGATGCCATCTATATACTGGCCTAATAACTGTTATTATAGGCAAACTCCATCAAGGCCAACTATCTCGCCCAGGTTCCTTGGAACTCAATGATACAACATCTCAACATATCCTCCAAGACTTGGATCACACGCTCAGATTGACCATCCGTCCGAGGATAATACGAAGTACTAAAACTCAATCGTGTACCCAAAACTTGATGTAAACATTCTCAAAACCTCGCCGTAAACCGCAAATCTCTATTTGAAACTATATACTTAGGCACACCGTGTAAACGAACAACCCTAGCAATATACAAATCTGCCAACTTATCCAAAGTATACATCGTATGCACTGGCACAAAATGTGCGCACTTCATAAACCGATCAACAATCACCCAAATGGAATCATTTTTAGTGGGTGTCAACGGAACCACGACACAAAATCCATGGTGACTCTCTCCCACTCTTATTTCGGTATCCTCAACGGTTGCAACAACCCGAAAGGAAACTGATGCTCAGCCTTAACACGCTGACAAACCATACATCTAGCAACAAAATTAGCCTCATCTTTCTTTAAACCAACCTAATTGTAGTCACCCTTTAACCCTTAATACTTCTTACTACTATCGGGATGAGAAAAAAAGGACTAGCATGAGCCTCGATAAAAAACATGCACCTCAACTCGCTATCACTAGGCACAACTATCCAATCCTTAAAACACAACACTCCATCATTATTAAAATGAAAATCTAACGAATTTCCATCCATGATACCGTTAACGTGCGGTACCAATGCATCATCACAAGGTCAACTTTTCTTTTATCAACTACAACAACGATGGCTTTACTTGCAACTCGGCCATCAAGCCTCCATCACGCGTTACACTCAACCTCGTAAACATCACCCTCAACTCCACCGCAAACTTCCTACTCAAAGCATCGGCTACAACATTAGCCTTCCTCAGATGATGTTCAATCACCAAAACATAATCCTTAAGCAACTCCAACCATCTAGGTTGCCAGAGATTCAAATCTTTTTGGTCATCAAATATTTCAAACTCTTATGATCCATTTACACAACACACCTCTCACCAAAGGGATAGTGTCTCAAAAACCTTTAAGCAAACACAACCGTGGCAAACTCAACATCATATGTAGGACCATTGCGCTCGTGCATCCTCAACTATCTAGATGCACAAGCCACAACCTCACTAGAAAACAACAACCTTAGAGGATTCCTCAACAAACTCTGATATTAAACAACTGAATCTAGAAAACCCACGAACCTTTAACTCTAACCTTGGTTGCTTTAAACTATCACAACCAAACTTCCGAGAACCGATCTTCAACACCTTCAAGAATTCCAAAGAACCACATTACTAAAGCTACTCCTAGAAGCTACCTTGCTTACACCATTAGTCCATCGACTTCCGAATAGTCATCCGTAAGTGTGAACATATGTATGTATGATAACTTATATGTCCTCATAGATGTCTATATGTATGTATGAAAAACCTCTAATGTCATGCTCAAATGCATGTATGTAATGGCATATTTATATATATACATATAAGTGTTTTTGCACTATGCATTTTAAACTGTTCACACTTACTAATAACATTCTAAAAACCAAAATTCCTTTCAACATGCCACAAAACTCGCACTTCCCGAATAAAGAGTAAACATTTATTCCCCCACAAAAAACCTACTAAACTATTCATACTTGTCAATCAAAATCCATCTCGTTACCTTTGTACACGAGAATTTCATCTATAAACGCAATAACAAACTGATCCAAAAACTTATGGAACACCTAATTCATCGTATCTATGAACATAATTGGTGCATTGGTCAAACCAAATGGCATCACCAAGAACTCACAATGCTCGTACTTCGCACGAAAAGGCAATTCTAGGCACCACCATATCCTTTACCTTCAACTGAAAATATCCAACCCTTAAATCAATCTTAGAAAACACTGAACCACCTCTATACTGATCAAACAAATCATCAATTCATGGAAAAGGATACTTATTCTTAATCGCCAACTTGTTCAGTTGACAATAATCAATGCACATCCGCATTGTGCTATCCTTCTTTCTCACAAACAACTCCGGTGTACCCCACAGAGAAACACTAAGCCTATTAAGCCCTCAATCAAGAAACTCTTGAAGTTGCATCTTCAACTCTTTTAACTCATTCGGAGCCATACGGTAGGGAGCAATACACACTGGAGCTATATTTACATACAACTTAATGCCAAACTCAACCTCTCTATTTGGCAGCAAACCATGCAATCCTTCGAAAATATATCCGGAAACACTAACATACCGTACGTATGTCCTGAACACACACTTTATTCGATCCCGGATTCATAACTTAGGCTAAAAATGCCTCACAACCAGAATCTAACAAACAACTCGCTTCCAAAGCCGAAACAACATTAGACAAGAACTTAACATTCTCACCCACGGTTACCACCTCGTAATCGTCAACAAGTTTCAAGGTAACTCGCTTGGATTCAAAATCAACCACAGCTTTGTGCTCAGACAACCAATCCATACCTAGGATTACTTCGAGACCATAAAATGGAAACTTTATTGAATCAACCACAAGCACATGACCTTAAACCATTATAGGACATTTCTTAAACAACCTTCTTGCAACAACCGTCTCACCGGAGGAACTAGCTACCTGCATTCCCACATCTAACACTTTTGAGATGATCGTTCAAACCATAATTCCCACAAGTGTTAGCAACAATAGGTGCAGAAGTCTTTACCCTACAAATCAAATGTAGACAGTATTGCCTCATGTGATCACATGATCCACATACCCAACAAGTACTAAATGCTGCTCCAGCATGGATACTCTGACCCTACGGTCCTCGTCCAACACTACCACCACCTCGCCTCAACTTAGGGCGATACCTTATTTCATGATTGCTTAAACTGACTATCATCAAACCAGAGTCTACAATTCTCTTGCCAGAGCCAGAACCTTCTACACAAATCGATAAACTTAGGTTCTGCTCAATGTCCTTCACCTGTGTAACCAAGACGTTGAAAACGATGTAGTCAGAAGCCAACATGTATATCTTAACATCCTGTACCAATTCGTAACATCGATGCTTCTTATCCAGTACCAGTTCAGGAGCATACCGGCTCAACTGAACAAATTGTACCTCACACTTAGCTACAAACCTAACGCCTTGAACCCGGGCCACAAACTTATATTTCTTTTCATCTAGGTATCTAACTTCTAGATTCTTCTTCTTTAAGACAGTTCGAAAGAACTTCCAGGTTACAACACTGGATTCCATGCCCACAACCATAGTTGTCCACCAACTATAGGCATCATCTTGCAACAAGGATACAACACATCCTAACTTACGGGCATCACTACACCCTATCGAATCCAAAAATCTATACAACACAAGCCATCCACACCTCAACGCCCCTAGTACCAACCCACAATGCTCAACTCTTCTCAAATACAAAGACGTTTCGACGAAAATCTTGTTTTCCCAACAGTTGGTGCAGACACATGCGCTTTAACAACATCAGCTTAAAAAGCTCAAAACATCGCCTATATCAAAGACGCCATGTCACCCAACACTAGCCCAACTGGTACAGGTGGTACTTACTTCGGGGTGGAAATTCATCCCCTAAGAGATGTAACATTCTCCTCAACATTATGGGTATTGATTCTAAGCTCTCGTATCGGTCCCATTATGAAAATAGTATGAATCTCTAGCATATAAATGCAACAATAAAAACAGTTAGGCTAGCCAGAAGCAAGAATCCAAGACGCTCAAGTCTGAAAATAAAATCTCTTCATATCTCTAGTAATATGGCAATGGGTACCCTAATTTCTACCCCAACTCATCACATAACAAACATATAACATATTATCAAACACCGTCCATATCACTCAGTCAATCAACAATCAGAATAAGACTTAAAACAACCACCGTGCATAGCAAACATCAAGAAACCAACCAACCTACCTCCTAATTTTTTGTAAACCTAGCTCTGATACCACCAAATGTAACCCCCTCGACCCAGCCTAGTCGTAAGACCAAACCGAGCAAGCTACTTTAGGTTTGCCAAAGCAAATCGTGAAGAAATAACTCAAATTTACGTCCATTTTTTATTTTATCTTATCTAGATGCAATATTATAATTTATGGTGAGAGATTAGGCAGCGTGTGTAAACTCAACTCAATCGGGCGTCAGATCGACATCTAAATGCACTCGATTGCAAATTAGGGACCAAACTGCAATTCTGGAAAATTATAGGGTCGATAATTTGAAGAATAAAGCCTAATGGGCTTCAGAGGTAGTAAAATGAATTATAAAGTGAGAAACCGAGGTTTAAACCTAATGGATGAGAATAACGTATAATAGTTTAGTAAATGATGACTTGATATAATTGTGATGGTTAGCGTTATGCATTGGGGCATTTGTTGATGGCTTAGCTTGGTGCCACTTACCTCTTAATGATGTGTTTGAATGCTCATCGAGCATGTGTTATCTTATGTGGCAGTAAAAGAATCTGGATGTCCTAGAGTCAGTACTATGGTACTTATTTAAAGGGATGTGTACTTCATACTGAGTAATCCAAGTACATCCGACGTGCCCACGGGCTAAGTGTTATGGGTGCGATCAAAAACCTATATATGGATATGGTGATCCAGATAAGGTAATAAACTCGGTAGGTTGAGTGATCTCGAGTAACCTGATTGCTGAGTGACCTCAAGTAAGGACTACTTGTGGCTATTGTGATCCATGTATGTCTAGGACGTATATGTGGTAACGGTGATTCAGATATGGCCCATTGACCCGACGGCTATGTGAACACGGGTAACCCGACGGTTGTGTGAGCACGGGTAAAGTAGGGCTTCGTTTGCTAATATGTAGATGATGTATGAATGTATTTATGTATGTTGTGTGGATTCTATAGACGATAGCTTTTTTACCTGATGGTTGAGTGATCAGAGTACAATATGTATTAAATCAATAGGTTGTGTGAGCACATGTATCTCGATAGGCTATGTGACCTCGAGTATGGCAAAGCTTGTGGATCATGTAAGATTTATTGTTGACTTATTGATGCCTTGAGATAGGTAATCTAAGAACTGTAGCTAGTGTAGGCTAGATGATAACTCGTAGATAGTAAAGCCTTATTTGTGCTCTCTAGACTATATTATCTTGCATGCTTATTTTATGATATTCACGAATTGTGGTATAGTAGAAATCTACCACTGAGCTTTGTTAGCTCAGTGTGCGGATGTGTGGTTTTTCTGTGCGTAGATTGACATGACACCCTTTGGAGGAGCTCATCGACGAGGATTTCTCAGCACCGTGTTCGCTTCAGAGTACTGTACTTGCAATTTTTAGTTTGGGCTAATGTATTTATAGAACCTTACCACTATTGAATCTGTAACTCCATTTGAAATATTATTTTGATATACGGTGTTTTAAACTTGGAGCTCCTGATTTGTAAACTTAAATTTAATACTTATTTACCTTCATGGATTTACGAATGTTTAATTCTTTTATTTGATGGCTAAACTTATTATTTTAAATTGGAAATTTGATGGGTCGGGTTGCGAGTGACCCGAATGTAGTACTTCAGTTCCAGATCAGGATCAAGATGTTATAGTTACTAGCTGTTGAGGGTTGATTAGAGCCATAAGGGACTTAATTTCCAGTATTAAATGCACTTCCAAATGTCTCAGTATCAATACACGGGTCTCGTTATCGGTACATGCCTTAAGAAGAAAGAGTAGTTACAAGCAATTAATGCAACGCGTACCGATACACAATACTGAGTGTCGATATAGGCCTTTGCGTATTGGTACAAGCCTGGCCATATCGGTACGAAGATTGGCTATTGGAATTTTGAAAACCTTAGGGAAAAACACCTTGTATCAATACGTGTACGACCGTACCGGTAGTCATAGCCTATTTTTTACACTTATGTTATTTTGAAAGCATTTAAACATGTCAAAACCTTTCAAACATATTTTTCACATAATTTGAACTTTGAATTATTTTTGCAAATTTATTTAAGTCCAAAAACATTTTCCATTTAAGTTATATCAAAATCAAATATCTCAAAAAACAGTCATCGTAAACAAAGCAAGAAAATAAAGAACACCAAGATTTACATGGAAAACCTAAAAGAGAAAATCACGGGCAGAGGATAAGAACTTTCCCTATGACGAAGAAGAGATTACAAGTAGTATGCATCTTAATGCTTTGTAGAATATATTCTACTTGTATCTAATGTTGTGTCTAAACCCTAATCCCTAGTATCTATTTATAAGTATAGATTACTTGCTTACAAATGAAACTTGCATAGAAAGTAATTCTACTCAAAATAGGTTTCCTACTTTTAATTAATGTAAAGTAAACAAGATCTACTAAAAGTAAGATTCTTACTTTAAAGCAAATCCTAAAAGAATTTAGGTCACAACTCTACCAAATATCCACCTTGACTCAAATTCTTTCTAAACAGTATCTCTACCTTTTCCAAAAAACTCCTTCAAGGGACGATATTTAGTAATGAGACTTGACCAAGTTTAACCTCTACTCAAACTTGTCTGTAAGATGTGTAATAATCACCATTTTTGCAGAGGACCACAATAAAATTTTGATATTAATGTTTGGAATCATATCGTAGCCTTTTGCCCATTAGTATTGTCTTGTCTATGGGTTCTTGAACTCTCGGAGTCGATTTTTTCTTATAAAATACCCATTTACCATAAACATACTTTTTATAATTAAGAAGCATCATTGAATTCTATGTATTGTTATGGTGCATTGAATCCATTTTCTCTTATATAACAAACATCTTTTTGCTTGCATCTTCACAACGGACTTTCTCAGTACAAGTTGGTGACTTTCGTCCTACATCTATGTACTTCGAAATAGAAGAGGTAACAACATCACCTGTAACTGTGGAACTCTGCAAAACATAAAGTTTGTCAGTCTTTTTCTAACCTTTCATCATGATAATGAAGACTTTGTTCACCTTCCAAACTCTACATTCAGCGTAGTACATGTACCCTTTGAGTTAATGATACTTAGGGAAATAAGATTTTTCTTCAGATCTAGTGTGTGGTGTACGTCACTAAGGGTTCTGACAATACCACTGACCATCCTGATTTTGACAGTGCCAACTCTGGTGATTTTGCTTGAAGCGTTATTTCTCATTACAACTTTTGTAGGAACTTCGTCATCGTACCCCTCCTCAACATCAACTTTAACTTCTCTGGAATTCTGATTTTCAAACTTCCTATTAATCGTATTCTATAACCTATAACACTTAGATTTAATATGATTTTTTTTGTAAAAATGACAGATTTTATCTTGATTTGATAACTTGGATCTACTCTTGTTTTACATTTAGAATTACATTCATCTTTTCTTTTGAAGTCTGAACTAGTTGATCCATACTCCATGAGACCCTCTGCTTGGAACTCGGAGCTAGATACAAGATGTTTCATCTTGTCATATGAATGCAAGTCATCGTATACCTTTTCAAGAGTAAGTGTTTCGCGATTGTATAGAAGAGTGATTCTGAAAGACGAGTATGAAAGAGGTAGTGAACACAATAAAATCAAACCTAGGTCTTCTTAACTGTGCTTTAATTCCATTGATTTCAGATCTGAGATGATTTCTTTAAAACTAGCTAGATGGTCATCAAGAGACAAACCTTCTACCAATTTATGCGAGTATAGATGTTGTTTTAGGTGTAACTTTTTGGTCAAAATTTTATTCATGCGCATTCGATCCAATTTTTCCCATAAAGAAACGAGTGTCTTCTCTTTCACAACATTTTGTAAAATACTGTTTGATAAGTGAAAACGAATCTGGGATGCAATTTTTTGATCTATATGATGTTTTACTGTAGTCGACCATTTTGAGGACATCTTATCAAACCCTTCTAATGTATCGTCTAAATCCATTTGTGTAAGAATATCTCGAACCTTCACATGCCATAACAAAAATTTGGTGTGTGATCCAGTAGCGGTATATCATATTGCATTGTCATTACCGTGATCAAGACGAGCAACTTTAAAATCTTTGATATCACTTTGTTAAATCGGGGATATACCATTGAAAAATGATGAAGATAAAACAAATAAGATAGTGATCACAAACAAATCAAGAAAATAAAGAACATCAAGATTTACGTGGAAAACCCAAAAGGGATGAGAACTTTCACTATGACGAAGAAGTGATTACAAGTAGTTTGCGTCTTAACATTCTATAGAATATATTCTACCTGTTTCTAATGCTGTGTCTAAAACACTAATCAGTAGTATATATTTATAGGGATATGTTACTTGCTTACAAAGGATACTTGCATAGAAAGTAATTCTACTTAATATAGGTTTCCTACGTTTAATTAATGTAAAGTAAACAATATCTACTAAAAGTAAGTTTATTACTTTAAACCAAATCCTAAAAGTATTTGCGTCACAACTTTAACGTCTTCATATTAAACTATAAAATCTAAATCTCTAATTCTAAACTATAAACTCTAAACACTAAATTATAATCACAAACACTAATTTTTAAACTACAAACCTTAAGCTGGACCTTAAATAGTTAAACCCTAAAATTAACATATTTATTTAAACTAACGTTTAAATATTATGTGTACCAAAATAATTTCATAATATATAGGCTTAAAGGTGTAAAAAGCCCTTGAACTTTTGGAAAAATTTAATTACACCCTTGAACTAAGAAATTTGATCAATTAAGCCCTTATACCAAGACATCTAATCAATTAAGCCCTTATACCAAGACATTTAATCAATTAGGCCCTTAAACCAAGAAATTTAATCAATTAAGCCCTTTGACCAATTTTGACCATTAATTCTTGACAGTTTTGTTCTTTAGATATTAATGGCACATGATACACTACAATTTTATCATGTTGCATTTACGGATTTTTTTCAAAAATATATTTTTTATATAAATTTGATAATTTTTTAGAATTTTTAGAACTTTTAAAGAATTTATTAAACAAAATTAAAAAAATGATAATTTTAAGTGGAAACATTGTGATAAGACGCATTGCACCAACAAATTCAAAAAACTGTCAAGAATTAATGGTCAAAATTGGTCAAAAGACTTAATTGATTCAATTTATTGGTTCAATGGCTTAATTGAGTGCAAAAAAGTTTAAGAGATCAATTAATTTTTTTTTCAAAAATTCAAGAGCTTCTTACACCCTTAAGCTAAAAAATACTTTAAGGGGTCAATTTTACATTAAACCTAAAATCATCTACAATTTTTTATCACATTATCAAATAATTATGGTTAGATATATATTAAAAAATATTTTATACATATTTTTTTCACTCACATCGTGAATGAAAAAATATAATTTTAATAAAATTAAAAAAACATATTTAAAAGGTTAAAAAATTTCTTGTTTTTTTATTTAAAAGTTTTAGTTCAACATTGATTGTGAAATAGTGACGGATTCAGAAATATTTTTGAGGGCAGGCATACATATATTAACTTTACGTTCATTTGTTTCATTTATTATTTAGTGTGTTCGGGCTCAGTTATTCTAGTTTTCGCGAACATGTTCGTTTAGCGCTTGCGAACATATTCATTTAACGTTCGAGAACATGTTCATTTATATGTTCACGAACTTAAGCGACTCGGTGCAAATAAGTTAACAATGCAAACATTAGTGAATCAGAAAACAACAATGTAAATAGCTTGCCCACCTTGACTATATTGTGGATCCGCCACTATAGTTAATATATATAGTTTAAAATCTATTTAAAAAGAAGAAAACAATGTATTCTATTACAACTTATAGAGACGAACATATATAACATATTCATGATGTGAACAATTTTATGCAAACATTTGTTTCTCTCATATCTTGGGGATTGAGTACAATCTTACATTTCAAAGGCGATGAAAGCATGGCATCCATGCTAGCCATAAAAACACATTAGAGAATTAAAAATCTCTAAATTACAATTTACAAATAATGTGTATATACTAACTACAAGACTACAATAAATTCAAAACAACCCAATTTGTGCCTATTACCAATTTATATTCAATCAGTAAAAACACGGACAAAAATGAACGCATTTGTTAAATTGATTCAAAAAAATTATTATAAAGAATTGTTAATTCATAAAGTCATATTTCTAATTCTACTCTCAATTAATTTAATCTTTAACTCAAAACCGTTCAAATATATATTTTGATATAACACAATGAAAAATGTTTTTGGACTTGAACAAATATTGCAAAATTAATTCAATGTCCATTCAACTTGAAAATACTTTTGAAAGGTTTTTGAGAAGATTTTTTACTCGAACAAATTTTTAAAAAGTCTTAAAAGTCAAAAATTGATTGCTCGTATTGGTACGGTCTTTTATCGTACCGATACGCAAAAGCATTTTGATTTCTAGAGAGCACTTCTCGTACCGATACGAAAACCTCCATATCGTTGCCTGAAGTACCGTACAGATACAGATTTATCGTGTACCGGTACGCTTTGCATTTATGTGCAACGGCTCTTTCTTGTTTTGGTATGTACCGATACCCACTTTCGAGTACCGATACTCATGGTTGTAGAATGAATTTATGACTAGAATTAAAGTCCCCAACAGCTAGTTTTTCATTTCACACTATAAATAGAAGCCAAGGACACTTGAAGAATAAGAAGATGGACTGTTAGAACCAAATCATAAATTAATATGAAATTTAAACCCATGATCTATCATGTCAAATCATCAAGAACAATAAACTGAATGCGGAAGCGTATCTGAATTAATCGATAGATTGAAAATCTTGAATCTTCATGTTGAAATCCCAAATCTTTGGTATTGATCTTCCAAGAAGATAGGTTATCTCTTGACGTAAAACTCTTTGATGAGGAAGGAGAGAAAAACAAGTTAACCTATTTCTTGGGGACCACTACCTCTTTATATAGTTGGTTATTAAATCAACTAGTAAATATTTATAACTCCGCCCCTCATTGAATTATAAATAAATCTTATGGTATCTACACTTTTATTTCCATGACACTTTAATACCTATGACATGCCTAACATAATTGGTCACTTAATTTTGTGTCATACTTTATAATAGCATCATACATTTTACATATGTGCCCACAATTGCGGATTTTAATCCAACAATCTCCCACTTGGGCAACATATGTTTCTTGACAAATGTACAACCTTATGAGCTCAAAATTTGCTATTATATAATAGGTATTATATACCAATCTCGTCCATCAACTATACCCATATAGGATCAAAGCAGCCTTTGACGTATCAATCATGACTAGACCCATCAATGGTCACATATACAAATATAGTCAAATGACATAGATCAATCATGGATGTGTAGCATGGAAAATTACATGAAATGTGCACCGTACATGTCTATTTCCAACTGGCCCTCCTAAACCTTAGTGAGATCAAACTTTACTGAATTTAGAGTGTGCATAAACCAAAAGAACTTTCTTTCTACAGAAAATAATCTTAAAATATCCTTAAACTGAAGTAATTGAAATTGTGTCTAAACCAAATGAGCATTTTTCAAAATTACAAACTCCCACTAAAACCGAATATCCTTAATAACATTACACCCACATGAGTAGTGTGCTCATGAAAGACCTAGGGTGACATTTTCTTAATAAGCGCGCAATTATGGCGTTTGTACCAACATGCTCTATAGACACACCGCCACTCTGAATTTTCTTTAACAACTAGGAGCTTAATATTTATATGCTTCAAATTTGAAGTGTTCCTATTGTTTATAGAATAAATGAATGCATATTTATTGTCAAAAAATAACTGAAGTGGTCTTTTTATTCAATCTATAATTAGCAACCCATGTGACAAAATTCTTTTGCATCAATATTCTATTAGAATCGAAGTCTGTAAACCTGATGATCTCTAACTTACCAGAACTCTAATATGTGAGCATGTAATTTTTGTTCTCTAGAGATATCTCATAATCCTATTAGCTGCTATCTAATAGTCCATATCTGTCTAACATTCCAACAATGTACGCAATATCTGAATGCATACATACTTGAACATAAATTAGATTCTCAATAGCTTATGCATGTGGAATCTTTTGTACATTTTTAAATTTCAAGGTTACATTTAGGGCATTGAGTAAGACTAAATTTGTCTTCTTTAGCAATGAGTATCACTTAATTTACTCCCACTGAACTTGTAGTATATACAATTGTCAACCAAATTTATCTTAAAAGTAAATGAGATAATCAATATGAAATTTATAATTTCAATAATGAGAGTCCTACTTAAGCTTATAGATGAATTTCTTTAATTTACATATCATTAATTTGTATCATCAAACACAAATTCATGATTGTACCATATCAATAATTTTTTTTAATGCCGCCATTGAAAAACACAAGCTTAACATCCATCTTATGTGGCTTAAGATTAAAATAGCAACAAGCGTCATGATTATCTTGAAAGAGCCTTTTAATGAAACTTGAGAGAAAGTCTCCACAAAATCTGTCTTCTTTTAGAGTATATCCTTTAGATACAAGACGTGCCTCATACTTATCCACATTACCATTTCCATCCTTAATAGTTTTAAATAACTATTTACAACCAATTGATTTGCACCTTAAGGTAATGAGACAAGTTCCTAAACTTTATTGTCTTGCATAAAATTATACTCTTCTTGAATGACATCAATCCACTTTTGAGAGTTAGAACTTTTTATGGTTTGATGAAAAATAATTAGGTCATTTTCTATCATTCCATTGTTACCTTATTTTCTTGAAGAAATACAATATAATAATCTGAAATAGTATTCATCTTCCTATCATGGACCTCTTTAATGACACTTGTTTTTTAAGGTTGTTGAGTTTGTTCTTCTGAAACAATTACCTTATCATGAATGAGAGTTGTTCAACATTGTTTTGTTGAGGTAATTGATTTACTTCTTGATTACTTGATTAATGATAGGTGTGAAAACCTAAACACCGTCAAAAGTGATAGTAGGAATTAAATTATAATTCAATCCCTCCTTAATAACAATGTATCTAACCTTATTTCTCCCTCCAAACTCAACATCATAAAAATATTATAAATCACTCCTTAAAATAATCTTAATTCTGGGATCATAAAATTTACAGGCCATGGATCACTCAAAATAACCGAAGTAGTTGCTCACTTTTGAAGTTCAATTACTTCACTTGTGTCCTAACTTGTTACAAAAGAAATCAACCATTTGTAACTTATTGTTAATTTTTTTTTGAGTTGGACCTTAGCAACTTTATTCTAATTGTAATTACTAATTTTGTCCGGGATAGACCCGTTCTTTTTATTTATGTTTTTACAATAATGGGCTTATATATGTTATTAATATCTAAATAGGGTGCTATGGATTGTTAAAACAAACAAAAATATCACTAGTATTATATATGTTGTTATTTTATTATCATGCTATGTTATTCAAAACCCAAAAATTACTAAGTGATGTAGATATGTTGCTATTTACTATTGTTATAACCTGATTATGTTATTACCCATTTGAAAGACCCAAAATATTATTAGATTATAGTTATTGCTATTATTATCCTATTATTATCACTATGTTTATAGTTATCTTTTATTTTAATTTGAACCTGTTATTACCACCATTATCATCTTTGATTCCTATTATTATATATTACCGCTAATATCATATGTCATTATTATTATTATCAAAATACAAAAATATATATATGAAAATTAAATAAATTAACAGCCCATAAATACTAATTAAATAAAAGTCCAAGTTTATTAATATAGTAGTCTATTTACATTATTTTATAAACCCAACTTTTAATTACATCTGACCCGTTTAAGGCCTAACAAGCTTAACCATAATCCCATTGTTTCCTTTTGTACAGCCGCGCCCCGAACCGTTCGATCCTGGGTTCATCCAACGGTCCGATGCAGCCAGGAGTGCCCTCTCATCTTCTCCCGCGCGCCGATAGACCTTCTCCACACGCACGTGTAAACCACGCCCCGATCATTTCAGCTTATTTCCACGATCGTCCAGATCGGCACATCAGCGACTAAGATCACCTCACGTCAGATTTCTCTTGCTGGTCCCTCGTCCTCAACCAATTGTTCACATGCGACAAAAGAAACAAAAATCAGAGCCATCCCCTTAACAAATGAACAACGACAGAAACGCATGAAAAATCAGAACAACAGAGGCATTTTCAGGGGACAAACAAACATCTCAGAGTGCACACATGAATCCGGACAAAAGATTTCAGAGCAAGGAATTACAAACCAATAGCCTTTTTTCTTTCAATTTTAATAAGTAAAACAATGTAATATTCAGTGGCTATATAACAAAAAGCCCTAACTCATTTGTAAGGCATTCGGCAACCATAAGAGCAATAGAAGCAAGAGAAAAGCCTCAAATTTAGAGGTATATTGTTTATTTCTTTTCCTTAATTTGAAGCATACACATAAAAAGAGGGGGTCAGTTTTTACCTTTGGGGTGTCTCATCTCCTTCGCGGTGGTGTCCTTTCGGGTTTGGGACAATCCCTTCGGCTTTCTCGGCCACGACGAGAGAACCGATCAAAGGATAAAGCTTCAAAAGGGGGGTTCTTTTTTTATTTTCGTTTTGGTTCTTTGAAAAAGAGGGAAATGGAAGTCAAGGCTTCAAAAAGGGGTGGCAGATCTGGGTTTAAATCGAAAAAAGAAAGCTTTGGGGTGTTTAGAGAGTTCGTCGATCGACAGCGAGCGGCGGCCGACACAGTGGCGTACGGCAGAGGAGTCACCGATTTCTAGAAATCTCGTCAAAATCAGGGTTTGGGGATGAACACACGGCGGTGTTCATCCCCTCTTTGGAGAAAGGGCAAAGAGGGGGGAGAGCATGTTGGTTTCTGGGAAATAATGGCTAAAAGAGATAAATATGGTCCGAGAACGGGTTTTTATAAGGTTTTACATTTTAAAAAGGGTCTAATGGCATTTTAAGGACCTTCGCCCCTTGTTATTTACGTTTTAAAGACTTCCGCCTTTTTAAATTACACAATAGGTCCCCCCGTGTGGGATAATTACCCCCGAGGCCATTTCGTCTTTTTTATTCATGACCTAGGTCCTCCTAGTTTTGGTTCAGTTTACAATCTGATCCCTTTTTCTTCTTTTAATTTGGTCTTTATGTTTTTTCATCTGTTCAATTGAGTCATTTTCCAATGTTAAAACCCCTTTTTTGGTTGCTCCTCGATCAAGCATTTTAATTTAAAATTCATTTTTTTTCTTCTGATTAATTTCCAGCTTTTAATTCTTGTTATTAGCCATGTTTTTGCTTTAATGTGGTAGATGTATATGATTTGTGGTTTGTAGCTTGATATATATTTATCATATAATGTATAGTATATAGTATAATGCATAGTTTATATTTAATGTATAATATATGGTATATATGTATATTATATAACTGTTTTTATATATTATGTAGTATAATATATGTTTTTCCTATAGTATATAGTTTTATATATGATATATAGTTTCTATAATATAGTTTGTATATAATGTTTTTAATATATAATATATATTCATTTAAAATATATAATATATGTAGTTTTACAAGAGTATATAAAACATATAGTTTCCTTAAGATAATATGTTTTTTCTTAAATATATAATAATTTTAATATAATGTGTTATAATAAATATATTTAATATGTGGTTTTTGGGCCTTGTTATGCCTTAGGCTCGTTTTGGGCTTTGTGGTTTGGACCTTGTCCCTTTTTAGGCTTTAAGTTTGGTTTTGGGCTTCGGTTTGAGATTCGATTTGGGCCTAGTTATAGAAGTTTTGGGCTTTTATTTTGGGACCTACTGTTAGTAGTTCGGGGGCCTTTGGGCTTAGCTAAATAGTTTTTGAGGTTTAGATTAGTTTAAGTGGATTAGCTTAATTAATTTAGATCGTGTGCTCGTCTCATAGGGGCACGATTCTTAAATTAATTAAGTTAATTCTAGGATAAGACTCTTTTAGAGCCTTAGTTAGGCTAGGGTTCGAATTAATTCAGTGAATTTAAATTTGCCCTTGGCTTATTTGAGTAAATGTTAAATTCATTAAATTAATGAGATATTTCTTAATTACTTTTAGGATAAAATTAATTTCAAGCTTAGATTAACATTAAATTTCAGATTAATTCTCATAATTTGTTAAGGTTTAACATCTTTTAGGATTGATCAATTTAGGGCTAATATAGAATCACTTAGCTATTAATTAGATCACTAATTAGACCTTCCATAACTTGGGCCTTTTTAGGTTAGAACTTCGTGTGGGCTTCTTTTTGTGTGTTTATCTTCTATGCCTTTGTTTTCCATTCCCTGATTGTCATTCATATGGCCTATTAATTTTGCATTAATAAACTTAAATCATAAAAAGGGAGGTATTCATTAATTCTGGTATTTGTGTCATAATAGTCTGAGCTTAAAAGATGTTGACCAAATGTCTGAATTAATTCTTACCGTCCCAAGGTGAAGTTAAAAATTGATAAAATTATTACATCATATCTTAACTGCTTGCACCATGCATAAAGGTGACATACGAGATTCGAACCATAAATTAACACGGCAGTCGGCCTTATTCGATGTCGGTTTAATCTATGGTCCGATGTATCGTCATCCTTATTAATTAAATGCCCAATTAATTTGAACTCACCAATTTGATAAAGCTCGTCCGATCAAAGTCAATTTTCAATTAAGAAAACCAAATTAAATTCAATTTAAATTTCAACAATTTCCATCCTTTTGAATGCAACGAATAGTTTGGTACCGATTTCTGGGCGTGATGGGGGTGCTAATCCTTCCCCACGCGTAACCAACCCCTAAACCCTTTCAAAATGAATCTCTGGTTTTATGGTGTCTGGCCGACCTTATCCAAGTGGCCGGTGGAGACTCCCAATTTTCAATCAGTTTTCCAAAGAAAAAGAATTTTCAAAAGAAATCCTTTTAAACAAATATTACAAAGAAAGGATTTTGGGGATAACCCGCCGAACTTATAATTTTTCTAAAGGTTTTTCAAAAAAACGTCGCTACAGCATGGCGACTCCACTGGGATCAATTTTGTTTTTAAAACAAAAAGAGAGTTAAGCCAAGAAAATATTTGTTGTTTTAATGATAGAAAATTGTCAGAATTTCAATCGATTCTAGTGAGGTTGACCTTTCTTGAAAATGTGACTACAATTGCACGGGCTTTGATAATTGGTGGTCTTCGAATTGATTTTTCATTTAATTTCTAAGGAGTCACCGACATGTGTTGCACCATGATCACCAGGCTCTATACCCGAGCTCCGTCCCTTAAGTGGGAATGAAACGCCACATACCCACGTGAGCAGCCCTCCACGGGTCGGTAATTCACTTCTGAAATCCATGCCTTTTGACATGTGAGCAGCCTTCCATGTCACTAGGTCATACTTTTCCCTCGAACCGAAACCAATTCGTAAGCTTGTAATGGGCCAGAATTGGGGCTGTTGTTGCCTTAGTAGATAACAAGATAGGCTCGGGTACCCTTAATTAGAACCAAACCCATGTGTGAGAACTTAAGAAACCCACCCTGTTAGAGCCATGCCGATAACCGCAACGAACTAGAATTCATGTTATTAGGCCTTTTTCTTGTTACTTTGCTTTGGTATTTGCCTTTTC
The DNA here is from genome assembly GCA_019671005.1 of Hibiscus mutabilis. Taxonomy (NCBI): domain Eukaryota; kingdom Viridiplantae; phylum Streptophyta; class Magnoliopsida; order Malvales; family Malvaceae; genus Hibiscus; species Hibiscus mutabilis. The sequence goes on from CM033715.1 coordinate 33,080,684, forward strand.
ATTATATTTGTTGCTAACCTTCTTCTTGTCTTATTCTGCTTATGTGTTTTGCATCTTCATGACATTTTCTCAATGAAGTGTTGATCCGAGAACAGTCCAAAGTTTAAGGCTTTCGTAATGGGAGAAAGAATCCAAAACAATGAGTTGAAGAGTCCCGAAGTTCAAGGTTGATCAGAAAGATGAACAAAGGCTACCTTATATTTTTAGACATGACCTATGTAGAAGTTTTTCTTTTTGTAATGGGACTCGAACTCCGTTATGGAAAGTTGTTTAATGAGGATGTTCGTCGATCAACACTCATTTTCCTTTTTCTTTCATGATGGTATTATTAACTTTTGTTTTATTGTTCAAATCCTCATCAATGTTTTCTCATTTATTCAATTCCATCAACATCTTCACATTTAGACATTATTTTTTGCATTTTACGTTTATTAATTAATTTTAACTTGTCTTCACACATTTTAACGCATATAATGCATTTGCATTCATAAGTGAGAAACCTAGAGTAATAGTGGGAATCTCATGGCATTAAGTTCGAACTGCAACTATTCCGCACTCGTACGACAAGCGTTTTCAGATGAAGGTCATGGAAGATAGGTTGGCTAATGTTGAGAAGTCACAAAAGGATATTAAGGAATGTTTGGGTGGTATCGAGCCGAGAATTGAAAGGTCCCAAGATGAGATCATAGCCCGCATCACCGCGTTATTAGAGAAGACTGTCTGTGGGAAAGCCAAAGTTGTGGATGAACATTCCAATGTGGAGGACCTAGGTGGAGACACTTCTCGCATAAAGCCTCAACCGGAGGGGTCAACTCTAAAAAATTTCCATATAGCCGGGCATCTCTTAACGCTCCAATCGAGGTGGGGCATAATTTCGAGAATGACATTGGTATTGAAGTCCCAGACTTGGACCTAATGAACGAGGTAGAGACAAGATTGAGAAAAGAGTTTGAAAAGAAGTTTGAGGAGCAATGCCTCCAGAAGGAAGAGAAGGTCTGTAATATCCCATTATTGGATTAGTGACCAAAACGTAAAGAATCAAAAGTTAGTGGTTTTAGTTCAGTGACTAAAATGTAAAGTTTAAAAGTTTGGTGACAAAAGTGAAAAGTTGAGAAAAGTTCAAGGACCAACATGGTAACTTTCCCAATAATTATTTTTATTCCATAAATAAATAGATCATCTAAGGGTGTGGATCGAATATAAAAACTTTGGTTTGATCTGATGTTTCTATTATTGAGAAAATACGGTTAAAGTTTAAATGTAATTCAGGTAATCGTATGAACTCGAAATTTTATGAAAAATTGAAGTCTTAGGAAGACCCGAGGAATATGACATTGAAGTTTTGAGTTGTGTTGGATCGATTTAGATTCGATTTAACACGGTATATGAAATAATGCATAAATGGCATTTTGGAGAATATAAAGATTCATTAATGGCAAAATGGTCATTTTACCCATACTTTTTAATTATAATTGATTTGATGATAAGGTTGAGTATAGGTATTGATTTATAATTGGTCGTAACCCAAGGGTTAAATGGTCATTTTACTATGAAAAAAGATTTTGTTTTAAATTAAAGATTTAATTGCCATTTGGCATTAAAATAAAAGATAGAAAAAGCTGGAATTTTGTTCATCTTTCTCTCAAGTTGGCCAAAACTCAAGGGGACTAGATAAGAGGATTTTCAATTCAATTTTTGGCTTGACTTACTTGACTTTTGGCTAGAGACATGAAACAAGAAATTGATCTCCCTTGAATTCTCTATCTTTTGATATAAGTTTTGCTTAGTTTCCATGTCTCTAGGTTGAGATTGATTATTTGGGTGGTTGAAGAACATGTTAGGTTTTCATGTTTTAAGGTCCAATCAAGTTGGGAATGGTGTTGTAATGTTGTTTCTATGCTTGAAATGATGAAAATCTCTTGAAAATCTTATAGGGACCAATTCGGCTATAAGAAGAAAATTAGGGGAAATTTTGTGAAAATTTGTTTGATGATGGAGATGATTAGAATTATGTTTTCTAAGTTGAATTATGTCGTTGGAATGAAGAAAACATCATTTTAGGACTATTTTGTGAATCTTGCAAATATAGTGAAATAAGTGAGAAATTGGAAAATATTCAAGAAGCATGGTTATGTTGTTTCTTATGATACAAGGATCATTTTGGCATTGAAATTTTTAAAAATTTAGATGAAATATGAAAGTTACCAAATTTTAGTTTATAAACCCTAAGAGAGAGAATTTAGGGTTTAAAGCGAAATTATCAAATTATTAGCTGTAATGTGTAATTTGAGATGAGATTAAAGTTTGGGAAGCATTGTTGTTGCAAAGAAGTATTTGGTTGAAAATGTTAAATTTTCCAACTTTGTATGTACATGTATTGGTAAGGTTGGACGTGTACTTAAAGTTGCTTCTGTTACGTATTTAATGTACATACAGATAACAAACAAGTTTGAGATCAAACAAGTGAAGAAAGAAGATAAAAAGTGCAACCAAGCTTAGTGAAGCTAGTATAAAGTTTACTTTTAAAAGTGTCAAGGAGAGTGTAATGCATGTATAGCATGATCTTTATATCATTTATCATATATTTGACATAGAAATATGTCAAAGGTTGACATACATGCATAGATCACTAATTATTCTTAGAATGTTATTTGGATATGAAATGTTCAATATATATATATATATATATATATTGTTGCCATGTATGATATTATGATTTACATAAAGCCCAATGTATGAGATAGGAAATTAAAAGTATAGTTTGATATCCATAGAGTCATAAATAGCTGTATAAATATTTTAAATACTTCGGTGCAATATTCATAAATACTCATTGAGGGTATACTCATGCAAGGTTTGGGTATACGGAAACACTTAGGGTGTTAAGCACTACGGTGCAATTTCATTAATACTCAATGAGGGTATACTCATGCAAGGTTTGGGTATACGGAAGCACTTATGGTGCTAATCACTACATTGAAAATAATACACTATACTTAAGTAAGTATAGGGGGGATGACTCGTGTACATAGATTTCCTTAAATCGATACTTGGGATAAATAAATTGAAAAACATGATGAAAAGCTTAAAAGCTCGATGATAAACATGGCAACGACAATGGTAAGAATCAAAGTTATTACCATGTATTATGTTATTATATATGTAACATGTCATATATGCTAGCAAGCATAATATAGTAGTGATCATGTGCATTGTTATTTATTTACATTGATACCATGTTAATTTACATTTGAATTACATGTTGTTGCCTCACTAAGTATATGCTTAGCGTATGATGAATTTCATGCGTAGGTTTTAAAGGAGTTTCGAGGGAGGAGTAGCCGAGCATCACTATCTCATTTTGGGAGGTATATTTCCATATTCATAGTAATGTTAATGACATCCATCCTTTCTTTTGGAAGTATACTAGATGGCATGTATAATTAATGGGGTTTGTAATAAGTTTTTATCAAATACGGTTGGTTAATAGTTGTTATGATATGGTTGATGAACTTAGTAAGTCCTCTTATGGTTATAAATGATAATGGACTAAGTTTTTAGTAAATATGGGTCCTAAGATAGAAAGATTAAAAATCTGTCCAGAATCGTATGCAAAAGCAATGTGTTTGAAAAATTATTATAAATTCCACAATTGGATCTTATATGTATGAACTATAAATTTTGTCTATTTTCTTAAAAAAATTGATGTTGATTAATTTCGAGTTGTATGTAAAAAGTTATGAATTTTTATTCGATGGAAGGTCAGAAAACATGGTAGCAGAATTTCTGTATTTTTTGGGCTGTGACGTGAATCCAAGGATTTTTTTGAATTTTTGTGTAAGGAGTTTAGGCTAATAATTTATATGGTTAGAAAGCTTAATGAATATAGTTTAATTAGAAAATTTTAGAATGAATTTTCGAAGTCTAAAAAATTTTATAAATTTTTGAGTAAAGGCAATCAGTTTGCCAGTTTTCTAAGTAAAAGAAATTAAGGGTTTAATCTTAGTTGGTAACATCACCGACTCATATTTGGCAACGAATACGGGAAAGAGATGTTACATTAATTGGTAACAGAGCCTCGTGTTTAGTCGATTCGGATAAAAATTGAGTTTAAAATGAGTGGGAATTGTATACATGCCACTAGGATGTCATAATTACTAATGATTATGTGCGGATACTCTGTTGCTCTATAATTAGTAATGCTACTTTATATTAAGAAATTTGTTGAAAATGTGTTCTGCTCGGATGTCGGACCATCAAGGTTCTAGACATGCGTTTGAACAGAGGTCCATTTGCGTTTGAAACAGAATGTACCTCGGAGCAATATCAAGGTCGCACACTGCACAAGGACGCCAAGACATGCCATTCGGGATCAAGGACTGCTCTGCGCAGCGTTAGATGATATTTTAAATTGGCGTAAACCGGCGTCCGTACCAAGGGAGTTGAGAAAGCTAAAGGCATCGGAATTTCAAGGTGATTCTGATGTTGACCCGATGTCGTGACTTCGGTTAAATGATATTAAAATTATGTTGGATACTATTCGATGTGATGATCAAGGAAAACTTGAAGGAGTAACATCACTTTTGATGAGACTCGCTCGAATTTGGTGGACCACCATTATTGCTCGATTCCTCGGGAATGAGTTACTTGGGAATTCTTTTTACAAGAGTTCCGAACAAGTACGTTGGTGATGTTTTTATCGAGGATATGAGGACCCGTTTATGAATCTAAAGCAAGCGCATGATCGGTATATGAGTATGAGTGTGAGTTTAATAAGCTTAGCCGGTTTGCTCTGAGTTCCTTCCGACCGGAGAAGCACTGAGTTAACAAATTTGTGGGAGGTCTAGATCCGTAATATAAGAAAGTCTTGGTTGCTCTCGATTTGTCTGAATTTCAAGTTGCAGTCAACCGAGCCAAAGGAATGGAAAAAGTAGAGCAGGAAGAAGCTTCTGATAAGAAGGCACAATCAACCAAGCGACTTGGAGGTCCCAAAGATTTACCCTAGTCTAAACGTGGTAAAGGATTTTAGTAGCAAGGGTCACCGGATCAATGTCGTCAGAAGAAGAAGAAATTTTCGGCAAAATCCAAGCAAGTTCAAGCTAGAACAAGTGGAGCTAAAGGTGATGGATCTCGGATTCAATCGTAATGCAAGACTTGCGGAAAAAGACACTGGGTCGATGTTGGTATGCACCAGAAATAGTATGTTATCAATGTGGGAAGCCGGGTCACTTCAAACGTGAATGTCCGTAATTACAAGAAAAACAATTCGTTGCTACTTCTCGGAAAAATAAAAGGAACCGAGGTTGGAATTTTCATCAAGGTACATAGGAAGTTGCATCCAACCCGAAAGGCAAAGCTCCTGCTCGTGTATATAATATCAAGACCATAGAAGGTAAAGATGATCTCGATGTGATATCGTGCGCTTGAACTCTTTGATAGACCTATTTTTGCACTAATTGATCCTGGTTCCACTCATTCACATATTAGTTCTAGAATCATATTAGAAAAAAACATTCCAAAGAGAACTAATTATGAGTAAGGTGGTAGCAACCAACCGTTAGGCAGTGCTAAGGTCAAAAGAATTTGTCGTCGTGTCCTATTAAAATCCGAACACCCCACGACCTTATGGAATTACCGTTTTGTGAGTTCGAAATAATATTGGGGATGGATTGGTTATTTTCATATGATGTTGTGGTGGAGTGTCGATTAAAAAGATTAACTTTAAAGGCACCGGATGGATCACGAATATTATTCATGGGTGAGAAGCCAATCATCATAGTGATGTTATTTCGATTGTTGTTGTGAATGAAATGTTGGTGGATGGTCTGTGAAATATATTTAACTCCCGAAAGTGATACCTTGAAGCGAGAGGTGAAAATAGAAGATATACCTACGGTGCAGGAATTCCCGGATGTATTCCTAGAATAATTACCGTGATTACCTCCAGATAGAGAGGTAGAATTTGGAATTGATGTATTACCTGGTACAACACCTATATCGATGGCACCGTATCGTATGGAACTTGTTGAACTCAGAGAATTAAAGTCACAGCTGCAAGAATTACAGAATCGAGGTTTTATACGACCAAGTATCTCACCATGGGAGCGCCCGTGTTATTTGTAAAGAAGAAAGATGGATCGATGAGATTGTGTATTGATTATCGTCAACTTAATAAAGTGACGATAAAGAATAAATATCCATTGCTAAGAATTGATGATCTTTTTGATCAATTAAAGGGGCAGTAGTGTTCTCTAAGATTGATCTTCGATCGGGTTATCACCAATTAAAGATTAAGGAGCAGGATATTCCAAAGACGGCTTTTAGGACTCGATATGGACATTACGAGTTCATGGTAATGCCGTTTGGATTAACTAATGCCCCAGCAAACATTTATGGATTTGATGAACCGAATTTTTCAGCCATATCTGGACCAATTTATAGTGGTATTCATAGACGATACACTGGTTTATTCTAAAACCAAGGAGGATCATGATGTTCATCTCAGAATAGTGCTTCAGATTTTGAGGGAGAAGAAGTTTTATGCCAAACTATCTAAATGTGAGTTTTGGCTTTCTGAGGTGACATTTCTTGGACATATAGTATCGGCTGAAGGAGTTCGGGTTGATCCTCAGAAGATTCAAGCTATCATGGAGTGGAAACCTCCTAAAAATGTTACAGAGGTTAGAAGTTTTCTTGGATTGGTAGGAAATTACTGCTGGTTCGTGAAAAATTTCTCGATGATCGCAACACCTATTACCAAACTGCTCAGGAAGACTATATCTTTTGTGTGGACTAAAGAATGTTAAGAAAGCTTTGAAAGATTGAAGAAAATCTTAATGTAAGCTCTGGTGTTAGTTTAACCTGAATCGTAAGAATTTTGTGGTATATAGTGATGCATCGATAATGGTTTGGGATGTGTACTTATACAAGACGGAAAAGTGGTGGCTTATGCTTCTAGGCAGCTTAAAACTCATGAGAGGAATTATCCTACTCACGATTTGGAGTTAGTTGCGGTTGTTTTTGCTCTAAAATTTTGGCTCCACTACTTATACGGTGAAAAATGTTATATTTACACAGACCATAAAAGCCTGAAATATCTTTTAACACAGAAGGAGTTGAATCTAAGACAAAGGTGATGGATCGAGTTAATAAAAGATTACGATGCAATTATTGACTATCACCCGAGAAAGGCTAATGTGGTGGCGACACACTTAGCCAAAAGATGTTCTCACTCTACATATCAAATGCTCAATTGTAAATATTGAATGACGGTGCTTTACTTGCTGAGCTAAACATCAGTCTACTTTGATAGACAAAATAAAAGAATCGCAGGAAAAAGATGAAAATTGTTCAGAGAAAAAGAAGAAAACTAAAAAGGGAGAATCTTCAGACTTCGAAGTGAAGTCCAATGGATGTTTATATTATAAATGACGTGCTTATATTCCTTAATATGAGGAATTGAAAAAGGAAATTCTTACTGAAGCACATTATAGCCCTTTAACGATGCAGCCGAGAGGAAATAAAATGTATCAAGATTTGAAGAGCCGTTTTTGGTGGCTAGGAATGAAAAGAGCTATAACAGAATTTGTATCTAAATGCTTAACTTGTCAACAAGTTAAAGCAGAACATCAAGTGCCATCATGGTTACTTCAACCAATTGCTATTACAGAATGGAAATGGGAGAAAGTGACTATGAATTTTGTAACTGGATTACCATTGACGCCGAGTAGGAAAGACTTGATCTGGGTGATTGTGGATCGATTAACCAAATCAGCACATTTCCTACCAGTTATAACAGATTTCTCTTTGAGTAAATATGCAGAGTTGTATATTCGGGAGATTGTTAGACTACATGGAGTCCCTATTTCCATTGTGTCTGACAGAGATCCCAGGTTTACTTCTAGATTCTGGGATGCACTACAAAAAGCTTTGGGCACTCGATTGCATTTTAGTACTGCCTTCCACCCACAAACTGATGGACAATCAGAGGGGACAATTCAGATTTTGGAAGATATGCTTAGAGCATGTGTTATTGAGTTTGCAGGCTTGTGGGAAAAGTACTTACCATTGGCTAAATTTGCGTATAACAACAGTTATCAGTCAAGTATTAAAATGGCACCGTATGAAGCTTTATATAGAAGAAAATGCCGGACACCATTAAATTGGTTTGAATAGGAAGACCGCAAGATTATTGGGCCTGACTTGATTCAAGAAGTAGAAGAAAAAGTGAAGATAATTCGAGATAATCTAAGGGCAGCTTCCGATAGACAAAAAGCTTATTCCGATTAAAAAAGAAAAGACATTGAATACCAAGTGGGAGACAAAGTATTCTTAAAAGTTTCACCATGGAAGAAAATAATGAGATTTGGAAGAAAAGGGAAGCTTAGTCCCAGATTCATTGGTCCGTATGAAATCTTGAAAAGAGTTGGACCAGTGGCGTATCAATTGGCTTTACCACCAGAAATGAGCAAGATTCATGATGTCTTTCATGTATCGATGCTTTGTAAATATAGATCGGATCCTTCACATGTCATTTCACCTACATAAGTTAAAATGTAACCTGATTTGACATTTGAAGAAGAACCGGTAAAGATTCTACCTCATGGGGTAAAGAAATTAAGAAACAAGTCGATTCCATTGGTTAAAGTGCTCTGGAAGAATCATAAAGTGCAAGAAGCCACTTGGCAAACTGAAGAGCAAATGAAAAATAAGTATCCGCATTTGTTTAATCCAGGTACGTTCTAAAAATTCAAGGACGAATTTTTTTAGGGGGAGAGAATTGTAATATCCCATTATTAGATTAGTGACCAAAATGTAAAGAATCAAAAGTTAGTGGTTTTAGTTCATTGACTAAAACGTAAAGTTTAAAAGTTTGGTGACAAAAGTGGAAGGTTGAGAAAAGTTCAAGGACCAACATGGTAATTTTCCCAAAAATTATTTTTATTCCATAAATAAATAGATCATCTAAGGGTGTGGATCGAATATAAAAACTTTGGTTTGATCTGATGTTTCTATTATTGGGAAATTACGGTTAAAGTTTAAATGTAATTTGGGTAATCGTATGAGCTCGGAATTTTATGAAAAATTGAAGGAAGTCTTAGGAAGACCCGAGGAATATGACATTGAAGTTTTGAGTTGTGTTGGATCGATTTAGATTCGATTTAACACAGTATATGAAATAATGCATAAATGGCATTTTGGAGAATATAAAGATCATTAATGGTAAAATGGTCATTTTACCCATACCTTTTAATTATAATTGATTTGATGATAAGGTTGAGTATAGGTGTTGATTTATAATTGGTCATAAGACAAGGGTGAAATGGTCATTTTACTATGAAAAAAGATTTTTGTTTTAAATTAAAGATTTAATTGCCATTTGGCATTAAAATAAAAGATAGAAAAAAGCTAGAATTTTGTTCATCTTTCTCTCAAGTTGGCCGAAACTCAAGGGGACTAGGTAAGAGAATTTTCAATTCAATTTTTGGATTGATTTACTTGAATTTTGGCTTGAGACATGAAACAAGAAATTGTTCTCCCTTGAATTCTCTATCTTTTGATATAAGTTTTGCTTAGTTTCCATGTCTCTAGGTTGAGATTGATGATTTGGGTGGTTGAAGAACATGTTAGGTTTTCATGTTTTAAGGTCCAATCAAGTTTGGAATGGTGTTGCAATGTTGTTTCTAAGCTTGAAATGATGAAAATCTCTTGAAAATCTTATAGGGACCAATTCGGCTATAAGAGGAAAATTAGGGGAAATTTTGTGAAAATTTGTTTGATGATGATGATAATTAGAATGATGTTTTCTAAATTGAATTATGTTGATGGAATGAAGAAAACATCATTTTAGGACTATTTTGTGAATCTTGCAAATATGGTGAAATAAGTGAGAAATTGGAAAATATTCAAGAAGAATGGTTATGTTGTTTGTTATGATACAAGGATCATTTTGGCATTGAAATTTTTGAAAATTTAGATGAAACATGAAAGTTTCCAATTTTTAGTTTATAAACCCTAAGAGAGAGAATTTAGGGTTTAAAGTGAAATTATCAAATTATTGGTTGTAATGTGTAATTTGAGATGAGATTAAAGTTTGGGAAACATTGTTGTTGCAAAGAAGTATTTGGTTGAAAATGTTAAATTTTCCAACTTTGTATGTACATGTATTAGTAAGGTTGGACATGTACTTAAAGTTGCTTGTGTTATGTATTTAATGTACATACAGATAACAAACAAGTTTGAGATCAAACAAGTGAAGAAAGAAGATAAAAAGTGCAACCAAGCTTAGTGAGGCTAGTATAAAGTTTACTTTTGAAAGTGCCAAGGTGAGTGTAATGCATGTATAGCATGATCTTTATATCATTTATCATATATTTGACATAGAAATATGTCAAAGGTTGACATACATGCATGGATCACTAATTATTCTTAGAATGTTATTTGGATATGAAATGTTCAATATATATATATATATTGTTTGTTGCATGTATGATATTATGATTTACATAAAGCCCAATGTATGAGATAGGAAATTAAAAGTATAGTTGGATATCCATAGGTCATAAACAACTGTCTAAATATTTTAAACACTTGATGCAATATTCATAAATACTCAATGAGGGTATACTCATGCAAGGTTTGGATATACGGAAACACTTAGGGTGTTAAGCACTACGGTGCAATTTCATTAATACTCAATGAGGGTATACTCATGCAAGGTTTGGGTATACGGAAGCACTTATGGTGCTAATCACTACATTGAAAATAATACACTATACTTAAGTAAGTATAGGGGATGACTTCGTGTACATAGATTTCTTAAATCGATACTTGGGATAAATAAATTGAAAAACAGGATGAAAAGCTTAAAATCTCGATGATAAACATGGCAACGACAATGGTAAGAATCAAAGTTATTACCATGTATTATGTTATTATATATGTAAACATGTCATATATGCTAGCAAGCATAATATAGTAGTTATCATGTGCATTGTTATTTATTTACATTGATACCATGTTAATTTACATTTGAATTACATGTTGTTGCCTCACTAAGTATATGCTTAGCGTATGATGAATTTCATGCGTAGGTTTTAAAGGAGTTTCGAGGGAGGAGTAGCCGAGCATCACTATCTCATTTTGGGAGGTATATTTCCATATTCATAGTAATGTTAATGACATCCATCCTTTCTTTTGGAAGTATACTAGATGGCATGTATAATTAATGGGGTTTGTAATAAGTTTTTATCAAATACGGTTGGTTAATAGTTGTTATGATATGGTTGATGAACTTAGTAAGTCCTCTTATGGTTATAAATGATAATGGACTAAGTTTTTAGTAAATATGGGTCCTAAGATAGAAAGATTAAAAATCTGTCCAGAATCGTATGCAAAAGCAATGTGTTTGAAAAATTATTATAAATTCCACAATTGGATCTTATATGTATGAACTATAAATTTTGTCTATTTTCTTAAAAAAATTGATGTTGATTAATTTCGAGTTGTATGTAAAAAGTTATGAATTTTTATTCGATGGAAGGTCAGAAAACATGGTAGCAGAATTTCTGTATTTTTTGGGCTGTGACGTGAATCCAAGGATTTTTTTGAATTTTTGTGTAAGGAGTTTAGGCTAATAATTTATATGGTTAGAAAGCTTAATGAATATAGTTTAATTAGAAAATTTTAGAATGAATTTTCGAAGTCTAAAAAATTTTATAAATTTTTGAGTAAAGGCAGTGCAGGCTGCCAGTTTTCTAAGTAAAAGAAATTAAGGGTTTAATCTTAGTTGGTAACATCACTGACTCATATTTGGCAACGAATACGGGAAAGAGATGTTACATTAATTGGTAACAGAGCCTCAGGTTTAGTCGATTCTGGATAAAAATTGAGTTTAAAATGAGTGGGAATTGTATACATGCCACTAGGATGTCATAATTACTAATGATTATGTGCAGATACTCTGTTGCTCTATAATTAGTAATGCTACTTTATATTAAGAAATTTGTTGAAAATGTGTTCTGTTCAGATGTCGGACCATCAAGGTTCTAGACATGCGTTTGAACAGGAGGTCCATTTGCGTTTGAACAGAATGTACCTCAGGAGCAATATCAAGGTCAGGCACCTGCACAAGGACGTCAAGACATGCCAGTTCAGGATCAAGGACTGTTCCTGCAGGCGTTAGATGATATTTTAAATTGGCAGAAACCGATGTCTGTACCAAGGGAGTTGAGAAAGCTAAAGGCATCGGAATTTCAAGGTGATTCTGATGTTGACCCGATGTCAGCGGACTTCTGGTTAAATGATATTAAAATTATGTTGGATACTATTCGATGTGATGATCAAGGAAAACTTGAAGGAGTAACATCACTTTTGATGAGACCTGCTCGAATTTGGTGGACCACCATTATTGCTCAGATTCCTCGGGAATGAGTTACTTGGGAATTCTTTTTACAAGAGTTCCGGAACAAGTACGTTGGTGATGTTTTTATCGAGGATATGAGGACCCAGTTTATGAATCTAAAGCAAGCAGACAGATCGGTATATGAGTATGAGTGTGAGTTTAATAAGCTTAGCCGGTTTGCTACAGAGTTCCTTCCGACTGAGAAGCACAGAGTTAACAAATTTGTGGGAGGTCTAGATCCAGAATATAAGAAAGTCTTGGTTGCTCTCGATTTGTCTGAATTTCAAGTTGCAGTCAACCGAGCCAAAGGAATGGAAAAAGTAGAGCAGGAAGAAGCTTCTGATAAGAAGGCACAATCAACCAAGCGACTTGGAGGTCCCAGTACTTTACCCTAGTCTAAACGTGGTAAAGGATTTTAGTAGCAAGGGTCAGCTGGATCAATGTCGTCTGTAAAGAAGAAATTTTCGGCAGGTAAATCCAAGCAAGTTCAAGCTAGAACAAGTGGAGCTAAAGGTGATGGATCTCGGATTCAATCAGAATGCAAGACTTGCGGAAAAAGACACTCTGGTCGATGTTGGTATGCACCAGAAATAGTATGTTATCAATGTGGGAAGCCGGGTCACTTCAAACGTGAATGTCCAGAATTACAAGAAAAACAATTCGTTGCTACTTCTCAGAAAAATAAAAGGAACCGAGGTTGGAATTTTCATCAAGGTACATAGGAAGTTGCATCCAACCTGAAAGGCAAAGCTCCTGCTCGTGTATATAATATCAAGACCATAGAAGGTAAAGATGATCTCGATGTGATATCAGGTACGCTTGAACTCTTTGATAGACCTATTTTTGCACTAATTGATCCTGGTTCCACTCATTCACATATTAGTTCTAGAATCATATTAGAAAAAAACATTCCAGTAGAACTAATTATGAGTAAGGTGGTAGCAACCAATCCGTTAGGCCAGAGTGCTAAGGTCAAAAGAATTTGTCGTCAGTGTCCTATTAAAATCCAGAACACCCCGCTGACCTTATGGAATTACCGTTTTGTGAGTTCGAAATAATATTGGGGATGGATTGGTTATTTTCATATGATGTTGTGGTGGAGTGTCGATTAAAAAGATTAACTTTAAAGGCACCAGATGGATCACGAATATTATTCATGGGTGAGAAGCCGAATCATCATAGTGATGTTATTTCGACTGTTGTTGTGAATGAAATGTTGGTGGATGGCTGTGAAATATATTTAACTCCCGAAAGTGATACCTTGAAGCGAGAGGTGAAAATAGAAGATATACCTACGGTGCAGGAATTCCCAGATGTATTCCTAGAATAATTACCGTGATTACCTCCAGATAGAGAGGTAGAATTTGGAATTGATGTATTACCTGGTACAACACCTATATCGATGGCACCGTATCGTATGGAACTTGTTGAACTCAGAGAATTAAAGTCACAGCTGCAAGAATTACAGAATCGAGGTTTTATACGACCAAGTATCTCACCATGGGGAGCGCCCGTGTTATTTGTAAAGAAGAAAGATGGATCGATGAGATTGTGTATTGATTATCGTCAACTTAATAAAGTGACGATAAAGAATAAATATCCATTGCTAAGAATTGATGATCTTTTTGATCAATTAAAGGGGCAGTAGTGTTCTCTAAGATTGATCTTCGATCGGGTTATCACCAATTAAAGATTAAGGAGCAGGATATTCCAAAGACGGCTTTTAGGACTCGATATGGACATTACGAGTTCATGGTAATGCCGTTTGGATTAACTAATGCCCCAGCAACATTTATGGATTTGATGAACCGAATTTTTCAGCCATATCTGGACCAATTTATAGTGGTATTCATAGACGATACACTGGTTTATTCTAAAACCAAGGAGGATCATGATGTTCATCTCAGAATAGTGCTTCAGATTTTGAGGGAGAAGAAGTTTTATGCCAAACTATCTAAATGTGAGTTTTGGCTTTCTGAGGTGACATTTCTTGGACATATAGTATCGGCTGAAGGAGTTCGGGTTGATCCTCAGAAGATTCAAGCTATCATGGAGTGGAAACCTCCTAAAAATGTTACAGAGGTTAGAAGTTTTCTTGGATTGGTAGGAAATTACTGCTGGTTCGTGAAAAATTTCTCGATGATCGCAACACCTATTACCAAACTGCTCAGGAAGACTATATCTTTTGTGTGGACTAAAGAATGTTAAGAAAGCTTTGAAAGATTGAAGAAAATCTTAACAGAAGCTCTGGTGTTAGTTTAACCTGAATCAGGTAAGAATTTTGTGGTATATAGTGATGCATCGCATAATGGTTTGGGATGTGTACTTATACAAGACGGAAAAGTGGTGGCTTATGCTTCTAGGCAGCTTAAAACTCATGAGAGGAATTATCCTACTCACGATTTGGAGTTAGTTGCGGTTGTTTTTGCTCTAAAATTTTGGCTCCACTACTTATACGGTGAAAAATGTTATATTTACACAGACCATAAAAGCCTGAAATATCTTTTAACACAGAAGGAGTTGAATCTAAGACAAAGGTGATGGATCGAGTTAATAAAAGATTACGATGCAATTATTGACTATCACCCGAGAAAGGCTAATGTGGTGGCAGACACACTTAGCCAAAAGATGTTCTCAGCTCTACAGATATCAAATGCTCAATTGTAAATATTGAATGACGGTGCTTTACTTGCTGAGCTAAACATCAGGTCTACTTTGATAGACAAAATAAAAGAATCGCAGGAAAAAGATGAAAATTGTTCAGAGAAAAAGAAGAAAACTAAAAAGGGAGAATCTTCAGACTTCGAAGTGAAGTCCAATGGATGTTTATATTATAAATGACGTGCTTATATTCCTTAATATGAGGAATTGAAAAAGGAAATTCTTACAGAAGCACATTATAGCCCTTTAACGATGCAGCCGAGAGGAAATAAAATGTATCAAGATTTGAAGAGCCGTTTTTGGTGGCTAGGAATGAAAAGAGCTATAACAGAATTTGTATCTAAATGCTTAACTTGTCAACAAGTTAAAGCAGAACATCAAGTGCCATCATGGTTACTTCAACCAATTGCTATTACAGAATGGAAATGGGAGAAAGTGACTATGAATTTTGTAACTGGATTACCATTGACGCCGAGTAGGAAAGACTTGATCTGGGTGATTGTGGATCGATTAACCAAATCAGCACATTTCCTACCAGTTATAACAGATTTCTCTTTGAGTAAATATGCAGAGTTGTATATTCGGGAGATTGTTAGACTACATGGAGTCCCTATTTCCATTGTGTCTGACAGAGATCCCAGGTTTACTTCTAGATTCTGGGATGCACTACAAAAAGCTTTGGGCACTCGATTGCATTTTAGTACTGCCTTCCACCCACAAACTGATGGACAATCAGAGGGGACAATTCAGATTTTGGAAGATATGCTTAGAGCATGTGTTATTGAGTTTGCAGGCTTGTGGGAAAAGTACTTACCATTGGCTAAATTTGCGTATAACAACAGTTATCAGTCAAGTATTAAAATGGCACCGTATGAAGCTTTATATAGAAGAAAATGCCGGACACCATTAAATTGGTTTGAATAGGAAGACCGCAAGATTATTGGGCCTGACTTGATTCAAGAAGTAGAAGAAAAAGTGAAGATAATTCGAGATAATCTAAGGGCAGCTTCCGATAGACAAAAAGCTTATTCCGATTAAAAAAGAAAAGACATTGAATACCAAGTGGGAGACAAAGTATTCTTAAAAGTTTCACCATGGAAGAAAATAATGAGATTTGGAAGAAAAGGGAAGCTTAGTCCCAGATTCATTGGTCCGTATGAAATCTTGAAAAGAGTTGGACCAATGGCGTATCAATTGGCTTTACCACGAGAAATGAGCAAGATTCATGATGTCTTTCATGTATCGATGCTTTGTAAATATAGATCGGATCCTTCACATGTCATTTCACCTACATAAGTTAAAATGTAACCTGATTTGACATTTGAAGAAGAACCGCTAAAGATTCTACCTCATGGGGTAAAGAAATTAAGAAACAAGTCGATTCCATTGGTTAAAGTGCTCTGGAAGAATCATAAAGTGCAAGAAGCCACTTGGCAAACTGAAGAGCAAATGAAAAATAAGTATCCGCATTTGTTTAATCCAGGCACGTTCTAAAAATTCAAGGACGAATTTTTTAAGGGGGAGAGAATTGTAATATCCCATTATTAGATTAGTGACCAAAATGTAAAGAATCAAAAGTTAGTGGTTTTAGTTCATTGACTAAAACGTAAAGTTTAAAAGTTTGGTGACAAAAGTGGAAGGTTGAGAAAAGTTCAAGGACCAACATGGTAATTTTCCCAAAAATTATTTTTATTCCATAAATAAATAGATCATCTAAGGGTGTGGATCGAATATAAAAACTTTGGTTTGATCTGATGTTTCTATTATTGGGAAATTACGGTTAAAGTTTAAATGTAATTTGGGTAATCGTATGAGCTCGGAATTTTATGAAAAATTGAAGGAAGTCTTAGGAAGACCCGAGGAATATGACATTGAAGTTTTGAGTTGTGTTGGATCGATTTAGATTCGATTTAACACAGTATATGAAATAATGCATAAATGGCATTTTGGAGAATATAAAGATCATTAATGGTAAAATGGTCATTTTACCCATACCTTTTAATTATAATTGATTTGATGATAAGGTTGAGTATAGGTGTTGATTTATAATTGGTCATAAGACAAGGGTGAAATGGTCATTTTACTATGAAAAAAGATTTTTGTTTTAAATTAAAGATTTAATTGCCATTTGGCATTAAAATAAAAGATAGAAAAAGCTAGAATTTTGTTCATCTTTCTCTCAAGTTGGCCGAAACTCAAGGGGACTAGGTAAGAGAATTTTCAATTCAATTTTTGGATTGATTTACTTGAATTTTGGCTTGAGACATGAAACAAGAAATTGTTCTCCCTTGAATTCTCTATCTTTTGATATAAGTTTTGCTTAGTTTCCATGTCTCTAGGTTGAGATTGATGATTTGGGTGGTTGAAGAACATGTTAGGTTTTCATGTTTTAAGGTCCAATCAAGTTTGGAATGGTGTTGCAATGTTGTTTCTAAGCTTGAAATGATGAAAATCTCTTGAAAATCTTATAGGGACCAATTCGGCTATAAGAGGAAAATTAGGGGAAATTTTGTGAAAATTTGTTTGATGATGATGATAATTAGAATGATGTTTTCTAAATTGAATTATGTTGATGGAATGAAGAAAACATCATTTTAGGACTATTTTGTGAATCTTGCAAATATGGTGAAATAAGTGAGAAATTGGAAAATATTCAAGAAGAATGGTTATGTTGTTTGTTATGATACAAGGATCATTTTGGCATTGAAATTTTTGAAAATTTAGATGAAACATGAAAGTTTCCAATTTTTAGTTTATAAACCCTAAGAGAGAGAATTTAGGGTTTAAAGTGAAATTATCAAATTATTGGTTGTAATGTGTAATTTGAGATGAGATTAAAGTTTGGGAAACATTGTTGTTGCAAAGAAGTATTTGGTTGAAAATGTTAAATTTTCCAACTTGGTATGTACATGTATTAGTAAGGTTGGACATGTACTTAAAGTTGCTTGTGTTATGTATTTAATGTACATACAGATAACAAGCAAGTTCGAGATCAAACAAGTGAAGAAAGAAGATAAAAAGTGCAACCAAGCTTAGTGAGGCTAGTATAAAGCTTACTTTTGAAAGTGCCAAGGTGAGTGTAATGCATGTATAGCATGATCTTTATATCATTTATCATATATTTGACATAGAAATATGTCAAAGGTTGGCACACATGCATGGATCACTAATTATTCTTAGAATGTTATTTGGATATGAAATGTTCAATATATATATATATATTGTTGCCATGTATGATATTATGATTTACATAAAGCCCAATGTATGAGATAGGAAATTAAAAGTATAGTTGGATATCCATAGGTCATAAACAACTGTCTAAATATTTTAAACACTTCGGTGCAATATTCATAAATACTCAATGAGGGTATACTCATGCAAGGTTTGGATATACGGAAACACTTAGGGTGTTAAGCACTACGGTGCAATTTCATTAATACTCAATGAGGGTATACTCATGCAAGGTTTGGGTATACGGAAGCACTTAGGGTGCTAATCACTACGGTGAAAATAATACACTATACTTAAGTAAGTATAGGGGGATGACTCGTGTACATAGATTTCTTAAATCGATACTTGGGCTAAATAAATTGAAAAACAGGATGAAAAGCTTAAAATCTCGATGATAAACATGGCAACGGCAATGGTAAGAATCAAAGTTATTACCATGTATTATGTTATTATATATGTAACATGTCATATATGCTAGCAAGCATAATATAGTAGTTATCATGTGCATTGTTATTTATTTACATTGATACCATGTTAATTTACATTTGAACTACATGTTGTTGCCTCACTAAGTATATGCTTAGCGTATGATGAATTTCATGCGTAGGTTTTAAAGGAGTTTTGAGGGAGGAGTAGCCGAGCATCACTATCTCATTTTGGGAGGTATATTTCCATATTCATAATAATGTTAATGACATCCATCCTTTCTTTTGGAAGTATACTAGATGGCATGTATGATTAGTGGGGTTTGTAATAACTTTTTATCAAATATGGTTGGTTAATAGTTGTTATGATATGGGTGATGAACTTAGTAAGTCCTTTTATGGTTATAAATGATAATGGACTAAGTTTTTAGTAAATATGGGTCCTAAGATAAAAAGATTAAAAATCTGTCCAGAATCGTATGCAAACGCAGTGTGTTTGAAAAATCAGTATAAATTCCACAATTGGAATTAGACAGTGAATCTTACATGTATGAACTATAAATTTTGTCTAGTTTCTTAAAAAATTGACAGTGATTAATTTCGAGTTGTATGTAAAAAGTTATGAATTTTTATTCGATGGAAGGTCAGAAAACAGGGTAGCAGAATTTCAGTATTTTTGGGGCTGTGACGTGAATCCAAGGATTTATTTGAATTTTTGTGTAAGGATTTTAGGTTAATAATTTATATGGTTAGAAAGCTTAATGAATCTAGTTTAATTAGAAAATTTTGGAATGAATTTTCGAAGTCTATAAAAAATTTTATAAATTTTTGAGTAAAGGCAGTGCAGGCTGCCAGTTTTTCTAAGTAAAAGAAATTAAGGGTTTAATCTTAGTTGGTAACACCACTGACTCGTATTTGGCAACGAATACGGGAAAGAGATGTTACAAGGTCAGCTCGATGCAAGTGGCCGACAACTACGGAATAGATCCGTATGAGTTAAGCTTGATATCCGATTTGGTCATCCCGCCCAAATTCAAAGTACTCGACTTCGAGAAGTATGATGGTACTACTTGCCCTTCAGCCCACTTGAAGAATGAAATCTTCTTATTTTCTGCTTTTAGGATAGCTTGACTGAGGCAGCTGCCCGTTGGTACGCTCAGCGGAGCCGTACCAATGTGAAGACATGGAAGGATTTGTCGAGAATCTTTGTCGAGCAATACAAGCACGTGAAGGAAATGGTCCCAAGCAAAACGTTGCTTCAGGGTTTAACTCAGGGGCAAAATGAAAGTGTCAGACGGTACGCCCAGAGATGGAGGGACATTGCGGCGTAAGTTCAGCCACCCATCTTGTAGAGCGAAATCACCCGCCTATTTGTGGATACACTACAGGGTCCACTTTATGAGAAGACAATCAACAACATATCCTTGGGATTTGCTGAATTTGTGAATGCTGCGGAATCCATCGAGGCTGCTTTCAAGAGCGGCAAGCTCAAAACCGGGGAAAATTTGCAAAAGTACCTGAAGAAAAATAATGAGGTAAGCCATGTGAGTACTCACCACCCAAGCAATGTCACGATGGCACCAAAGTCGGCGGAAAATTCACAAGGGCCCGGCCGAAGGGAGAAAGAAGAGGTCTTCACTCCTTTACCCATAACTTACAGTGAGTTATACCCCAAGCTTTACGAGGCAGACTTGGTTCGTCCTTATCACCTTACTCCGATGCAACCTCCTTATCCAGCATGGTTCGACCCTAAGGCTAAGTGCGAGTACCACGCAGGAATCCTCAGCCATAACATCGACAACTGCAAAGCCTTTAAGAGGGTGGTTCAGAACCTGCTCAATACCAAAATCCTGTAGCTTGACACACAAGATGTGACTACCAATCCTTTGCCCAATCATAGGGGCCACTAAAGGGTTGCTTCTTCCGAGAAGTGGAAAAGTCAAGATCGGCCCAAATTGCTAAAATCGTTAGATGCATCTCATCTTTGTCTTTTGTTCTTAGATGTCAATTTGCATGTTTTCCTTTGCATTTTCAGTTTTTCTTTTTATCAACCGTGCTACTTTTGGCCCAAAGGTAGCAATGGAATTTTGTAAAGGGCACTCGTTTTCGTTTTATTCCAATGAAGGGGTGTTTTTTTAATATCATAAGCATATGTATATTTCTTCTTACCTCTGAGGATCCTTGGGTATCATGTGCATGTTGTGAGCTTGATTCGGATGAAAGGATCAATCGAGTGTTGTGATCACGATGGAGTATGATTTCTTGCTCAGATTGCTTTGGTCGGTAAAGCACGAGAAGCAATACTATTACTCCTTCAGTATGTTCGATGATAAGAAAATATCCTAGAAACGCCCAATAGAGTCGTGTAAATGTGCTTCAAAATAAAAAAAAAAAGAAAATGGAGTGCTTAAAAATAGAAAAAATAGGAAATCAAAGGGGTACTCCGCTATGGCAAAAAGGCTAAATAAGGATGCTTTGCTCCACTTACTCTAAAGTCTTGGCTATATGAGTAAGCTTTCAAATCATGACTATGCCGAGTAACTCGGGGTATGCTCCGTCATTATTCTCGAGACAAAGGACTTTGATGAGTTGAATTCCCCTAAGAAAAAAGAAATGAATGAACAAATTGAATAAGTCCCGGAGCATCCTGATAGAGCTATGGGAGGAGAATAAATCTAATAAGGAGGTATGCTTCATCTGTTCAATACCCTAGCATCAGCAATGAATCATTGAGGACACTGACATCATATTAATTACAATCAAAGTTACGCTCTTACAATTAGAGAGTGATCTTATCCGCGCTCCATAGGCTAAATAAAAGTCAGAGAACTCAAAATTTTTTAAATAGAGAGAGATGATGAGAAGTAGGAGTAGTTTTTGAGCCAATCAAGCAAGTACCATAATCATGAGGATGAACCAAGCCTATTGAGAAGGATACCACAACATTCAAAAGTAGGCCATTAATCACTAGGTTTGAATCCATGACGCTCTCCCATTGGATATCCAAGGAATCCTAGTCTTTTTCTGTTCTTTTCAAATCTTTAAGCCTTCAAGCATTGAATATCATTTTAAAAAAAATGTATCACTCATTAAAGTATCAGTTAGCAAGCTGACCCTTTAAAACAAAACTCTTTTGTTCAAAAATTGTTTTCAAATCATAAGGATTTCAATGCAAATGACCATCTTAGGTTGAGAAAGATTGATAGAGCCCGAACTTGAAGGGGCTATGCGAGACTGGATGTAATGAAGTGTCCCTCGAAGAAAACAGAATAGCCCCGTAACAAAAACTTTAAACTTGGGATTCCGAGACAAAGTTGACAAGAGAAAATCTTTGTTCCAGCTTTTTGGCGAAGAAGCCAGAAACTTGCTAGCAACGAGAAAGCCAGAGTAAGCAACAACAAAATTTTTAGGGCAAATTTTTTTTGGGGGGGGCACAAAAATGACAAATCAGTCGAAACCCCTCCAAATTAAATTAACCAATTGAGCAAAGTTCAAGAAGAACCATTTGGAGTGGTGGCTTTGAAGATACACATTGAAAGGTTGAACTCAAGTGTGAGATAGGGTATCCTAGCCGCTTTGAAGCCCTTGTGAGGAGACAAGACCAAGTCTTTTCAATCAACTTCCTTGGAAAATAAGACTCTCAAGTGGTCCTCAATTGACATTAATTCATTCATTCATGCATGCATTATATAAATTAGACATCCCTAGGATATGGGGCATGCTAATTTATGCATCCATCATTTTATCTTTTTAGAGGTTTACAATGATCTTAATTTGCGACTTTGTGACAGAAGAGGTAGAATTCAGCAAGACCTCATTCCATACTTTCATGAAACCAAGACAAGACTTCAATCCATGCTTTCTCAAAAGATGGATCACAACAAAAGTTGAGAATCTCGAACATCCAGCAAGAATCAAGGGTTCCCGTCGAGAAGAACCTATCCAAAAAAATCACAGTAAAACCTCTAGTGCATGGTAATCCAAACCATCAGCAACCTCCAATGCTCAACCTTCATTTTTAAGAATTAGTAAGACCTTCAGTGCATGATAATCCAAATTGTCAGTAAATTCTTCAGTGTTTGACATCATTTTCTAGCCATCGGTAAAACCTCCAGTGCTTAATGAGCTAGATTGTCCGTAAATCCTTCAGTGTTGGACCCTCATTTTCTCAGCCATCAGTAAGACCTACAGTACTTGGTGAGCCAGATCGTCGGTAAATCCTCCAGTGTTTGACTTCATTTTCTAGCCATCAGTAAGACCTTCAGTGCTTGGTGAGCTAGGCTGTCCGTAAATCCTTCAGTGTTGGACCTTCATCTTCGGCCATTAGTAAGACCTTCGGTGCATGATGATTCGAACCTCACAGGGAAGTGGGACAAAATTATGGAATTTAGACCTTCTTTTTGTGTGTTTATCTTCTTATGCCTTGTTAACGCAAGAATGAGCAAAGAGGGGCAGCTGTAATCACTA
This sequence comes from Hibiscus mutabilis, assembly GCA_019671005.1. Lineage (NCBI taxonomy): Eukaryota > Viridiplantae > Streptophyta > Magnoliopsida > Malvales > Malvaceae > Hibiscus > Hibiscus mutabilis. Next base: position 33,103,871 of record CM033715.1, read on the forward strand.
ATTTTGTCCGGGATAGACCCGTTCTTTTTATTTGTGTTTTTACAATAATGGGCTTATATATGTTATTAATATCTAAATAAGGTGCTATGGATTGTTAAAACAAACAAAAATATCACTAGTATTATATATGTTGTTATTTTATTATCATGCTATGTTATTCAAAACCCAAAAATTACTAAGTGATGTAGATATGTTGTTATTTACTATTGTTATAATCTGATTATGTTATTACCCATTTGAAAGACCCAAAATATTATTAGATTATAGTTATTGCTATTATTATCCTATTATTATCACTATGTTTATAGTTATCTTTTATTTTAATTTGAACATGTTATTACCACCATTATCATCTTTGATTCCTATTATTATATATTACCTCTATTATCATATGTCATTATTATTATTATCAAAATACAAAAATATATATATGAACTTAATTAAATAAATTAATAACCCATAAATACTAATTAAATAAAATCCCAAGTTTTATAATATAGTAGTCCATTTACATTATTTTACAAACCCAACTTTAATTACATTCAGCCCGTTTAAGGCCTAACAAGCTTAACCATAATCCCTTTGTTTCCTTTTGCGCAGCCGCGCCTCGAACCTTTTGATCCAGGGTTCATCCGACGGTCCAGATGCAGCCATGAGTGCCCTCTCATCTTCTCACGCGCACCGATAGGCCTTCTCCACACGCGAGTGTAAACCACGCCCCGATCGTTTCAACTTCTTGCCACGACCGTCCAGATCGCCACATCAGCGGCTGAGATCACCCCACGTCAGATTTCTCTTGCTGATCCCCCGTCCTCAACCAGTTGTTCACATGCAACAAAAGAAACAAAAATCAGAGCCATCCCCCTAACAAATGAACAACGATAGAAACGTATGAAAAATCAGAACAACAGAGGCATTTTCAGGGGACAAACAAACATCGTAGAGTGCGCACATGAATCCAGACAAAAGATTTCAGAGCAAGGAATTACAAACCAATAGCCTTTTTTCTTTCAATTTTAATAAGTAAAACAATGTAATATTCAGTGGCTATATAACAAAAAAGCCCTAACTCATTTGTAAGGCATTTGGCAACCATCAAAGAAATAGAAGCAAGAGAAAACCCTCAGTTTTAGAGGTATGTTGTTTCTTTCTTTTCCTTAATTCGAAGCATGTGCATAAAAAGATAGGGGTCAGTTTTTACCTTCGGGGTGTCTCATTTCCTTCACGGTGGCATCCTTTCGAGTTGGTGACAATCCCTTCGGCTTCCTCGGCCACAATGGGAGAAACGATCAAAGGATAAAGCTTTAAAAGGGAGGTTCTTTTTTCTTTATTTTCATTTCGGTTCTTTTAAAAAAGAGGGAAGTAGAAGTCTGGTCTTCAAAAAAGGGTGGCAGATCTAGGTTTAAATCGAAAAAAGAAAGCTTTTGGGATGTTTAGAGAGTTCGTCGGCCGCCAGTGAGCGGCGGCTAACACGGTGGCATACGATAGAGGCGTCACCGATTTTTGAAAATCTCGCCAGAATCTGGGTTTGGGGATGAACACACGGCGGTGTTCATCCCCTCTTTGGAGAGAGAGCGGAGAGGGGGGGAGCATGTTGGTTTTTGGGAAATAATGGCTAAAAGAGGTAAATATGGTCTGAGAACGGGTTTTTATAAGGTTTTACATTTTAAAAAGGGTCTAATGGCATTTTAAGGACCTTCGCCCCTTGTTATTTATGTTTTTAAGGACTTTCGCCTTTTTAAATTACACAATAGGTCCTCCCGTGTGGGATAATTACCCCCGAGGCCATTTTGTCTTTTTTATTCACGACCTAGATCCTCCTAGTTTCGTTTTAGTTTACAATCTGATCCTTTTTTCTTCTTTTAATTTGGTCTTTAAGTTTTTTCATCTGTTCAATTGAGTCCTTTTCCAGTGTTAAAACCCCTTTTTTGGTTGCTCCTCGATCATGCATTTTAATTTAAACTTCATTTTTTTCTGATTAATTTCCAGCTTTTAATTCTTATTATTAGCCATGTTTTTGCTTTAATGTGGTAGATTTATATGATTTGTGGTTTGTAGCTTGATATATATGTTATCATATAATGTATAGTATATAGTATAATGCATAGTTTATATTTAATGTATAATATATGGTATATATGTATATTATATAACTGTTTTTATATATTATGTAGTATAATATATGTTTTTCCTATAGTATATAGTTTTATATATGATATATAGTTTCTATAATATAGTTTGTATATAATGTTTTTAATATATAATATATAGTCTTTTAAAATATATAATATACATAGTTTTACAAGAGTATATAACACATATAGTTTCCTTAAGATAATATGTTTATTCTTAAATATATAATAATTTTAATATAATGTGTTATAATAAATATATTTAATATGTGGTTTTTGGGCCTTGTTATGCCTTAGGCTCGTTTTGGGCTTTGTGGTTTGGACCTTGTCCCTTTTTAGGCTTTAAGTTTGGTTTAGGGCTTCGGTTTAGGCCTAGTTATAGAAGTTTCGGGCTTTTGTTTTGGGACCTAGTGTTAGTAGTTCGGGGGCCTTTGGGCTTAGCTAAATAGTTTTTGAGCTTTAGATTAGTTTAAGTGGATTAGCTTAATTAATTTAGATTGTGTGCTCGTCTCATAGGGGCACGATTCTTAAATTAATTAAGTTAATTCTAGGATAAGACTCTTTTAGAGTCTTAGTTAGGCTAGGGTTCAAATTAATTTAGTGAATTTAAATTTGCCCTTGGCTTATTTGAGTAAATATTAAATTCATTAAATTAATGAGATATTTCTTAATTACTTTTAGGATAAAATTAATTTCAAGGTTATATTGACATTAAGTTTCAAATTAATTCACATAATTTGTTACGGTTTAACCTCTTTTAGGATTGATCAATTTAGGGCTAATATTAGAATCACTTAGCTATTAATTAGATCACTAATTAGACCTTCCATAACTTGGGCCTTTTTAGGTTAGAACTTCGGGTGGGCTTATTTTTGTGTGTTTATCTTCTTTTGCCTTTGTTTGCCATTCCCTGATTGTCATTCATACGACCTATTAATTTTGTATTAATTAACTTAAATCATAAAAAGGAAGGTATTCATTAATTCTGGCATTTGTGTCGTAACAGTCCGAGCTTAAAGGATGTTGATCAAATGTCTGAATTAATTCTTATCGTCCCAAGGTAAAGTTAAAAATTGATAAAATCATTACATCATATCTTAACTGCTTGCACCATGCATAAAGGTGACGTACGAGATTCGAACCATAAATTAACACGGCAGTCGGTCTTATTCGATGTTGGTTTAATCTATGGTCCGATGTATCGTCATCCTTATTAATTAAATGCCCAATTAATTTGAACTCACCAATTTGATAAAGCTCGTCTGATCAAAGTCAATTTTCAATTAAGAAAGCCAAATTAAATTCAATTTAAATTTCAACAATTTCCATCCTTTTGAAAGCAACGAATAGTTTGGTACCGATTTCTAGGCGTGATGAGGGTGCTAATCCATCCCTACACGTAACCAACCCTCGAACCCTTTCAAAATGAATCTATGATTTTGTGGCGTCTGGCCTACCTTATCCAAGTGGCCGGTGGCGACTCCCAGTTTTCAATCAGTTTTCCAAAGAAAACAAATTTTCAAAAGAAATCCCTTTAAACCAAGATTACAAAGAAAGGATTTTTGGAATAACCTGTAGCGCCGAACTTATAATTTTTCTAAAGGTTTTTCAAAAAACGCTGCTACACTAATATTTTCTTTTATTGCCCTTATTCTTAGAGACACTAACCAAATGAGCACTAACCGAATGGGTACTTTTACACTTATAATGCTTCAACCTTTCTTCCTCTTTAGCACAATGAGAAATTAGCCCAGTTAGAGTCTATTTCTCTCTTTGAAAATTGTAACTTGAATTGGTTAAACTGTATAGAAAGCGGTGCCAAAACCATAAGAACAAACAATTGTTAGAAAGTTCGATCTTATGTGTCTTTAATTTTGAAGCAATATTAAACATTTTCACAATGTACTCTCTCACATTTCCTTGACCCTTATACTTCATAGACATCAAAGAAAGCATAAGTGATGTCATCTTAACCTTAATGTTTTGGGTAAAACATTTCTTAATTTTTTCAAGGAAACCCTTAATATGAGTAGTCTCTTTAGATTTGTGCTCCTAAAGACATATAGAATGATGTGATTTATGATCATTAGACTCATGCGATTCGAACGATCTTACCTCTCAAAATACTTTTTATGGGTGTTTATCGTAGTAAGAGGTGCAAGTTATTCTTCCCTTAATGGAAAGTCTATGTTCATACAACCAAATACTATATGTAAGTGTCTTTTCTATTTCTTGAAATTAGTTTCACTAAACATGAGTGTAGAATGTATTTAACAGATATTGTGACAAAAAAGATAAATTACCTAAATATAGAACAAAAATAAATAAATAAAATAAAAATATGCTCACATAAATACTCATAACTAAACAATAAATTCAAAGTAATGGCTAGTTCCCCTCAAGATACCAAGCACAACATTAATATCAAGTCTTTGGACAGTAATATTAACTGTAAGCGGTACTCTTGTTGTAGCAATCAAACATTGACAATAAACTATGTCAAACAATAGATTAATCTTTGGACTAATGTATTGCTCACATAAAATACCTTATAATTGTCACACATTTATTGCCACAGTTGTCGTTGTAACTCTGCTAAATATTAACTTTCCTTTGGGCCAATTAATGAATGCATGAATTACAAAAACCCATAATCATCATAATATTTTAAATAAACTAATCTACACAAAAGCGGTCACTTTGGTGACATTATGTTTCAACTAATCCATTAAAATATTAGACATCCGAAGCCAAAATATGAATTTAATTATTTCAAAATATTTGTCTTAATTTTATCTTTCAATCAAATTAAAAGATAACCAAAATAATAATAAATTTGAATAAAGGCAAACCTCATATTAAGATATTGGACACTCCATTAATATTTCATCTTTGGACAAAACATTAACTTGCAAGTGATATCTTTGTATAGTAATCAAACAGTGATAATAAGAACATGTCAAACATAAATCTTCCTTTGGGCCGATTTATTGCTCACATATAAAACTGAATAATTATCACATGTTTATTACCACAGTTGCACATGTAATAATGTTAATTATTAACCTTCCTTTGGGCCGATTAATACTAACATAATCTGAATTACATGCACAAAATCTTTTACATTTTAAAATAAAATAATTTCCACAATAGAGGTCACTTTGGTGACTTAAAGTTTCAATTAATTTATCTCAAAATATATAATATAAATATACCGATATCCAAATTTAAAATTTTGTAACAGACAAAACTAAAATTTCTGATAACACTTAAGTTTCCGAAATAACTCAAAATAAGGTTGACTGAATGGGGCTATCAGAAATAAAAAAATCGAAATCTTTAATTGTTTCTTAAAAAATTCCTTAAGCATGCATTTACCAAAATAAAACTTGTATTCAAAACAACCAATCTTTAACTAAAAGTCAAAGAAACATAAATATTATATAAATGGATAATTCATATAATGATCACGTGAAACTTTAATATATCCATAATAATCTAACGATCAAAGTTAAAATTCTTGATCAAAACAAATCGAACATGAATTTTATAAAATTAATTACATGCATTCCAAAACCCAAACCCAAACCAAAAGTATATATCAATACCAAATATAACAAATAAAACTAATCACACATTGTAACTTGTACAATCAATTCAAACTGTAGCTATATTAACCGTAATCCATAACTAAATTTTATTCCAAATTCAAATCTGACGAAAATTAAAAACTTACGGTACTGTGAGTAATTTCCATCCTGTTGTATTAAAATTCAATGATGAAACACTAGTTCAATGGAGTAAAAAACCAAGCCTTAAAATTTCAACATTGAAACAAGGGTGGGCAAACTTTACGCTTAATTCTTTAATAATAATAAAAATAAGCAATGCCAACTAAGAGAAAACAACGCAAAAGACAAATACTTAGATCGATTTGTTAGAACTTATTCATGACTTGAATTTTACAGAGTTTATTAGTCATGAGTATAGATTCAATGTCCACGCATAACAAGAAATCTAAATAAATATAAATTAATATACGAAACCCAACTTAAGAAGAAGCAAAAGTAAGATCATAATTTAAAACCAAATTCATATTCCCACAGTTTGAAAGGATCGAAAATACCTACTGTTACTTCAATATCCATGAATCTTAAAACCCAAAATTTAACAGTAGATCCATGAGGGTTATCGCATCCTAAATAATCGTAGGATTGATATACTAATGATTGTAATTGGGAATAATAAATAGTGCGAAACATTAAACCCTAAAATTGTACCCAAAAAGAAATCAAAACCTAAAAAATTCAATATGAATTCGTGAAGCCTTAAGATCAAGCTTAATTTTGTGTTATACTTTATAATAGCATCATACGTTTTACATATGTGCCCACAATTGCAGATTTTAATCCACATGGACATCCAAGCTTAAAGATCAAGAGAGTAGAGTTTTTCATTGTTTATTTTTTTGTAATCTCTTGTAATTCTTTAGTCCAATCCTAGTGAGCCAAAATGGGTAACACCCACCTAGAGAGGTAATTAGTTTACATCGTCAAGACCTCGTAATTGAGGGATAAGTTCTAGTTGATCCTTATAAAAACCAGGGAGAGTGTTCTATCTTAGCCCGTGAAAAGATAGGGATGTAAGGTTACCACTTGAACCCGTAAAAAGGGAAGACTTCATTGTTAGTGAATTGGGAAATCCTTAGTGTGGATGCTAAGGTAGTGGATGTAGACTTTAGTTAGAAGGTCGAACCACTCTAAAATCGAATGTGTAAAATTGCTATTTCTTTTTCGATTTTTTGTTTTCTCAACTTCAAAAGAAACCTCTAACCCTTTCATCGGTGCTAATTTCAGTTGAAAACATCGAGCCTATCAAAAATCCAAAAGTTAGAAAAAAAAATGTAAACATAAATTCACTAACTATTTAATTATTCTATAATTATTTGTATTGCTACATTTGTAAGAGGAAAAAACAAAGGTATTTAACTCTTGAAATCTTGTAGAACAAAATTTAAATAATAATATAACTCTTGAAATCAATAAGTTAATACTTATAGACATCTATAGTCAGTTTTTTTTATTATAATTTATATGTGGGTTAAGACAAATAAAATTTTAGGGGATACAAATAAAATTTTAGAATAAATACAATTAATAAAATAGGTAATTGCTATGAGAAAATTTAGATTTTAGGGTGGGCACAAGTACACCATTTCTAAGGGTGTATCCGCCACCGCCGTGAAACCTGTATTACTGGTAAATTATGATAAAAATACTAAATAATTAAACTAATGTTCTTTAAAAAGGAAAAAATAATTTTAAATTTTCTAGTGGAGGGGTTAAATTTTAAATTCTAATTTATTATAGGGACATGACAAAATTTGACCATAAAGAATGTCTTATTGTGCGTTTGTGACAGATAAGAGTTGTAGAAAGTAGTAGTTAGCTCTGTCCTTAGATAACTTAGACCTAGGTAACGCCTTCACCCGGAATTTCGGAATTATTATTATTATATCCAATACAATTATTAATTTAATTTAAATAATCATTAATATTTTAGTTCTTTTTTGTCCTACACCTGCATAAAATAAAAACTGTGCACATTTCGATGACAGTATAAAAACTAGTCATCGTTGGTCTCTTTTATCTTACATATTTTTCTCAAAAAAATATTTTAACATATTATATTTTCACATTTTCTTTCCTTTTTTCTTTTTCGTCTTTCTAAATTTTGTTTTGTAGATCTATTTTATATATCTGTTTTTTTTGTTTTTTAATAAATCTCCACTGTTTTAATGAAAATAAAAATTAGTGGATGATTTTTCTGATATTGTCTTGTTGCACATTTTTATTTTATTTTTATAAGTTTTTTAGTGTTAGATTTGTCTTTGTTTTTTTATTGTCTTCTCGATTTTCAAGGTTTAGTTCTAACTAATTCAGATCGATCTGTATCGCACACTTAATTTTGGTGTGGGTCTAACAATGTGAATTTTTTATATACACAATGCCTCGAACTTGAGATCTACTTAAGCGATATCAAATTACTTACCACTTGGATCAACCCTATTATTTTTCCAATTATCTATTATTTAGTTATTTTATTAATCTATAGCTAATTCTCTCGTGTTTAATAAATATTCGTAGTCACCTCTATCTCTATATCATAACCTATAACTGTTTTTAGTAGTAAAATTAAAACTTTTAAATTAAAGTAATTCAATTATTTTTTCGACATAATTTAAACTATCTATTTCTACTAATCTAATGATATAAAAAAACGTTTACTTTTTCAAAATTTTACCTTTTCTGAACGTATCCAAACCATATGTATAGTGACACAGGTGCACATGTAAATACAGAAGGTGGAAAGCAACAAAATCATTTCGTGGGTGATGACGAAGCATGGTTGTCTCGGTTTATATATATATATATATATACATAACAAGAGGTCTCTACAAAAAAAACAAATAATATTTATTTTAAGAGTTTCAGATTTATCAAAAGATTAAAAATATTTATTCACATATATTATTTTAGAATTATCTTTAATGCAAATGTGAGTTTCACCAGAGTACTTTCACTTGTAAGTGGCTGGAATTTGGCATTTGTTTGTTGTTATGTAGTGCCTCTGCCATAAACATGGAAATTTTGGGAATTTTTAACATTGTACCGTATGACAGGCAATGCCTGATGCAGGGAAGCTCATATTAGCAACGATTGCTCTCTTGATTGCTTCCACTTCAAGCATACTGATCGTATGTATCCTTTCTCTCGATTTTATGGACATACGAAAAGAAATGGAACCTGAGATTAAGATGATTAGACTTATTCATGTTGATGTGAATGGTTCATTTCTGCAGCCGAAGTTTGGAGGGAAGATAATCGATATTGTCTCGGGGGATATCAGAACACCGGAACAGAAAGCTGAAGCATTAGCTGCAGTTAGGAGCACCATACTGGAGATTTTTCTGATTGTTATAATCGGGTACAAACAGTTTCTACTTTTATGCTATTTATATGACCTATCAGTTCGGTTTTGATAGAAGCAAATGAATATTTTCAATCCAACAGCATCTTGAGGGTTCATTATGTTTTTATTGCTTTTTTTTCCGGTTTCAGTTCGGTTTGCACCGCACTGCGAGCATGGCTATTTTATTCTGCCAGTGAAAGGGTCGTCGCTCGATTGAGAAAGAACTTGTTTAGTCATCTTATTCACCAGGTAAAAACACTATTAAACTACTGTGAGAGATTTCAATCATATGAACTATTGTTACAATGGTTGATGAGTTTTGCAGGAGATAGCCTTCTTCGATATCACTCGGACAGGTGAACTTTTGAGCAGGCTATCGGAAGATACACAGATCATAAAGAATGCTGCAACTACCAATCTCTCCGAGGCCCTAAGAAACTTGTCAACTTCATTCATTGGCCTCGGTTTCATGTTTGCAACATCATGGAAACTAACATGTAATAGTTATTTTTAATCCTCAAAGCAGTGTTTTGAAGTTGTATTTAATAGATCCTACGGAATCTTACCTTTTTTATATGTTCTAGTGCTGGCTTTGGCTGTTGTTCCCATAATTTCTGTCGCTGTTTGTCAATTCGGTCGCTTTGTTCTTGAACTTTCACACAAGACTCAAGCCTCAGCTGCAGTAGCCTCTTCAATTGCTGAGGTTTGTTTGCTGTTATACAATGCAGTATGCAGAACATCTATGTTTGTTTGAATTCCTGGAGTTGAGCCAAAACCAGTTGAACCTTTATCGAGTCATTTTGTTGCATGTACACATACATATACATATATACACCTTCATACACCTACATACACATTTGCAGTCACAAATTTGAGCACATACACATTCTACACATCACATACACATTTTTTGATTGTCATACATACATCTTTTGTGCTGTTGTTTGAGGATATACTAGAAACTAGGAAGCCATGTACCATTTGTATGTTAAGATATTGTTTTATCTATTACAAGACTCAGAAACTGTGAGTATGTTAAGATATGTTCTATCTATTACTTAGACTAATGATAAGGGTATGTGTCCAAAATGGGCAATGTTCAATTTTTTCCTTGAAGTTTTTTCATGTATTTGAGAGGTCATTAAAGAGTCACCATGCCCACACCCATGTCCGAAACGGGTACTTGAAGCAAAAATGCAAAGTTGAAGCAACTAGTGTCCTATTGCTCCTTTCTGTTAAAAATCAGATATGAAGTTTTTGTATTGTTGTTTAGGAATCATTTGGAGCAATTCGAACGGTGAGATCTTTTGCACAAGAAGAGTATGAAATATCTCGCTACTCTCAAAAAGTAGATGACACGCTGAATCTTGGAATTAAACAAGCAGTGAGTTCCCTAGTGTTATTCGATCCCTCTTTTCCCCCTCTTCCCCTGCCTGATGCAGCAAATAATCTCATCTCTGATTGCAACAGAAAGTGGTTGGCCTCTTCTTCGGAGGCCTAAATGCTGCATCGACATTGTCAGTTATTGTGGTAGTTATATACGGAGCTAATTTGACAATCACTGGTTCAATGAGCCCTGGTGCTCTAACGTCCTTCATTCTTTATAGTCTCACAGGTATGCCCCTTGTTGCCTATATTTATGTATATTAATGTATGTGTGTGTGTCAAGTTTGCCATCTGCGACGCTGATTTTCTACTTTCATTAATTTGTTTCGGCTATTGGGACTTGCAGTTGGATCTTCTGTGTCCGGACTTTCAGGGTTATACACTGTTGCAATGAAAGCTGCAGGAGCCAGCAGGCGTGTCTTTCAGCTTCTGGATCGAGCCTCACCGATGCCAATATCGGGAAATAAGTGCCCATTGGGGTTAGTTCATTATTTCTTAATGATTCTTTTATGTGAACATGTGATGAAATCAATGGTGGATTATCAGCTTCAGTCATGGATGGTGTAATGGGAGTGAATGCTAAAAGTGACAAAGCGGCATTCTTTTATTTCAGTGATCAAGATGGAGAAGTTGAGTTGGATGATGTCTGGTTTGCCTATCCGTCCCGTCCTAATCATATGGTACTCAAGGTATTCATCTGTTCATACTTACCGTAGAGAGCACCTAATATCCTGATATAAACGGTTTTCCGATCAGTATTACATAATGCATTTGGTTTTTTCAGGGAATAACACTTAAACTGCAGCCAGGATCAAAAGTGGCTCTGGTTGGCCCTAGTGGTGGAGGAAAAGTAACATCTTTATCCGAAGCTTTCACTGTTTATAAACATTTCCGGCTTATTTTCGAACACCATTGTTGCAGAACATTATACCATTTCTTTGTCTGCTGCAGAGCACGATAGCCAGCTTGATCGAAAGGTTTTAGGATCCAATGAAGGGAAAGATTCTATTGAATGGGGTTCCTTTGGTAGAAATATCACATGAATATCTTCACAGAAAGGTAGTCATCCAGAAACATAAAATTTTCAACAACCTCATAGATTTGGGGTCAATGAGAGTTGACAGTCATATCCCGATGCCATGTTCTGGTATGCGCGAATATGAATGCCGAATATGGATACTTTGTCAACTCAATTTGTGACTATCTGGATAGTATTATAAATTTATAATATGATGAATATCTTTCTTTGATGTTCAGATCAGCATAGTAAGCCAGGAGCCTGTCCTTTTCAACTGCTCAATCGAGGAAAACATAGCTTATGGATGCGAAGGCCAAGCAGATATTAATGATATCGAAAATGCAGCAGTAAGCTTTTTTGAATCTTCAAGACTATAGGAACCACTATTCCAGGGTGCATTGACATTTAAATGTTGAGAAATTGAAGAAAATGGCCAATGCACATGAATTCATATCGAAATTTCCAGACAAATATCAGACTCATGTTGGAGAGCGTGGAGTACGGCTCTCTCCTTGCGGACAGAAGCAGAGATTAGCGATTATCTGAATCTGAGCGTTGCTGATGAATCCGAAGATTCTCCTACTGGATGAAGCCACAAGTGCTCTGGATGCTGAAACCTGTATACCTAGGATGACACAGGTGAGATTTAGAATATCTGGATTATCTTAATCCAAATCTTAAACATGTTTATTTCAGAGACCATGTTCTTAACTTGTTTAGTCTATAATTTTCGAGTTCTTGTGCCTATGTTGATAGGATGCCATGGATTCTCTAATGAAAGAATATCACATTATCCAAATCAATTATTCATTTACGGTCAATGTTCTTTACTTGTTTAGTCCATAATTTTGAATTCTCTTCTCGGACATATTGTTGCCTAGGATGCCATTGATGTTCTAACAAAAAAAGATGGTGTTATCCAATCTGAATCATTATCTTTTAAGAAACTAAATTCAAACTTGTTTAGTCCATAATTATCTAGTTCTTGACAGATAAAATTTTGCCTAGGATAACTCGGGCTTATAATCGAAAAAATCGTATTATCTGGATCCCAATCTTATTCATTTAAAAACTGTAAATTAAATAATTATAAAAAATAATTTTTAATTTCTCTCGTGTTTTTGTTTAGGATGCGATGGATTCTCTATTGAAAGGAAGGAAGAACTTTTAGTGATAGCTTAATTTTATCAACGGTCCAAAATCTATCTATGGCAATTGTTTATGGACAGATTAATAAAAATCATTATAAAATTTTAGCAAAGATATTTATATAAATTAATTCGATACAATGATGTGATATAAAACAAACTTGTAGAATAAAACTAAAATGTTTTGGTTGATAAAATATTTTAAAATCTCAAATTATAATTAAATATGATCCGATTAAATATATTAAAAATTTTAGATTCTCTCTATATTTGGAAAACTCTAAGTGGATCATATCCCAATAACTGTTGAACATGAATATTTTAGAAGAAAAAATGAAGAATGAGTGTACTTTGAACAAATACTGTCATCAAAGATAAAGTAGTCTTTGTACAAAACGCTAATTATAGTTTCCTTTGATGTACGTTTCCTACTCTAAACTTGAAGATTTCTACTTGAGGAAAAACGTCATATTAGGGTATCTGAACCGCTAGAAGATGCCAACGATATCAAGGAGGGTTTGAATGCCGGAGAACGACCGGGTGCATAGTGGCGCCACCATACAAACCCACCAGATATGGCAAAGTGCAACTGTGTATGACCCTTATGCGCCTAATGAAGATGATTCAAAAAGTTCTTTGAATTCAACCCCATGGTGAAAACGCATACACTAGCTTTCAAGGCCTGCTAGCCCTTTGCCCGGATCTCAGGTTCCAACGCCAATGAGGCTCGCGTAGCTTGTAGAAAGAATGATTTTCAATGTACTCGATAAGTTGAAAGGAGGGGATGTGAATGGGAAGGAGCAGGTGGAGAGCAAGGATGAGGACAATCCTGATGTGGATTCAGAGGTTGAGAGAATCATTGCCGAACGATCTGCGAACAAGGTTAGTAGTAAACGGAAGAAGTCATCAAAGAGGAAGAGTGACGACGATAATAGTGTGGATTCATGTTTTCATCCAAAGATTGCATAATGAGGTTATAGTATATATAATATGAAAGGATTAGAGTATAGTCAACTAATAGTAGGCAATTGCTTAGTTCAGAAAGAAGATTAGTTTGGGTGTCTTCACAAAGTCTAAATGGTGGAGGGAACCCAACATATTGTTTGTCCCAAACTTTTTAAGGGGATTTAGGACAGCAATAAGCAGCGGTTCCAACATTTGAGATCCAATACATCACTTCACTTCCCGCTGCCACCAAACAGGTAATCCAAGGAAGATCCGCCACCAGGTGCTGCGTGAACCTTTGTTGTCGGACGATCCTGTTCAGAGAAAGTTGTCAAACTATTTAGTTGATTCCCAAGTAAAATGAAAAAGAAAAAGTTATTTGTAATACCCTAATTTAGTCTGGGCTTTTATATATATATAATGAATAAATATATAAATAAATAAATAAAAGTTCACATCCAAAAAAATAGGTCCATTCATACAATAAATGTCCATTTACATATCAAATACCAAAAAGACCATTTAAGGCCTAAATTATGTTGTTACAATCCACTGCTAGCCCGTTTACAACTGTTATAGTTGTATACAACCCAAAACCAGCCCACGAAACACAAACTCAATTTTTCCTGCTCAATTTTAGCCATGTGTCAATACCCAATTAGTTTAGAGGCCCTCACACCGATAATGGTCTTTTTCTCTCTTATCTGGCATCAACTGTTATGATGTCATCATGACGTCAAGATCCAGGATCTGATATAAAAAGAAGAGAGAGAAAATTAATTAAATAATGATAACGACATTAATTGCACAGTAAAAAGAAGAGAGAGAAAAGAGATTACCTATCAAAGTTGAAAGGGCGTCGAAAGACCAAAAGACGTCGAAAAAATCAATCGGGCGTTGTGGAGATGGCCGAAAATGCTACGAGCATCATCAGAATGTATAATTCCTTCCGATCTTTTAAATTCTTGCAAAATAAACACAAACATCAGTTCATATTCAAGCATGCAAGCCGAAATAAAAATTGAAAAGTAAAAAAGAAATTGGAGCTCATCTTATGGATGGTCGGAGATTGATTTTCACGGCAGAGTCGAAGAAGGAATGGGCTCGGGTAATTAGATCTAGGTTTAGATCGGGGAAGATCGGGTGATTTTGATGAATTAGGTAGGTTTTTAGGGTTCAAGATCGGATTTGGAGATTTTTAGGGTTTTGGTCAACGACGACCAAAAATCGCCTCGCGGCGACCGAGGTTCGAATCCCGGTGGCCGGCGAACACTGGAGTATAATCGAAGGAGGGTGGCTATGGATCGAAGGGTGGTTTTGGCGGTGGAGTTATGTCGGTGTTCTTGGTGTTCATCCTGTTCTTGAAGAACAAGGATAAACAACAAGAAAAAGTTTGGTGTTTGATCGAATTTGGGTGAGGATTTCTGGGTTTAAGTTGTTGGTGTTCAGAGAATTTTGGGAGAATAGAAAAGTGGAAAATCCAAAAAAAATGGATATCTGAAAAGCCCATTTTATAGGCGATATCCGCGGGCTCCGGTGCCCGCGAACCCCAGCGAGACCCCGAATAAGGCTCGCACCCTTCTTTAATCTTTCTTATAATCCAGCACCCATATTTTAATTTCTTTCAATTCAGTCCCTATTTTCTTGTAATTTGGCTCTTCAATTATGATATTAATTCAATTTGGTCCTAATTTCCTTTGTTATTACATTGATTAATGTTTGATTAATGTATGACTTTAAATATGGCATATAATATTTTTTTAGATGATTAAATTTATTTAGGTGTAATTGATAGAGCCTTAGATACTTAATCTTTTAATTAAGAACTAAATAATTAAAATAGGTGAAATCATTGTAGTAAATAAATAAGTATTAAATAGAAAACTTTAAAGTTATTAATTTGAGTAGTGTCTCATTGTAATGAGATGTTATTCAAGGGAGCTTTTAAGTAGAATATTTGATACTCGTTTTAATTTAGAACATGAAGTTAACTTAGTTAATTAAATTTGAGCCTTAATAAGGGTTAGAACTTAAATAATTAGATTCACCATTTAAAATAGGAATATTGTTTAATTTAGGGTGTTAATATGAGTAGTGCTCAAGCAATTGGGTGTTATTTCATAGATGCCCTAAATTTAATAATATTCATAGTTTTAAACAATAAATTAATCAAATTAGAGCCTTTTAAGTTAGAACTTAAAATCAAAAAGACAATAATCGGGCATACATTCAAATTTTTTATGTTGAGATATATTTTTGAATATGAATTGAGGTGCCTAAAGTAACTGGGTGCTTCTAATTTCATATTCTTTCCAAAATATATTTCCTTATAAAAGGATATCTCCATTTGGAATTAAAATTCATTTAATAATTATAGTTAAATTAAATTCAAATTATTATCCAAAATGCCATGTAAAATTAAAAAGGTACCGATAACGGGCATTTGTGGGGGTGTTAATCCTTCCCCACACGTAACCGACTCCCGAACCCGAATTTTAAAGAAACGAATCTCCAGTTGTTATGGTGTCTGGTCTACCAAAGTGGCCGGTGGCGACTCCAAACGTTTTTTAGATTAAATGAAAGAAAAATCAAATTTTCACGATTAATTAAATGAAAAAACTGATTTAATGAGAAAACTAAATTTTCAATATAAAGCGAATTAAAAGGGTCAAAGCCCTAATTTTCTAAAATTAGTCGTCAAGCTATTTTTATACCCTAGTTTAAAAATGGTCGTGACAACTTGGCGACTCCGTTGGGAATATTAAAAATTGAGAGTCAAGCCTAATTAATTAATTTTACATGACATTTTGGCATTTAGGATGACAATTTGAATTTAATTTCTCCAATAATTATTGGATAGATTTTCTGGAAAAATAGAGGTAGTTTTGTGTGTGATATATTTGTCATTCATGCATAGCTTTCTACCCGGGCTTTTCACCCTTAAGTGGAAGCGAGACATGATCTGACGTGAGGCTCTCCACCTCTGAGTTCAAAATTTTGTCTTTCTTCCGGTATACCAACCTTATATAATGTGAGGTACACGTCTCCGATATAAGGGGCTGTATACTCCCAATTTGATGTATTGCTATCACAGTAGGCGGCAACGACAGTTCAGGTACCCAGAGTCTAGAACGCAAACCATATGTTGTAATCTAGAAACCCATCCCAGTAGAGCCAGACAGGGACCTAGGACAGGGTGTTGCTAGTTTAAATACACTTTTATGGTTATCTTTTCTTGCTTAATATTACATGTTTTATTGTGGTTGTAACTCATTTATTTGTTTTCAATATTAATTCACAGTACTGACACAAGTTTTTGTTTGCTTGTTTTTGTCTTATTCTTTGTTTTTAAATAAATCATGTCATGTTGCATCATTTTGGTATCGGTTCAGGAATCAGTTGATTAAGAAGTATTTGATATGGCTGAAGGGTCTAAGAAACTAGGAGAAGATAATACTGTAGTCTGGACATGGTCAGAACAAACTCAGCATGAAAAAGAGGATAGCCTTCGTAAGGGTGATATATCGTAGATGAAGAATTATGTTAAGATAAACACAAAGCCTAATGATTGTTTATTGGAGGTTAGAACCATATGGGAACAGTGGGGAAATGACATGAAAGTACCTTTTCAACAAGAATTTGATGATATAGCCCTATTGTTGTACATTCAAGTAGATCGAGAATTGCTTAGGGCAATGGCTCAATTTTGGAACCCATCATACAACTGTTTTACTTTTAGGCAAGTGGATATGACACCTACGCTCGAAGAGTATGAGGCCCTGATACATTGTCCCAGAATTCGACGTGATAAGATTTACATTAGACCCAACAACAACTATGGTTTAAGAAGAAATTGAGATTGACCACGGGTAAGTGTGAATAATAGTTTAATAGCAAGATAGCTAATAGCGATGGTACTGATCAGAATGAAGAAAAACATCATATAAATTGGAAAGTTCTTAGGAAATTAATACTAGCAAACGATGAACCTGCCAAGATGAGGAGCTTATACGCCTTATGCATATATGGGCTGATATTATTTCCAAGAACTCCAGAGCATATTGATCCGTCAACATTAGGGTTGTTTGAACGACTGGAAAAAGGTGTAAATCTGGTACCCGCAATCTTAGCTGAGACTTACAGACTATTGATCGCGTGTAAAAAGTCAGGGGGCGGAAGGTTTTGGGGTTGTGCGTAGTTGCTAGAAATCTGGTTCAGAGGACACATGTGGAATACATCCTATAGAGCTATCAGGTACCTCAGTACCTACTCACCGATAGAAGAACACATTGCGAGTTGCCCGAAAGAAAAGAAGAAAGATGAGCAATGGAAAGAATACTTTAAGGACATAAAGGATACCGATGTTGTATGGAGAGCTCCGTGGTTAAATATGGGTACAACTTATTGTAGACTCTTTAGAAGAAGTGTGTTATGAATGTTGGCAAAAGGGGCAAAATGTATGTATTAGTAAATCAGTGCCAAGAGTATTTTGCATACAAGTATACACGGTCTGCAAGTAATACAACAGTTAAGCTGAGTATCGATCCCACAAAGATTGACTTGGAATTTGATTGTTTGACTGTTACTTGCCTTGGAAGAAAAGATGTTTGTTTTGAAAGTTTGTTTTGGAAATACTTTAAAAAGAAAAGAAATAAAATTATAGTAAAAACGTTGGCAAGGAAGGTCTTTTAATGAGTGATGAGCGTTGGTAGGGAATGTCTGGTTTCTACGCTTTTCATGTTGTGCCAGCCTTTAATGTCAACCTGTCTTGGCATTTTTTGCCGAGCAAATTCAAAATTAGCAAAGCCTCTCTCGATGGCCATTACCCTAAGTCGATCATATAAAAACCCTTATATCTCTATAGTGCATGTCTTTAAATAAACCGATTTGATTGAGAACCAATCTATACTCCTAAGGGGTAGATATCACTCCCGAAGTAAGTTTATCTACTTGAACGACTTCTCTCGAACCTTCTCTCCTTAGTATTCAACAACTTAATCATTGCCACCACAAGTCTGTTAAGATATTGATGAGAAATATGCCAACAATGCCAGCTCTCGCTTGGAAAAGTATTTAGGAAAAATTCAAGTATGCCAAATAGAAAAACTTTACCGAAACAGATTTATCATTAAAGAAACTAAAGCATAAAATCAATGTTTAAATCAAACATTCCCCACCAACTATGAAATTAGTTCATGGTGAGTGATTTAACTAACAAAACCACAACCGTTTCCAAATACATCATCATAAAAATAAAAGTAAAACAACTTAAAACTAAGAGAATAGGCACGAGGGGTCTCTCGATGCAGCCCTCAAATCCAGGCTCTCGGCTAAGTGGTTGAACCTCCTTCCTCGGTGTAGCCAATCATCACTCATCATACTCTAACTCCTATCTCCGATCACTCCTCACTCGAGGGTTTTACCCCACGAACTCACACACTTTGATCTTCTCCATCGGTCTTTAAATAGGCGTGTAAGGAATGATAGAATAAGCTTCTCATTTGAATTTTAAATGCTGAAAGGATAAGAGATGAGATCTTATCCGAATTTGAATAAAACCTGATCAAGTTAGGGTTGATTTCATACTGTCGACGCTACCTTGGCATCCAAGCTTGACATGATTCTACCAACCAGTCTTGGCACCATGTTATCTGACTTTTTTGTGATAGGATAACTCTTCAATTTCAAAATTCAAATGCTCAAGGGATAAGAAATAAAGTCTTATCCGATCTGTATGATAGCTTATCAAGCTAGGGCTGACGTCATTATGCCGATGTTGCCTTGGTACACAAGCTTGGCATGTCCTTGCCAACATAGCTTGACATCACCTTATCCGCTATTTTTTCAGAAGTTGATCCATTTGCGATCTTTTAGGAGCCTGACCATATCCTATTTTTTCAGAGTTCAACAGCCTCTTGGCATGGCACCAAGGTCATTTCTCTGCCAACAAGTTCTTGGAACTATCTGGTCCTTCTATGCCAACAGCAATTGACATTCTCCTTGGCAATCCTAACTGTGTTGCTTTCCTGAACCTAATCCTATGACAAACCTACAAAATAGCCACAAAAACAACCCTTCACACTGGCATAGAAAGAAAACTAACCTCCTTATGCAAATGCATGATTCTAACAACCTAATGCAACTAAATATACCTAAAAACAAGCAAGAGTAATGTCAATTTGGCATTAAAAATAATACTTTTAAAGAGGTAACACTTATATGTACCAATGTGGAGATAGAGATTAGGTACCACTTCCAGGAATCTGGGGAGGAACAGTATATTACCCTTAACTCGTGTCGAGATAATTCTTATCAAGGCAGTTTATATCGGCTACTGCAGGCATAACATGATTCGAATATGCACATAAGACAAACAACTACAAAGGGAAGGTAAGTCAAACCGGGAAAGCATGGGAAATGCCAAGAAGGGTGAATCCTTATCAAGAGCTAGAAGTCATGCCAGGATATGAAGAATGGAAGGCTCAGAGGGTAAATGATAACATACTCCGGAAAAGTCAAGGAGACGCCGGCTCGTCTAATGAACCTCATAGGAATGCACCATCAGTATTGGAGAAATTAAAGAAATATCGAGAATTGGATTTGAAGGGGTATGAGAAAAGAATCAATGATCTCAAAAATGAGTTGACCATGAAGAAGCTACAAGTGGATGTTCATGAAGGAAAGGAAAAGGATCTCAGAGAACAGAACAGAAAAATCAGTCAAGACCTGAAGGATTTATAGGAAATTCATGCTGAGTGTAAAACAAAGCAAAATGAAATAACAAGTAAGATGATTAAAGACTTGTCTGAATAGCCAAGTGAAATGACTAAGGGAAAGAATAATTACAAGAAAATGTATGAGAAAAAGGCCCGACAATTGCGAGAGTCAAACAGCAAAGCCAAGGAAAAGTTAGAAAAAAAACAAGCCTAGAATTTTGAACTAATGACTCAAGTGTCACAACTGGAACAAATGATTACAAAGTACCACAACGAAGACAAAGTTAAAATGGTACAAGGATTGAGAGATCAGCTCACAAGTTATGAGGGAGCGCTGCACTAGGGAGATAGGACACTGAAGGGCAGACTTGAAGCAGCTGAGTACACAATCCAAAAACAAAGTCATAAGATGATTAGCTTCAAGAACCAGGTAGAAGGGATCGCCTAATACGTGTAGATCTTGTTTGAGGAAGCTGCAGCACTGTTACGATGCCCCCGATATCAACATCGACACTAAACTTGGACAAGCTCTGATCGGTATATTGAATGAAGTAATCAATTTAGGAGCTAGGGCTAGCTGTTTTCTATATGAGGAATTATCTTTTCTTTGTACTTGGACCTTTTGGTTAATGGATGTTTCTTAAAGACTAGTTCTTGAATTCGATGCATTTTGCATACGCATATACATGCATCTATGCATTTACACATCGCATTGTATTTTGTGGAATTCAAAAAAAATTAATACAGAAATGTTCCATGGCAGTTAGATTTACAAACCACAATCATACCATATTCATACAAAACGCATTTACGCTCTAGGACCATGGCAGTAGAAGACATAATCACTAGTTTAGAGAATATCGAGTAGAGACACGGAACTATTTTGATTGAATGGAACAGTCCATGAAAGATTATGTGGCTCAAGCCCAATAGGAGATTATCACCCAGTTGACTGCTCTTTTAGGATCGAATGAGCCTAGAAGGGGCAAAACATACGAATGCGTATCAAATGATGTAAATGACCACGTAGAAACTACGTCTCACATAAGGATACAACCTGAGGGACCTCTCCCTGTGAAGAAGGCCCAAATCAACCTAGCTGGAGCAATGGCCAATCACCTCGTTCACATTGAGGCAAACTTTGGAAGTGGTGAGAAAGTCCCAGATTTGAACACCTTAAATGAGGTTGAGACGATCCGTGCAAAGATTGAGAGGAAGTACGAAGAGCGCTACAAGGCTCTAGAAGACCATTTGTTAGAGATGTAAAAAGTGAATGAATTGGGATCTTGTGCTACTGATATGAGCTTGGTAGCCGATTTGATTCTTCCACCCAAGTTCAAAGTGCCAGACTTTGAAAAGTATGATAGGACAACTTGTCCAAAGGCTCATCTTACAATGTACTGCTGTAAAATGGATGATTATTTGAAGGATGAAAAGCTATTGATTCACTGCTTTGAGGATAGCTTAACTGGCTCAGCAGCACACTAGTACACACAGCTGAATCGTGTGAACATTTGGTCATGAAAAGACCTCTCTGGAGATTTTGTGGAACATTATAAACATGTGTCAGAAATGGTCCCTAGTCAAATCATGTTACAAAAGATGGAACAGAGAGCTAATGAGACTCTTCGTCAATATGCTCAGAGATAAAGAGATATGGCAGCACAAGTACAACCCTCATTAATGGAAAATGAGGTTGCCCACGTGTTTGTGCAGACTCTGAGAGGTCTACTTTTTCAAAGACTGATTAGCAATGCTACACAAAATTTTGTCGATATAGTGATGACGGGTGAACTGATTGAAGCAATGATCAAGAGTGGCAGGATCGAGAGTGAAGATGGCTCTCACAAGAATTATAAAAGAAGAATGGTGAGGTGAATAATACGAGCGCTTATAAGGCTCCAAAAAATGTCACCATTACACCACCTGGTGCTGCGTCAGGAAGTTCTTAGAGTTCAAATAAGAAACATTCTCAAGGATCAAGAAATGACAAGATGAACTTCATGCTCATATCAATGTCATACGCCAAATTGTACCCACAACTATATGAAGCAGATCTGGTGAGGTCATTCTACCTTACTCCTCTATAGCCTCCCTACCCTTTGTGGTATAAGCCGAATACTCATTGTGAGTTCCATGATGGGATCTCGGGGTATTCTATTGAAACCTGTACAACATTTAATAAAGTGGTCCAAAATTTGATCAATAATGGGATTTTGAAATTTGATGAACCCAATATCGCATCTAATCTGTTGTCAAATCATAATAGACGAGGGGTGAATGCAATAGAAGAAGATGATAAGGCTAAGCGACTGAAGACTGATATATCAGAAATCGTATCTCATTTGAAATGGGTGTTTGAGCAATTGTATAATACCGGCATGATCCAAAAAACATGAAGGTCGAAAAAGAAATAAAATCTGGTATATATTGTGAATATCACCAGGAAGATGGTCATGGGATCCAACATTGTCCTGAGTTCAGATGTTTGATTCAAAAGATGATGGATAACAAAGAGATCGAATTCTTTGAAAAGATAGGGGAAAGGAATGAGGTAGAGGTGTGCACCTCCGAATATTCTAGAGCTAGATATGGGGTACATAAGCCATTGATTGTTTCTATCAGATCAAAGGTTAGAAGCTCATCTAATGATTTGAAGCCATCAATGACCCCTAAGATTGTGATTTCTCCTTCATCACCATTTTTTTTCAAAGACACTCACAAGGTTCTCTGGAACTATGCAGCTAATGTGACTATCCCTGAAGAGATAAAGCCACAGGAGGAGGTACAACCGTTGGACGAAGCGAAGACGATGCCTGAGGAAAAGAATGATGAAAAACTTAATGCTGAACCAGTAAATGAGGTTGGAAATTTTACTAGAAGCGGTAGATGCTATTCACCAGAGATATCCAAAGAAGCTGATAAGGTAAAAGGGAAAGCTGTTGTAGTACCTGAAAGGATTTTTTGGGGAAGAACCTGCCCCCAAAATAAATGAGCCCATCACGGAAGAGCAGGCCTATGAATTCCTGAAGTTCTTAAAGTATAGCGAATACAGTATAGTTGAGCAGTTAAAGAGGCAACAAGCTAGGATTTCTGTCCTTGAGTTGCTGCTGAGTTATGAGGAGCACCGTAATGCCTTAATTAAGGTGCTTAATCAAACATTTGTTCCAAGTGATATATCGGTGCATAAGTTGGATAGGATTGTAAATCATATCACTACCGATAACTATATCAGATTCACTAATGATAAGATCCCAGATAGAGGAATGGGATATGTGAAGGCCTTAAATATCATTACTCATTGTAAAGGTTATGTACTGCCAGAAGTACTAATTGATAATGGGTCAGCGCTGAATGTTTTAAGAATGGCCACTCTGCAAAGGTTACCAATTGGTGACTCTCATATGAAGACTAACAAAAACACTATGAGAGCCTTTGACGGTACGATTCGTGATGTACTTGGAAAATTGAGGTACCACTGCTAATTAGGACTGCAGTCTATAATGTAGATTTCGTAGTGATGAATATCAAGCCAACATACAATTGTTTGCTCGGAAGGCCATGGATTCATTCTGCTAGAGCGGTACCATCCTCTTTACACCAAAAATCAAAATTCGTGATAGAAGGAAAGCTAGTTAGCATTGGAGCTGAGGAAGACATTATCGCTTCAGTGACTACCGATGCCCCATACATCAAAGAAATGAAAATGCTCTGGAGTGCTCGTTCAAGGCCTTAGAATTTATAAATGCAACATTCATTGCTAAGGGAAAGCCAATACCACGATAGAGGCTATCAAATTGCACCAAAAATGAATGTTCGTGAGACGCTTGGTAGGGGTGCAATGACAGGAAGAGGGCTTGGAAAGCGTCTTCAAGGATGCTTGCGACCAAAAGTAGTAATTATGAAGAATGATCATTTCGGTCTTGTATTCAAGCCCAACCTCCGACAAAGGCATAATGATTTGAAGAAAAGGGAAGATCAAAGGAGGGTCTGATTCATGAGGACTGAGACATCCTTTGATCCCATGACCTTTCCGGGCTTAGCTAACATTTTCAAGTCTCGTGGGTATGAAAATGTTGAGAAGCAGCTCGAGAAGGAAAATTAAGAGACTGTGAGGCTTCAAGAAGAAAAGATTTTTGGTAACATCATGGAGGGGCTATATGTTAGTGGTATATTTAAGGGGGCCTAACCCAGCAGTTTTCTAGAGGGAATCTATCCATGTTTCCTTGGTGAAACACTCAACAACTGGACAGCTGAGGATCTCTCTCTAGTCTTTAAGAATAAAGTAGAGTAATGCCATGAACCACTCTATACTTTTGCCTGTGAGTACAGGGGATTGTCTATAAAGGACTATTATGCAAGTTTATTTCATTAAAGATGCTTTCATGCTGATTCACAATTGCCAAACATGTTTCTTGTTTTTTTCGTATCCTTTCCAAATGTAAATTGTTATTTTCTTTGTAGGTCTTCAACTATTAATTGCATGAATGAACTTGAACCTAATCATGAATTAGATCTTGAGCGGCCAGTGTGTCTAATGGAAGTCAATAAGGTCGAAGATGAGATAGAATGTGAAATCCCTGACGAACTACTGAGGTTGGTAGAAAAAGAAGACAAGTAGATCTTACCTCACAAAGAAGAGATAGAAATTTTGAATTTGGGAATGGATGAAATCAAAAGAGATGTGAAGATAGGGGCTGTTTTCTCGCCAAAAACCATGAAAGAGCTGATTGGTTTGTTGTGAGAGTTCAAAGATGTTTTCGCTTGGTCTTATCAAGTCATGCCAGGATTGGATACCGATATAGTGGTACACAAGTTGCCCATAAAGCCAAAGTGCAAATCGGTTCAACAGAAGCTTAGAAGACTAAGACTAGATATGGTACTGAAGATTAAAGAAGAGGTACAAAAACATATTGACGCTGGCTTTCTTAAAGTGGGACGATATCCGGAATGGGTGGCCAACATAGTATCGGTGCTGAAGAAAGATAAGAAGGTACGCATGTGTGTGGATTATAGAGATTTGAATAGAGCCAGCCTGAAGGATAATTTTCCTTTGCCCCACATAGACATTTTGGTTAATAATACATCAGGACATTCTTAGTTTTCTTTCATGGATGGCTTCTCGGGATTAAAGATGATCCTAAAAGACATGGCCAAGATGACGTTCATAACCTTGTGGGGAACATATTGTTACAAAGTAATGCTCTTTGGATTAAAGAATGCTGGGGCAACATACCAACAAGCCATGGTAACTCTTTTCTACGACATGAAGCACAAAGAGATTGAGGTTTATATGGATGATATGATTGCCAAGTCCCAGACCGAGGAGCATATTCTGAACTTGAGAAAGTTGTTTCAGATGTTGAGGAAGTATCAGTTGAAGCTCAATCCAAATAAATGCACTTTTGGGGTTATATCAGGAAAACTCCTAGGTTTTATCGTCAGCAGAAGAGGAATTAAGATTGATTTATACAAGGTGAAAGCAATTCAGAACTTGCAACCACCTAGTTCACAAAAAGAAGTTTAAGGTTTCCTTGGAAGGTTGAATTATATTTCTTGGTTTATTTACTAGTTGACCGATAGATGTGATCCAATTTTCAAATTGCTTCAAAAGAATAATCTAGGGGTATGGGATGAAGAATGTCAAGAGACACTTGACAAGATTAAGAAATACTTGACACATGCTACAATACTAATAGCACCAGTTCTAGATAGACCACTTATCCTTTACCTGACGGTCTACGAAAATTTAGGTGAGTACTAGAGAAACATGATGATAAAGGGAAGAAAGAAAGAGTCATCTACTACTTGAGCAAGAAAGTTTACAGAGTGTGAAGTACGGTACCCTCAAATTCAAAAATTATGTAGTGCCTTGGTTTGTGTAACCCGTAGACTCAAATAATATATGTTATAGCAAAATACCTAGTTGATATCTTGGCTCGATCTATTAAAGTTCCTGATGGAACCACCAGCGTTTACTAGAAGATTGGCCCGTTGGCAAATGTTATTGTTATATTTTGACATAGTGTATGTAAGTCAGAAAGCAATAAAAGGAAATGCCATAGCTGATTTCTTGGCTAGTCGTGCTTCAGAGGATTATGAACCCCCTGAACTTTGATTTCCCATACGAGGATGTGATGAATATCTCCATGGAAGAAAATAGAACTTTAAGAAATGAAACTTGGAAATTTTACTTTGACGGGGCCGCTAATGCCCTAGGACGTGAAATTGGAACAATGTTGATCTCCCTAAGTAATATACATTATCCCTTCACAAGCAAGTTGTAATTTCTTTGCACCAACAATATGGCAGAATATGAAGCCTGTGTCATGGGTTTGTGAGCTGCTATTGAAAGAAGGATAGAAAGTTTCAAAGTATACGGAGATTCAACATTGGTTATTTACCATTTCCGTGGAGAATGGGAAACAAAAGACGCGAAGTTGATCGAGTATCGAAAGTTGATCCTTGAGATGATAAAAAAGTTTGAAGAAATTACTTTTACATATATCCCTAGGGAAGATAATCAAATGGCGGATGCCTTAGCTATACTGGCTTCGGTATTCCTGGCAGATAGACTACAGGATATGATGTCAATTCGAATACAGAGCTACGATACCTATGCTCACTGTTACGGCATAGAGAATGAGGCATATGGAAATCCATGGTATTTTGATATCTTGCAATACATCAAATTTCAAACTTATCCCATAGAGGCGAATGATAATGACAAAAGAACTATTAGAATGATGGCTTCAGGATATGTGCTTGATGGTGAAATCCTGTATAAAAGGGACAAGGATCAGATCTTGCTAAGATGTATCAATTACCGGGAAGCTAGAGAGATTTTAGCAGAAGTACATGATGGAATTTGTGGAACACATGCTAATGGCTTTGCGATGGCTAGGAAGATAATGAGATATGGTTATTACTGGTCAACTATGGAAGGATATTGCGTTGAATATGCTAAGAGATGTCACAATTGCCAAATATATGCAGACAAAATTAATTCTCCACCAGTACCTTTACATACGATGAATTCACCATGGCCTTTTGATGTTTGGGGTATGGATGTCATTGGTCAAATTTATCCCAAAGCTTCTAATGGACATCGCTTCATCCTTGTGGTTATTGATTACTTCACCAAATAGGTGGAAGCAGCTTCGTATGCCAATATCACAAGATTTATAGTTTGTAAGTTCTTGAAGAATGAGATTATATGTCGATATAGATTGCCAGAAAGAATTATCACTGATAATGCCACTAACTTCAACAACAAGGTAATAGCAGAAGCGTGTGAGTAGTTCAAAATTACTCATCACAATTATGTGACTTACCGCCCTAAGATGAATGGGGCAGTGGAGGCAGCAAACAAGAATATCAAGAAGATCATATCAAAGACGATAGATACTTATAAAGATTGGCATGAGAAGTTGTCATTTGCCCTATTTGCTTATCAAACTTCAATGTGAACTTCTACTGGGGCAACACCATATTCCTTAGTCTATGGAATAGAGGCAGTACTTCCGATTGAAGTTGAAATTCCATCTTTTCGAGTTTTATTTGAAGTAAAGTTGGATGAAGCAGAATGGGTACAAGCTCGATTCGACCAGCTCAACCTTATCGAGGAAAAGATGATGAAGGCTATTTGTCACAGTCAAATGTACCAGAAAAGAATAATGTGAGCTCACGATAAGAAAGTTCAGCCTAGAGAATTCTGAGAGGGTGATCTATTGCTGAAAAAGATCTTGCAAATACACCGAGATTTCCGTGGGAAATGGATGCCTAATTGAGAGGGGTCATATGTTGTCAAAAAGGTTTTCTTCGAAGGAGCATTGATTTTAACTAAAATGGATGGAAAAGAGTTGCACAAGCCAGTGAACTCTTAGTCAGTTAAAAAATATTACTGTAATCACTAATTTTGTCCGGGGTAGACCCGTTTTTATTTTATTTTTGCAATAAGGGCTTCGCCTAGCTGTTCTATCTATTTGTTTACTTATTACATCTAGTTTATACTATATATGTATGTAATTATCTTTAAAACCCAAAAATTACTAGTGATATATAGATATATGTGTTGCTATCATGTTATCGTTACAATTTGTTATTATTATCCATTTGGAAAAACCCTATATATTATTAACATTATCTATCATTTATTCTCAGTATACCTATTGGTATATTCTTATTGTTATTGTTATATTATTATTGTTGTTGTTATTATTAGAAAACCCAACAAAAAATAACCAAAAGCCTAAGTTTATTGATATATATAAAGTCCAAATACAAACACAAATTAAATAAAAGCCCAAGTCCCTTTAATTAAATAACATATTTACAAGCCCATTTTAGGCCCAACAGCAACTAAACCCCAATCTGATAGTCCTTTATCCTTATACAACCAAATGATAACCGTTAGATCAAATCTTGATCTAACGGTCCAGAACGCCCCTTTAGCTGGCAATCTTTTGCCTTGGTGCCATATCAAGCCTAGCCCTTGAATCGGGAGTGTATCAAATGGCTGAAATTGCATCTAACACGCGTGCAGTCCACACGCGGCTCTCCATCTTCACCCACGCGCTGCACGCGCGGCTCGTCACATTCCCCACGCACACGTGCAGGTCACGCTTCGTGACTCTTCGCCTCTCGCATGTATCCAAAGTTCGTTCAGCTTCCACGTCGACACACGCCCTTCCAGCTTTACCTCCACGTCGATCGAGATAATAAGTGGCCCAACGCCACCTCATTATCGTTTCGCCACGTCAATTGCCACGTTAACAGCTTCTGGTCCCCTCATTTCCTCGTGTTTGGCCACAATACACAAGGAAACAAGATTTTCAGAGAATAAATGCGCAAAAAAATATTCCAACAACAATATCAGATTTCAGGGACAAACCGGCCAAATCAGAGATGCATTTGAATCCAAATAAAATACCAAGCAACCAATAAGGGATTTTCCAATTTCATTTTCATTTTTCTTAAATATGTGTAAATCATGGTATATAACACTAAGCCCTAAAAACATTGTAACGATGGGGAATTTCAAAAGGAATAGAGCACAGAGAAGCAAAAGCCTCATCTTTTCGGAGGTATACCTCTTCTTCCATTCTCATTTTGAAAGCATCATAGTATATATGAGAATATGGTTTTAGACCTGTTTACCTTCGAACCGTTTAGTCTTCCTCGTGGCGGTTGCTCTTCTCCTCCGATGATAAACCTTCTAGCCTCATCACGTCTATGCATGGTGAGTCGGTTGGAGAGACAACCAATAGGAGGTTTGTCGTTTCGGTTTTAAAAATGAGGAAGAAGGGATTTGTTTTCTACTCGAAAGAGGGGGTTCTGTCGTGTTTTAGAAAGATCGGGGTTCAGATTTGGGTTTAGAAAAAGAAAAGGGATAAAAAATGAGGTATTTTTAAGTTTTCGAAGCCGGCTAGCGGCAGCCGGAGCGGTGGCTCGCAGTGGCCAGTCACCAGATTTTGGAAATAGAGGTGTTTCTGAGTTTGGAGATGAACACCACGGTGATGTTCATCCTCGTTTCAGAGGCTAGGAGAAAGTTGGAGAGGATGAGGGTTCGGTTTTTGGCCAAAAGAGGAAATTTTGGGCTGAAATGCCCCTTATATATCTTTTTAAGGTTTTGCAAATAGGTTATTCCCGTAATGAGTCCCTACATCGTTGGTTAATCATTCCCGTAAGGGCTTCCGCGATCTGAAATCATAAAAATGATCCCTCAACTCCATTTAATCGCATCATAGGTCATTCCGCCTTTGATAGTTTCGCTCGTAGTCCCTAGAGTTCCGGATTTCTTGCTACGTTGCCCCATTTTTTATACATGTTTTATTTTCTGTTGTGTAATCTGTTTCTTTTACATTTCGGTCCTATTTTGTGATTATGCTTTTATACTTTTGTTGATACATATGATATATGGCTTGATACATGCTTTATGAAATAAAATATGTAGTATGTAATCTTCATGTAACATATGTTTTTATGATAATGTAGTATATACGTTATAGTTTTTATATAAAGTGTAATATATGCCTTTTTTAAAAAAATATGTAATATACATCTTATAATATATAGTTTTTTAATATAAAATTTTTATAATATACGACAAAGTTTACATATATAATATAAAGTTGTTGTGATATATATAACATATAGGTTTTATAAAATATAATATATAGTATATATGTAATATAGTTTTTATGACAAAACATAATGTATGTTTTTTTTTAAATGTATAATATAAGGTTTTTATAATACTTATATAATATAAAGTTTTTATATATATATAATATATAGGTTTTTAATATATATATATAATATATAACTTTCATAACACATATAATATAGTTTTAAATATTTTTATACATATATAGTATAGACTATATAGTAAATGTATTTTTATTTACATACTTAGCTTAGGTGGTTTTGGCCTTGTTATGTTTTTGGGCTTAGGGCTTCTTTAGCTTAGTGGGCTTTGGGCTTGTTAGGTTAAGATCAGAGATTAAAGTGTGTGCTCGTCTCATAGGGGCACAATCTTTAAATTAATTAAATTAATTTAGGATTAGTTTTTAGAGCCGTAGTTAGACCCTAGGTTCAAATTAGTTTAGTGAATTTAAATTTACCCTTGGCTTATTGGGATAAATGTTAAATTCATTAAACTAGTTGGACATTTCTTAATTGCCTTTAAGGAAAATTGACATTGATATTAGATTGACATTTAAATTAAAACCATGATAGATTAACTTGATTTGTTTTAAATAGTATCCTTGACTTATTGGAATATTAATTTAAAACCGATCGAATTAATTATCATGTTACAAGATAATCCATAAATTGTTAGGGTTTTCTAGTTTTTTTAGGGTTAACCAATTTAGGGTTAATATTAGATTCATCTAGTCACTAATTAGATCATTAATTAAATTTCCATAATATGGGCCTTTTAGATTATGGCTTTGGGAGGGCCTTTCCGTGTTTAATTTCAAGCCCTTTTGTGACATTTTTTAATTGTCACTTATGTGACCCATTTATTTTGTATTAATTAATCTAAATCATAAAATAAGGTATTTATTAGTTCCGATATTTGTGTCATAATAGTCCGAGCTTAAAGGATGTCGACCAAATATTTGAATTAATCCTTACTACCCCAAGGTAAAATTAAAAGTTGATAAAATCATCACATCATACTTAAATGCTTGCACCATGCATAAATGTGACGTACGAAAGTCGAACCATAAATTAACATGGTACCCAAGCTTATTTGATGTCGGTTTAATCTATGGTCTGATGTATCATCAACCTTATTAATTAAATGTCCAATTAATTTAAACCCACCAGTTTGATAAACCTCGTCCAATTAAGGTCAATTTTCAATTAGGTACACTTAATTAAATTCAATTTAAATTTCAATTATTTCTATCCTTTTAGAAGCAACAAATATTTTGGTACCGATTTCCGGGCGTGATGGGGGTGCTAATCCTTCCCCACACGTAACCAACTCCCGAACCCTTTCAAAATGAATCTTTGGTTTTATGGTGACTGGCGCCTGGCCTACCTTATCCAAGTGGCCGGTGGCGACTCCAAGTTTTCAATCGTTTTTCAAAAGAATAAGAATTTTCAATAGAAATCCCTTTTTCAAAGAATGATTTAGGGATAACATGTAGCACTCGAGCCATACCACTTTAAAAGATAAAAAGGTCTCTACAATTATGTCTGAAGAATTTAAAAAAAGATTTAAAAAAGGGAAAAGAGGAAAGAAAAACGGAGTGAAAACCCAGAAAGGGTGCTTCGCAAAATGAAAATATCTATGGTGAAAATCTAAAAAGACGCCTTAGATATTTAAAAAGAAAAGGAAAAAGATAAAAAGATAAAAAGAAAAGGGGGTTCAAGATGAAAATTCGTAAGGGGCGTCTTGAAACCAAACCAGGATCTGAGTTGAAAACTTGTAAAAGGCAGCTCAGATGCGTTGAGATTAGGCATCCGGCAATTAAAACCTCTCGGACACCCAGTATTTTGGAAGGGATTTCACATCTGTAAACATCTCGACAATGTTCGAAGTCTATGGGACAAGGTTTCAAGCTCAATACTATATTTGGTTGATGGGGTTGTTGAATCCTTCATGCTATAGATGTCCAAAGATCTGACCTTGTTTCTTGATTTTTGTTGTTTCAGTTTGCCATGACTCTCTTTCAAACCCTGTTGTATTTTGCTTATAAGCCTTGATAAAATTCATGAATTCTTTTCTGAGCCTTCTTGTATTTCTAAAGTATCATGTAAATGACTAGCATAATGCATTAAAAACAGATAATTTCTTGGTATTACTATGTTTTGATAGATGTAGGTGAACTTTAGCACTCATGAATACTGAGAAAAAGTGTTTGAAGTGAAGACAGTATTGAATTCCACGCCAGTAAGAACACAAAAATGCAAGAATGATGAAACAATGGATCAAGTTGTAAAGGCTTTAGGGATCTCTAGACAATGTGTAACATAGAACTGTTAACAAAGTCTGCCACCCGAAGAATAATGATTTTTATCTATGTGCTCATGCTGAGATGATTGGAACTACAAGGCCAACACATTATCATGTACTCTTGGGTCAGTATCTCAATTGGGAAAGTTTGTAAAGTTTGAGGACGTTCCCGAGACATCGTTAAGCCATGGTAGTGTTACTACACTGGGCGCAATTGTTGTGTGTCAGTTTCCCAGATTGAATGAGAATGCCCGCAGCTCTATGTTCTTTGGTTGAGGAAGAAATTTGAACCATTGGTTTGAGGCTCATGGATTTGGCAAAACTTTTACATTATTCAAGAGTAAGTTTGTTTCGGATATGTTTATTATCAAGTTTTTTTGGGGGTTCATAATGTTATGAAAACATGAATGGTTATTGATTGGCCAATGCCTATTTCTCTAGTAATGTGGTCGGTCTGGTCAAGATTAATTTTGAAAAAAAAAGAGAAGAGAAAGAGAAAAAAGAGAAAAAACCAAAGTGAAACCCAAAAGGGCGCTTTGAGAAAAGCAACCTAAAGTGAAAACCCGAAGGGGTACTTTAGAGCAAAGGGCCAGAAACGTAGAAAGAAGGTTCTAAAGGCCACTACCAAATGTGAGACGAAGCATCAATGAAGATTGAGAATTAATAAAGAAGCATAGCAAGGAAGAGCAGGCCGGTTCCCTAGAGAGTAGAAGCTATTTGATTAATCTCAATGTGCTACAGTACATGCATCATATAGAAAATTAGGGCAATACTAACCCGTATTTAAGCATTTAAATCTGTTTTTACATGAAGTTAGCAAAAGACAGAATTCCTAATGAGAAGAGTTCATCCCCAACAAAGACAGAGCTCCTAATGAAAAGAGTTCACCCCAGAGTTCCTAATGAGAAAAACTCGCCAAACGAAGAACTAAGAGCTCCTAATGAAAAGAGTTTGCCCCAGAGTTCCTAATGAGAAGAACTCACCAAATAAAGAATAAATATATCCTAATGAGAAGAGTTCGCCCCAGAGTTCCTAATGAGAAAAACTCACCAAACGAAGAATGAAGGGCTCCTAATGAAAAGAGTTCGCCCCAGAGTTCCTAATGAGAAAAACTCGCCAAATGAAGAATGAAGATATCCTAATAAGAAGAGTTCGCCTTTAGAAGAATGAGGAGTTCCTAATGAGAAGAGCTCGCTTGTTCGACACTTTTGTAGAGAGTTAGATCAGAATGACCAAGATGAATGGATGGGTTCCTAATGAGAAGAGCCAATTCAAACCTTGTGGTTACCCTTGACAGAAGGATTGAGAGGTTCCTAATGAAAAGAACTTGTTCAAGTTTTCTAGAAAGAAGAAAAGAGTGAAAGTTCGTAAAGAGGACCTTGCAGCTCAGAGAAACAGCTGGCAAGTATGGACAAAATTTGTATTTTTTCAGTCTTTGCCCTATTCCTGTTCCACAACAATGAGCAAAGAGGGGTAGATATAATACCCGAATTTAGTCTGGCTTATATATATAAAATAATATGAAATGAATAAATAAATAAATAAATAAATAGTTAATATAACCAAAAAATAGGCCCATTCATACAATAAATGTCCACTTACATATCAAATACCCAAAAGACCATTCAAGGCCTAAATTATGTTGTTACAATCCACTACTAGCCCCTTTACAACTGTTATAGTTGTATACAACCCAAAACCAGCCCAAGAAACACAAACCCAATTTTTTCACTCAGTTTTTGCCATGTATCAATACCCAATTGGTTTACAGGCCCTCACGTGGATAATGGTCTTCTTCTCTCTTATCTGGCACCAAGTGTCATGATGTCACCTTTGTGACGTCAGGATCCACCATCTGATATAAAAGAAAGAGAGAGAAAATAAGTTAAATAATGATAACGACATTAATTACATAGTAAAAAGAAGTGAGAGAAAAGAGATTACTTGCCAAAGTTGAAAGGGCGTCGGAAGACCAGAAGATGTCGGAGAAGTCAATCGGACGCTATGAAGATTACATGAAACACTACAAGCATCACTGGAAGGTATAATTCCTTCCAATCTTTTAAATTCCTACAAAATAAACACAAACATCAGTTCATATTCAAGCGTGCAAGCTGAAATAAAAATTAAAAAGAAAAAAAGAAATTGGAGCTCATCTTGGGGATGGTCAGAGATTAATTTTCACAGCAGAGTTGAAGAAAGAATGGGCTCGGGTAATTAGATCTAGGTTTAGATTGAGAAGATTGGGTGATTCTAATGAATCGGGTAGGTTTTTAGGGTTTAGGATCAGATTTAGAAATTTTTAGGGCTTTGTGAACGATGGCCAAAGATTGCCTCGCGGCGGCCGGTGTCGCTTACGGAGACTGAGATTCGAATCTCGGTGGCCGGAAAACATTGGAGTATGATTGAAGGCTGGTGGCTATGGATCAAAGGGTAGTTTTGGAGACAGAGTTATGTCAGTGTTCTTGGTGTTCATCCTTGTTCTTCAAGAACAGGATGAACACCAAGCAAAAGCTTGGTGTTTGATCGAATTTGGGTGAGGATTTCTGGGTTTAAGTTGTTGGTGTTCAGAGTGTTGGGAAACGTCGGTACACCCTATGGCGCAGAGGAAAAATTATCTGGCGTAATCCAATAGTGATCCATGTACGAAGGACGAATTCGGGGTGATAAAGGATGAAATGTTGCCTCAATAAATCTGGAAATTTGTAGTGATTATAGGAGAATCCAAATCGAATCTGAGTCATCACAACAGCATTCCGACCTCTACGCAGTCCACCCAAATAAAACGAACAATATTTGCTCTTCTCTAACTGTTAGAGAGGTTTTCTGAAAAGCATACTTTTGGCTGCTAGACCTCATGCCTTGATATAGCATTTAAAACCCTAATTCTAATTAAATTCAAATTCTTTAAATATACATTTTATTTATCCGAATATAATTAAATATGTAGAATCTGATTCTACTTCTATCAGATTCTTTAGGGATATATATATTTTAATAGTATCTGATAATTACATTAATTATCTAGTATTAAAATATATATAACCAAAATTTTCTATAATTCAATGATCATAATAATTTCGGTTTTTACTTATTTCGTGCACAACATGTTTGTACACATGTTATCTAGTCGATATTTGTTCATTTTAATCATAGGGTGTGACTCTTGTAGGTTCATGTAACGTTAACAGTAATATCTAGAACAATTCTAATATTACAAGCAATGAGTGACATCTAGCAATACATCATTGCTACGTAAGTTACATTAAGTCGTGGTTCGATTGAACCTTTTCCATGATTAACTTCTTTTATGTATTTCATCATTTTGTCCTCATACCTAGATCAGACACAAGTCATGAATTAGTCACACTTGTATAGTTCATCTAATATTTCTTGATATCTTAAGTAGAGTACTATAAATGAATAATTATGATATCTCATATCAATTTATTTGAGCATGGCCATGCATTTTCTAGTCTCACTCAATCAAGTGACCAATGATATTACTCCTATTATGTTGGAGGGACAAATCCTATCTTGATCAACCATATTCCGCTACATAGATTGTAACATATCCAATACCAGTCTTTATAGTGTAGTCAATTACGACACACGTTTAACCGTATCAAAATATGTCACTCACGATGTTGAAATAATGATGATCTCAAATTTGAAGATCATACATGTAGTTATCACCATGAGCAATGTTGTGACTGTCACATAATAATCCAAGAAACATGCTCATAGCGGGTCAGTCCAGTATGTCGTTCTCTAACACATACTTATGTATTGATTTTGACATCTCCATGTCAATGACAACACTTTGTCAACTACATATTAGTCTTAATATATTATTGATGTCCATGCCCACAATAATACTCGACTAAGGACATTCAAGAATAACTATATTACTCTAAGGACTTTATTATAATTCAGTTTATTTATAGATGCACAGAATAAGACTGAAATAATAATAATGGCTTTATATTAATAAACAAGATAAAATAAGTATGTCTTTTATAACCATCTCATGATTGGTCTTTGGGCATACTCCAACACAGAGGATTTTGGGAGAATAGAAAAGTGGAAAATCCAAAAAAATGGTAAAAAAGAAAAATGGATATCCGAAAAGCCCCTTTTATAGGCGATATTCACAGGCTCCAGGGCACGCGAACCCCCGCGAGACCCCAGATAAGGCTTGCGCCCTTCTTTCCTCTTTCTTATAATCCGACACCCCTATTTTGATTTCTTTCAATTCAGTCCCTATTTTCTTGTAATTTTGCTCTTCAATTCTGATATTAAGTCAATTTGGTCGTAATTTCCTTTGTTATTACATTGATTAATGTTTGATTAATGTATGACTTTAAATATGGCATGTACTATTTTTTAGATGATTAAATTCATTTAGGTGTAATTGATAGAGCCTTAGATACTTAGTCTTTTAAATAAGAACTAAATAATTAAAATAGGTGAGATCATTGTAGTAAATAAATGAGTATTAAATGGGAAACATTAAAGTTCTTAATTAGAGTAGTGTCTCATTGTAATGAGATGTTATCCAAGGAAGCTTTTAAGTAGAATATTTGATACTCGTTTTAATTTAGAACATGAAATTAATTTAGTTAATTAAATTTGAGCCTTAATGAGGGTTAGAACTTAAATAATTAGATTCGCCATTTAAAATAGGAATATTGTTTAATTTAGGGTGTTAATATGAGTAGTGCTCAATCAATTAGGTGTTATTGTAACGACGTTTTTGACTGTTCAAAGTTTGAGGTTTCTCACTTTTATTGAAAACATTATTTAAAGGGGGAGATTTCTTTAAAAACGTGCTTTTGAAATAAAACTAGAGTCGCCACCGGTCACTTGGGTTAGGTAGACTGGACACCGAAACACAAAACCAGAGATTCGAATGGATTCAGGAGCTGGTTACGAGTGGAGAAGATTTCGCACCCCCACTACGCCCGGAAATCGGTACCTAATTAATTACTACCTTGTTAATATTGGATTTTGCGAATTAAAGTAACGAATTAAACTGAAATTTGGTTATATAAGTGAGTATATTTTAAGGGCCCTAATATTCGAGAATGAATGTCCGAACCATCACTACTACGACTGGTACAAGCCTCGTTCGTTCCCGAATAAAAGGACACCGCATAACAATTCATATTTCGGTATGCAAGAAATTAGAAACAATTTAAATAAGCATGCATGACAACATGATAAAGCATTAAGGTAATGTCAGTTTATTCTAGAATTAGATTCTTTAGAGCCTTAATTCCCTAAGGCCACCTAAACTAAGCCCAAACTATTCTACTTAACCAAACTAAGTACAAAAGGACTAACTAGGCCCCAAACTAGTTGAACTAGGCCCAAAACATATTTGCAAATATATTACAAAAATGTAATGTAAAATTATATTATAAACTTTAAAAACTAAAAATATTATAACCCTTATGAAACTATATATATTATATACTTTCAAAAACTATATATATTATATTAAAAGAAAACTATATATATATATTATAATCTTTGTAAAATTTATATAAAAAACTTGCATTTAAGGAAAACCATGTTTATAAAAATATAAATATTTTTTATAAACCATATATTATATACTAAAAGTATATTATATATATTTAGAAAAATATACATTAAAGAACTTTATATGACATATACTATATATAAAAAAGAAACTTGTATTATATAAAAACATATATCATATTTTATAAAAAAAAACTATATGTAGTATATTTTATAAATATTATATATACCGTATATTATGTAATGTGCAAAACATATAGTACGCATTAAGACTATATTATATATATACTAAGACCATATATTATACTAGAAGAACATATATCGTATACTTTGTTACATATTATATAAAAACTATATATTCTATTGTGTAAAAAAATTATATATTAGGTAGTACATTAAAACAATATACATATTGTGTAAAATCATACATTATATGTTTAATATAGCAAGAAAAAAATAATATATATATATACTCATCAGACCATAAATTAAATATAAAAATGTACAAATAAACTATGTATACATTATGTTACATAATATACTTATACTATAGCAATATTAAACCTTATTGGCAACCAAACTAGGCTAAAACAAAAAAAGGATAAAAAAAATACCAAAGCCCACCGATTTTGGGCTCACTAAACCGAATCTAGGTCGGGGCGGTCGGGTTGCGAGCTGGGGTACCGGGCGCAGGTCTGGTGTGAACTGGTTTAGCCGGTTTTAACCAAATAAATGGGGTAAACCCCTTTTTTCTTCAATCTTTGCTTCTTCTCCTTCCCAAACATTTTTCTCTGAAATGAACCCTAGCCGCCGGAGCTTTAACCGCCGTTCACCGTCGCTTTGGTGGTCCTTCCGGCCATGCAAGGACACCGACAGAATCGCTTCGGCTTTCTCTTTCTTTCTACCAACTTAGACTCTCAGAAACAAACCTCTAAGCCTTTGAAACGAGGCTCGGTTCGGGAGTGTGCTCTTCGTCAGATCCTTCAAGTTCGCCGTTGGATCGAGCCGAAATCCAACTATGTTGATCATCGTGTCGTAGGCTTTCCGTCCACCATTGGGATTCGACGTTGGAGTCACCGGCCGCCGGGACCCGGTGAAAACTGAAGGTAATATTTATTTTCCTTTCTTTTTTACGTTTGAACCTAAAAGTAAAATAACACCAAAAAAATTCCTTAGAAATTTATGCTCTTTTTCATATTGATTAGAATTTGTCCTCCATTACATTTGGTTTCATTCGGCTTTATACCCAGCAATTATAGTGAATTTGAATTACATGAAAATTGAGGGATAAAATCCCATTGGTTGCTGCTTTGTCCTTCTTTGTTTGCTCCTCTGTAATTGCTTGCATTTGAAATTGTTTGTTGCTTCAAGCATGGGTTTTTCCATTTCCAGCTTTCTGACCTTTCTGTTCCTTGCTTGCATGATGTCATTTTTCCTGAATGGGGGAGATTGAGACAAGAGAGAGGTGCGGCCGACGTGGAAGGCAGATGGACACGCGTGGAGGAGCTGGACAGGCGCGCGTGAGATACACGCGCGCACGGGGAATATTGAAAGCCGCGTGTCACACCCCTAAAATCGGTCTAGTCAGGATTAAGTTCCGGTGACCGAATATTCTGTACCGGTTATATAACTAACTCGATATAACTAACTCGATCTTATAACTAATTTGAAGTAGTAAATGTTATTCGAGTTAATCGTATTAGTTTATTATTATTATTATTAAAAAAGATAAAGGCCATGAGACCCAATTGAAGGAATTACCGTAGGCAATTCCACGAATGGGGACACTCGGCTCATGGCTCCCCACGTTGGGGGTGGGACGTGGCCCAAGGTGACATACGCTTAAATGCCTTTAAGCCACGTGGGCATCATGCCCCTTAATTCATGCCACACTCCAACTTATGTGGAGATTGTGAAGAAATGAGGGGCGGCAACTTTAGTATAAATAAGGGGATTATCGCGCAAGAGAGAGGAAAATAAGAAAATAAACAACCGGTTCAGTGATAGGTTGGTAAGCCCGAGTTTTTCGGTTCGATAAATTCAAGTCTTTGTTATCGATTGGCTCAAGGGGTTGATAAAGAATAACTGTCATCTCTTTCGAAAGCCAAGGATAAAAGCATTGTTATCCGAGAATCTCAAAAACATCGGGTTGTCGAGGTGAGTGTAATTGTGTTAAGGGATAGGCTCGGTGCCATCCCGTTGCATTATTTTGTAGTTATGTTTGTATTTGTTTAAGGGCTCACGTAGAGCAACTATGTCGAATTCGATTGGTAAATTTGATAAGTACTTGCATTGCTTTGATATGTGCAAATATGACTATGATATAATACACGTAGGTGATATATGAAATTAATATGAAATGTGACATGATATGGAACTAAGGCTCATTTTGATATTTGATATGATATGACTTGAAAAAATATGGACTATGTGAATTTGTGTAATTATGGACATTGGATACAATTAGCATGCCATAGGATTATTGAGCTTGGTTAAGTAAGGGAGGACTACGGTCTAGGATTACGGCCTATATGTGGGGAAAATAAGGTCGACTGTGTAAGGGATATATCTCCAGAGCTACGGCTTAAGGGCTACGACCCATTCTCTGTTATATGTGTTGGTGTACAGGGGAATCCGTGTATCCAATGGTACTTAATATAATATGTGCCTATGAATTGTGATATGACAATATGTTTATGATATGATTATGTGGCATGTAATATGTGAATATGAAAGCATGAATTGTGCATAGTATAATATGACTACATGTATATTTGATTGTCATGCATTTCATAATATTAACCATTTCTTGTAATTGTTATAACTACCTCACTAGGCTATGTAAGCCTAACATGTGTGTCTCATGCATTTTCAGGACCTTGATTAATTCCGAGCCTTGATCGTGTTATTGTGGTTGCAACCATATACATATGTTATCTTTTGCTATAAACTCCTAGTGAAGTGGCATATGGTCCAACTTGTTTTGTATAGACCTTTCTATGGTTGTATGATGACTCGATAATGTGGTCATGTTGTATGTTTATAATGACTAGATTTGAATAGGTTAAAAAGTGCCTAAAATGAGCCTAAGGTGAAAACTTGGTAAATGGATTCCGAATGCCCTAAAATTTGACGTACCAATAGGGACATAGTTTATAAGTGTACTGGTAAAATTTGATAAATTTAGTTAAATCGCAAAACTGATTATTAATTTGCTGGTAAAATCTGGTAAGGTTTGGAAATCACTTTATAGGTTAATCCGAATAAAAATAGTCTTTGAACAGTTTACAAA
Source organism: Hibiscus mutabilis (assembly GCA_019671005.1). NCBI lineage: Eukaryota > Viridiplantae > Streptophyta > Magnoliopsida > Malvales > Malvaceae > Hibiscus > Hibiscus mutabilis. The sequence goes on from CM033715.1 coordinate 33,145,499, forward strand.
ATGGTCATTAAATATTGTATTGTCTAGTCAGATAAGTAAACGACCTCTATGGGTAATGAAATTTCACAGGCTAATAATTAGTAAGCTTAATTTTAGTATGATAACCTAAATTTTGGCTAAGAATCCTTAATTTGTAAAATTTACAATTTAGTTCTTAAGGTTAAGAAAAGTTTAAAATTGACCCCGACCCCGATTAAGTTTAGTAGCAAACAAAGGGGATAAGTCTTAAGAATAATCAATATGATACTTAGATTAAGTTTTGAACTCTTAATCTTTTTCCGAACCTCCGATTAGTCTTCCGATAACATTATCTGACCCGGATCTCTACCAGACTGGGAAGGGGTGTTACACCGCGCGTGTGGGATCTGAAGAGCCGGCGCATGACCTTCACTCGCACGTGGGGAAACTGGTCGGACACCCTTAGTTTGATATGTACCGTTGGATCAGATCTGATCCAACGGTCAAATCTTGGGTGTTGCAAAAAAAAATGAGGGGCATTAGATTATTGTTTATCAGATGGGCCTTGTTGGGCCAATGTAATATGTGATAATTTTTTGGGTTATGTATATGTAAATGGACTCAAACTTAATAGACTTGAGCTTTATTTATATCTGATATATTTTTATATATAAGTTGACAGAATTAGAATATAGATGGGCTTTTATTTATGTTGCTTGTTTTGAGTTTTCATATTAGTATTATAATAATAACAATGATAATAATGATAAAGGACGATAACACATATATAGAAATAATGATAACAATATGATAATAATAAATACGGTAGGATACAATATATGGGGTGATAATAATATATGGTAATATATAATATAAATGATATTAATGATAATAATAACGAAACATAATAATAATTAACAATAACAAGATAAGACAATTTAATATACTAGTGACATTTAGGTTTTCTTTTCAAATGGATAATAACATAACAATAATATATATATATATTTAATTAAAATAGTACTAGTAGTTAACTATTTTTTGGGGTTTTAAAGTTTTAATAAAGGATAAAGTAAATAAAGCTCAATATGTATATTTATATAGTAGGAACATATGTGTATATATAAGCCCATTATTGTAACAACAAAAGCGAAAATAAAAAACGGGTCCACCCCAGACAAAATTAGTGATTACAGCTATTTCATAGATGCCCTAAATTTAATAATATTCGTAGTTTTAAACAATAAATTAATCAAATTAGAGCCTTTTAAGTTAGACCTTAAAATCAACAAGACAATAACTGGGCATGCATTCAAACCTTTTATGTTGGGATATATTTTTGAATATGAATTGAGATGCCCTAAAGTAACTGGGTGCTTCTAATTTCATATTCTTCCCAAAATATATTTTTTATAAAAAGATATCTCCATTTGGGATTAAAATCCATTCAATAATTATGATTAAATTAAATTCAAATCATTGTCCAAAATGCAATGTAAAATTAAAAAGGTACCGATAACGAGCGTTCGTGGGGTGCTAATCCTTCCCCACACGTAATCGACTCCCGAACCCGAATTTTAAAGAAACAAATCTCTGGTTGTTATGGTGTCCGGTCTACCAAAGTGGCCGGTGGCGACTCCAAACATTTTTTAGATTAAATGAAAGAAAAATCAAATTTTCACGATTAATTAAATGAAAAACTGATTTAATGAGAAAACTAAATTTTCAAGATAAAGCGAGTTAAAAGGGTTAAAGCCTTAATTTTCCAAAATTAGTCGTCAAGCTATTTTCACACCTCGATTTAAAAATGGTCGCGATATTATTGAACTTGAAGGACATGTTAATAACATAAGATGAGTGATGCATGTATGATTTCGCCGAACGTAAGCAATATGAAAACAAATCGGTGATCACCATTGACAACGAGAAAAATGCTGCAAACAATAACAGAGGCCATGAAAGCTTCATTTATGAGTCAACATGTGGAATCTAGATTCAAACTAAAATTTCGAGCAAGTATTCATATGAATATCCTAGCATTGATATTTCATACGCTTCCCATGATACAGCTTATGTTAATATTACAAGACTGACAACCCTGTAAATCATAGCCGAAGAAAGGGGAAATGATGTAAAGTTCGCCATTCCCTAACCTGAACTTCATAATTTAGCAACAAAGCGAGGTCAACTTCCCAACAATAGATAATGATTTCAAAACTCTTAGAAGAAAACGGAAAAAGGAGATGCTCCAATGGAATCCCAACATAATAACTAGAAGTTTAAGCGTGTGATTTTAATTCATGCAAAACACACGATGATTGTTAGCCTACAGCAAATCATTCATGACAAGTTCTTCATTGATGTTTCTATGTGATAGCTTACCTATACAGAGATGAACTCTAAGAGAACTAAAGTATCTCTGGCACGGAGAAGGTTAACTTCCAATGCAGATGATGCACAGATTAAATGGATGTGAATTTTTCCTTTTCTAATTCTATAGCATATATAGACAATCACAATAACTTGGCATCACTATAGATCGTAAAATTTAAGCAAAATCTAATTCATCAATTCATTTCAGAGTATTGTGTAGATCAACTGTAGCCATTTGATCAAACATTACTAAACTACCATTTAAAGACAATTACGACAAGCATTAATTCTACCGTAAGAAAGTTGCCGCAATTCTGGCCATCAGCTCGGAAATAGTTGTTCGTTTTGCTCCCTGGAGCACCAGCAGAAATCTCCTTAGCAACATCCAATGATGGTGAAGCATTGATAGGTTTTTCCGGGGTTTCCTTTGAAACTTCAATTTGTGCCCGAGGAAGTTCACTGCTGGTGCTGTTTGTGGCAGCTGGTTTCGGAGCTTCTCCACTCCCGAAAAGGTAACCCAAAGAACTCTGTCCCCCACCACTGCTAACTCCACGACCCGTGCTCTCTAACTTGGACTTCTAAGCAACTAGATTGTAAAGAAACAAACATTCCAGTAAACAACAAGAGTACTGTAGTTATAAACTCGGAAAGTAAATATGAAATATGTGTCCAACACGGATTTACTCATGTCGGAATATGTGTCTGCATACTTTTCGAGTCCGAGTAACATAGGCAAGTACAAATTCCAAACATCAGTTCAAGCTTCACAAATGGAAGTAACAACACTGCAGATCAAGTAAAATACAACACATAAAGCAGTAGGATTCCCCCCTCCCCACAAAAAAAATGACATTTTATAAAGAACTACATCACTTTAAAACAACCAAGGATCATAATCATATGAACTATGAAGAACAAAAATTTCCAAGCCTAATCTAATGCAAGATGCGGAATATATAATCTCACATTGTGCTGAATCTTTCTTGATGTGAAACTAACAAGCAAATCATCAATAAAATATCTAAGTAAGACAGCTGCAATAACATAAATGCAACTGAGATACATTCTGATGAAGAAAAAATCCAAATGTATAATGTTTTATCATGCAAAGGAAAGAAAAACCGTAGTCGAATTGCTAGTTTAAGATTTTTTACGTCCTGTTAGAGCATAAGCAGGAAAAACAGAAGGAAGAGAATTGGGATTTTCTCAGGAAACAAACAGGAAAAGAGAAATGAGAAGAGATTTGAGCATTAAAACAAACAAACTTAGGTTTTTACCTTGTTAGGGTGTTCTCCGGATCAGATCTGAATTTTGAAGCGAATAAAGTATATTTACCGGAATATGGTAAACAGCATGAACGGTGAGATTGGAAGGTTTTTCGATGCGTTTAAATCGAATGAATGAAATAGATGAATTTTTTGACCCAAAACATCGCTAAATGGTAACACAAATAATGATGACATGAACGACGACTATCAATTTCAAGTATGAAATTATTTTAGAGTTTTTTAACAAAAAAATTTAATGTGACACATAAAATTTTCTTAATTGCATTTGATACAAATAACCGAATAAAATCGAATTAAAAGTTTAGTGATTATATAGTTTTAAAATTCAATAACTAAAATATAAACATTCTAAAAATTTAGGGATTACCAGCATAGTTTACCTAATTATTTTTTTGAATTGATTCTTTCCTTTTTGAGCCGTAGAAAGAATTTCATTAAAAATAAAGAAAGTTACAATAAACACACCCCAAAACGCATAATTTTAACGATTATGTTCATAAAAAAATCTTATAAAAAAATAAATTTTAAAACTAATTGGCATGAAAAGAGAAAATTTAAAATATTTTTTTGACTATATTTTTCATCATTCATAGAATCGAGAAAACAAATTTTATTATTTGTGTCCAACTAGACGCTTAAGCAGTGATGTAGGAGAGATTGTCAACAAAATCAATATTGCAAACTGTTTTGTTAATAGTTAAAACACCGACTAACTGTCACAAAGAGATCTAATCATATAAGGCCGCCAACTTTCTTGATTAGGAGCGTACACTGTGATGATCGTTACACAAGAGCTAAACTACTATAAAGATAAACATAAACAGTGTCATAAAAAACAAAAAGTGCCACAAGACAAAAGAAATATATCACAAAAGCAGACAAGACAAACACATCAAGATGCAAGAATAGAAGAATACAAAATAAATAAAATTCGTGTTGAGAACAAACGTAAATAAAAAAATATCAACAATCGATAATTATCCTAAAATATTATCGACAACAACAAAAAAATTAATACGAGCGACAGTGGGAAGAAGAAGAAAAAAAGAGTGGTTAAACCAAATTCTTTTAAAATAAAGAATATTGTGTAAAAATAGTACTCCATACAAGTCACTAAACTTTGATATAGTTACTGTAATCACTAAATTATGTAAAAATAATTTACCCAAGAGAGTGACTCATGATGTGATTTACCCCACATGAAATTAAAAAAATGTTGAATAAAGTACGTTAGAGGTCACTAAATTATTTAAAAATGATTTTCTTGGCCGTTAAATTTTTTAAAATTATAAAACAATCATTAACCTTTGATTAAATTACAAAATGGTCCTTATTTTTGTATAGATTTCGATAAATTTAAAGATCATTTTGTAATAATTCAATAAGTTCGTATGCCCATTTTTGTAACAGTTCAATAAATTTAAATGACTACTTTGTAACATTTGAAAAAAATAATGAGAATCTCGTAATGAAATAAAATTTTAATTACTATTTTATAATTATCGAAGTTTTAGTGTTCAAAAAGATCTTTTTTACATTGTTAGTGACGAGCTAGTGTACTTTATCCAAAAATATTCATAAACTGAATTTAAGAATTAAGCGAGAAAATAGAAACACCAATGAAACTCACTAAGCAGAAATCACATTCAAAACTCAGAGGAAGCTTTAGAACCAAACAGGAAAATCTTTGATTAGGACTTGTAAACTCCCCAAAAGAATGCTCTAAGCTCTATAATTATCAAAATTCTAGGGCTTTATGTTTTCTTCTTCCGTCTCCATTTCCTCTCCCACTTTCAACTGGTAAGCCACCGTTGATTTGATTAGTTTCGGCTATTCTCTTATCCGTTAATCTAGTTACTTCGATGATGTTCTTTTGGTTTAATTATAAAAAAGATTTGCCTTCTTAATTGTTGTTATTTATGGTTTATATTTGCTGTTTGGTTGCTGAGAAAGTCGATGGTAAAGGATCGGTATAAAAAAGTTTGAACTTATCTTATGTGGAGTTTTTTTTATGGATTTGAACTGAAATTCGATGTCTATTCCCAAACGTGGCTTTTGAAGCTTTTCTTTTTGTTGAATGCGGTTGAATTATGCAAGTTAGAAAGAAAGACAAATGTTTCCTTAGTTTGTGAGTAAAGGGACGAATTTTATTTTTGAGTGGATATATAGTACGGTTATATCGTGCTTGATATCGAAAAGTTGAAGGGATGTGCTTTTAGGGAGTTTTGAAGTGCAAATCGTTGTTGTGTAGTGTTATGTTGCTTAGTTTTATTAATTTTCTGATTTCAATGTGATTTTCCACAGCTGATTTCGAGACTTGAGTTGAAGGTCATACCCGTGCTACCGGCTTTTTGTTCTAAAAGTGTTTGTTTAAGTAATACAATTTTTTAGATGTATGCTCGAGGGAATCAAAATCCTCAGCCAGGACAGGGTCCTCAAAAACCCATGACATCTCCATATCAACAGTGGCTGCCTGATCCAGCTCCTCTACCTCAATTCCAGCAAGGCCCTTCAAGCTTTACATTTTTTCCACACGGTCCTGCTGCACCTCGTCAAATTCCACCTGGTTGTAGGTTGCCAAGTACAGGTCAATTTTATCCATACCCGCCTTTGCATGTTCATGCAGGCACCTCATTGCCTCATCTGTATCCGACTGCTCAACAAAGCTCACAGCATAAAATTCTCATTTAGGTACCCAGAATGCATCTAATATGCCACACTCGGTGCTGCCTCCTATTAGTACATCTCACCCAGAAGTTTCACAGACCCAGCCACCCTCTAGAGCATTACCTCCACCACCGCCGCTGCCGCCATCACTGCCACTACCACCTCCACCCTCCTCTCCACTGCCTATCCAACCATCTCCTCCGCCTTCCACCTCTATTGCCATTTCATCTTCTAAGCCTGCCCAGAATGATTCCAGCTTGCCCTGTAATCTTGATAATGACGGGTCTAAGTTAAGTGCTTCAGGTTCTATGGACGAAGCAGTGACTCCAAATCAGGCCAACCCTAATTTAATTGCAGGTGACGACTCTCTGATTAAGGGAGGGGGAAATGCCTGCAATGTGGGTTTTATGGTTGGAGATAAGTTATCATTACAAGAGGGTTTGACCATGGATGTATCTTCCCCTCCTCATAAGCCAACAAATAAAAATGTTATTGAAAGGATTAAAGATGAACAGCAACACGATTCATCTTTGAGGCCTTCAGAAAAGGTGCCTTCAGAGCAACACTGTCCTTTGGTGATTGCAGCTGCATCACATTCACCTGGTGATTCTGACATGGAAATGGAAGGTTTGCATTTTTACTATGATTATGCTACCATATGTTTTCAACTTTTTTTTTAATCTTCGGCTCATTAAAGTTAAATCTTTTAAGTTCATATAAAAAGATTGTCCATTCACATGTTATGAGCCCCAAAAGAAACAGTACTGATCCTTTTGGGATAGACTTTCTTTTGAACTTATTAATGGTCATTGTAAACTCAACATAGAAGAAATTGTATTTTATTATGTATATCACTTTATCTTATGAACTGTATTCTTAAGTGTATTTTCTAAGCATCTGTTTACCGTTGCTTGCTGATCTTTTTTATATTTGTTTATATATTCTGGTTGGCGATTTCAAGATGATATCACCCAAATTGAAGATCAGGGAATGAATCACTCATCCAAATGCCTGAACAGTCAGTGTGATATCAACAACAACATGCTTAGTGTAGAAGAGCAGTTATACTTTCACCCAGGGCAAATGTCGACAGATGGCAATGCAAACAAGGACATTTGATCAGAAAAAGAATCAGCTGTTGGAAGTTCAAGATTGGTTAAAGAAGGTCAATTTAATATCTATTTGCCATATTAATCTTTTTTTTATGTTCTCTTGTTTCTTGCTTTATCAATATTTATAGCTGATGGCTCCAGAATGCAGTTATTATTAGGGGTGTTCAAACGGTTAATTTGGTCGGTGGCCGAACTAAATTACCCAAAACCGAATTAACCGAAATTTTTAAATCTTTAATCGTTAACCGAACCGAACTTTTTTCGAAAAAAATTAACTGAACCGAATAAATTTTGGTTAATTCGGTCGGTTTTCGAATTAACCGAAATTTATCATTTTTTCCCTAATCAAAATTATTACTGTAGAAATCAGAGCTTTATTAGAATTACTCTGTGTATTTCGATGTACAACAAAAAGTCCTTTTAAAGACTTTTTACAAGGAGTTTTATCCTTAGTAATTAACTACAAGGATAGGACTTTTATCTCTTTACAAAGTTTAAATAAAACTAAACTACTTGTTAGGATAAGATTACATCTCTTAATAGAATTATAACTTTACTAGGATAAGATTACAGCTCCTAATAGAATTATAACTCTATTTTACTCGTGCTAACCAACACTCCCCCTCAAACTGACGTGTATATGTTGTATGCACCCAGTTTGGATGAAAGCACATCAAAGGTTGCTTTTGGTAGTGCCTTGGTGAAGATATCCGCAAGCTGGTCTTTGGTAGGAATGTAGTTCAGCCTTACAATCCCATTGTTGACCTTCTCATAGATAAAATGTCTATCTATTTTAATATGTTAGGTCCTGTCATGTTCTATCTTTTTGTGAAAAATTCAGAATAATTTTTTTAAAATTGTTTCTTGGAAACTTGAATTCTTGAACCATATTTATAGACAAATTATTAAAATTGGAACGTTTTAATTAGCTGTTAATTAGAATAAAATCAGAATCAATATGCTGATTTATTCCTAATTTTTATCACCTAATTAACGTGTGGCTGATTTTTAGCAGTTGATCAAGCGTTAAATTCGAAAATCAATGTTTAAGATTGATTCAATTTGTCGTATTTAGCTTCCGTGTACAACCTATAAATAGAGAGGGTAGTGCTAACAGTTTAATTTTGCAGTAATCTTTACAATACTTGCAATCAAGACAGAGTCAGAATTTAGGGTGAAGACAGTTGATTCTCACCACCACTATATAGTTTCGTCCCTGCTTGTAACCTAGCAATTGATATGCTTTACAGAGAGATTTTATATTATTTGTCTCAGTTGAGAGGACTCAACTATTTTCACACAATCAATTTATCAAGACACATTTAGTGTGTATTTTGTGAGTGTTGTTCATTGTCTGATCAGTGAAAAATTAAATAATCAGTGAGGATTGTTTAAGTAGAGAGCATGCAGTCAAAGGAGAAAGAGATTAAATAATGAATAAAAGATTAAGTAACCAAATAGATTTTTTATTTTAGTATGTGTTTTGTAAGTGTTGTTCATCGTGTGATCAGTAAATATTGCTCATTCGTAAAATATTATGTTAGTGATTTTCATATCTAAAATATGATTTATTATATTCAAAATAAATTTTACAGAGGAGTTTATATAAAGTTTTTTTTTCTTCCTTCTAGGGATCTGTTGGAATCAAAATTTAAATTACATTCGTTATCGCAATAGAAACATCTATATAGAGATAGCAGTACCGTCTGAAACTAAAGCGAGGCCAGAAATTAAAAGTTAATGAGGTCGAGAAAAAAAATAAAAGATTAAAAAATATCTTTAATAAGTTTTGATCTATTGACTTCAAGTAAAATAAATCTACTTTCACGAATAAAAATCTTTTACTCTATTTGCTGCTCTTATTTATGTTCCCACACTAAAAATTAGAGTTTAGGGTTAGGGTTTAGGGAATTTAGGGTAGGTGCATTTTTTAGAGTGTAGGGTTTAGGATTTAGAATTTAGGTTATGGCTTAAAATTTAATTTTTTAGTGATTTTAGTGTTAAGACATAGAAATGAGCACCGAAAATGTGCAAAAGATATTTATCATACTTTCACTTGCATACTTTAACACTAAGGGGGCGTTTGGTTTGCGAAAAAGATTATTATCTGGGTGAATGATCTTTTTCGGAATCACATACCCAATAATAGTGTTTTTTTCATTAAATGGTGGGAATGCGATTCCCTTGAATTTTTTAAGTATTTGTCAATTCTTACCTATTTGAACCATATTTCCCCTATATTAATAAATTATGTTCACATACCCCTATATTAATAAATTTTTTATATTCAATAATTTGTTATTTGTTATATTCGAAATTTCAAAAATTTCATGAATACAACTGTCAAATTAAAAAATACTTAAATTAATTCAAAAGTTCGGATATTCAATATTTAAAAAATCAGATATCTATTTTTTTGGATCGAACATAGATTATTAATTTTTTTATCCGAAAATTTTGAATCAGATCCGATCCAAAATGCACACTCCTACCATCTACAACCGCAGTAAAACACTACGGCTGAAAACGAGTCAGCAATCGCAATTCAAATTCCTGCCGGAGTAGTCGAAGGTGCAGTTGGGTTTCTACGCTTGCAGACCTTTTTAGCTTTTGTATTATTGAACCAGCGGCGATGAGTTTTCTTTTTGCCACTTGTAGAGTCTTGGTTCACTCACATTCTCAGCCAAGTAGAAGAGCCATTATTGTGGCACCAGAAAAGAAAGAGACGCATCACCAGAAAAGGCAGAAGAGAAGATAACAATAATACAAATAAATACATACAACAAAACAAATTATTATTATTTTAGAATATATAAATTTAATATCGAACTCCATGATAGTTGATTAATGCATCTATCTATCACTGAGCCGATATTCAGTTGATGATGATGATAGCTGAAATCATAGTACCGAAAGTGATAGTAGGTTTACAATAGGGACGGAGAATTCGCCCGCTCCAACTTCCTTTAGGTCAATCTATATTTACAATATTACAATGTTTCTAGTTTCTTTAACATTTTTAAGGTCTCTTCTTTATAAATCCTATATATATATATACACACACTGTTATCACTAATTTTTTACCGCCTTTATATATTTATTTATTTTATATTATTGCATATATATATTATTACCTTATTAAAATAAAAAAACTAAAAAAATATAATAAAGGGGTCTAATTTAATGAATGGGTTCAATTTAATTAAATAAGGATCCATTGAGCTCTAAAAATAAACCATTAGGTCCAAAATAAGACCCAAACTAATTTTTTTCACTTCTCCCATGTTCAGGTTTAATCTTAACCGTTAGATCTAGGGTTGAAGATCTAACAATCCAGATTGAACAGGGACAAGAAGAGCTGCTCCCCCACTTGCGCCACCACTCTCCCTCCCCCTCGTGCGCGTGTGTGTCAAGCGCCAACTCCCCAAACTAACGTGTCGTTCACCACCGCGAATGCCGCGCCGTCGCCGTACATCGCCAAGCCATGCCAACGGGCCTTCCTCAACCGTTCGACTCCAGCCGCAACACCTCCACGCCGCTTTCTTTTTTATTCGAATATGGCAAGAACTAGATCAGATTCGAAGATTCAAAATCAAATATTTTTCAAATCGTATCTGAATCTGTATTAAATGAAAAAGGGAGAGATCAACCCAAAGTTGCCCTAAAAATTCGAATCAAATCAACTTTAAATTAAATTGTATCTACATTTAATGGAAAAAGTGAAAAATCACCCAAAAATAAGTTTTTTTATTATTCTGAATTTTAGGATTTTTAGGTCAAAAAAGCCTATATAAAAGGGTTCAGGTCTTTGTAACACGCACAATTGACTGGTGAGATACAGTTTAGTTTGAGAAACATTCATAGAGAATTCTGCGCAATTTGTGCTCAAACTTTTATATTGAGATTTGGAGTTGGAATAAAAAGTCTGAAGCATTCTTTTGAGGTATTCGTTAATTATTTTCCTTTATTTGTTCTTCTTTGTTTAAGTAAAATAGATTTTTTTATGTTGATTCTTGTTTGTGTTCTTTCAAAAATTGATACTTGATTTATTTACTTTGAAGAAGAAATTCATAAGGAGTTTTTTAAACTGAGTTATTTACATGTAATTCACCATCTCCATTGATCCTTTAACTTTTTAATCTTCCTTTTATCATTGTTGTAAATTTAATCTTGTAAAGATTTGGAATTTTAACTTTATGATTTCTTCCTTCTCAATATTAAAATTTGTATATATGTTTGTTTGTCTTTAATTCATTTAAAACTATTTGTGTTTATTTATGTTTTGTAAATAGGATTGTTTAATTTTAGTTTTTTGCTAGATTGATTATTTTCATGTAAAAACTATATATGAGTAAATATGATTGTTTAATATGTAGGATTAGGTTAAATAAAGCCATTAGGATTAAGTAATAAATTACCTTAGTTAGGGCCTTGTAAGTATGAATAAAACTTTTCTTCACATTTAATGTTCATAAAAAACACTTAACCATATTTTAACCTTAATAGATAAAATTTACCTAGACAACATTTTAGGTCAATAATCACTAACTTAGGATAATTAAAAGCTTCAATGCACTAATTCTTTTCTTGCTTGTTTGATGAAAAATGAAACTTAATTAATGCGGTGTTCTACCAAAGGGAGGTAACGGGTTAGCGCTAGAAATGTTGGCGGTGATTAAAGTTTACTCTCATGGTAGTAGGGCCGTTAAATTGAAATCAAATTCATAAATGGACAATAATTTAAACTTCACACGAACTCACAAATTCCGGCATTAAAACTTTTTGTAAATGGCTATGTACCAATTTTTGGGCGCTGTAGGGGTGCTAATCCTTCCCCACGCGTAACCGACTCCCGAACCCGTTTTTGTTTTCGCAGACCAAAAATCATTGTTTTAATAAAACAAAATGATTTTATTAAAGTAACCCGTTTTAGGTTATCTAATCACACATTTTTTTTAAAAAAAGATTGGTGGTGACTCCGTTGGTTTTATTTTTTTCTAAACGCTGAGCCACTCGAAAGAGGGTTGCGACACATATACATATATATGCCATTTTCTTCAGTTTTATGTGTTGTTTTCGCTATAGCCATGGCCGCTGATTTATCATGCTTAAGGATATGAAATCAGGTAATCGTTAAGGTTTTAGGTCAGGTCAAATCGGATATGGGTTAAGTCAGATCAATTTAATGGCCCGACTCGAATCAGGTCAGGTTTGGTTCGACTCAGATTCGGGTCATTGTTAGGTTGATTTCAAATTAGATTGAGTTCGGGTTCGGGTCAGGTTAATTTCAGGTCGGGTAATTTTCAATTCAGGCCAAAACAGTTCGGGTCTGAATCATTTAATTAACAGGTTAATTCAGGTTCAGATAGACTTCGTGTCGGGTCACGTTCAGGTCGAGTCACGTCGTTGACGGAAAAAATTCAAGTCGGGTAATATCGGTTTCTATTGAAGTTCAAGTCAGGTCTTACGTGTATAAATAGACTTCGGTCTGGTAATTGTGAGTAAATTTTGGATAAAATAAATTTTTAGGGATTAATATGAACCAAAGTATCCCTTAGGATGCTGGAATATGATACAATTTAAAAAATATATAATTGTGACTAAATTGAATTAAACTAAAATTTAAAAGTGAATGTTACAATTTAAAATACATATAATTGTGACTAAATTGAAAAATTTTAAACGAGTGAGGACCTAAAGGGTAATTAATCACTAAATGTATGTGTGTGCGTGTGTGTGTATATCCCTAAACTATACCTAATTACCCATAAACCTCAAACCTTAGCCCTTAAACCCCTAATCCCTAAAATAATCCAATAAACCACAAACAGTAACCCCAAACCTAATTTTAAACAAATAAAGACCAAATAAAAAACAAAACAAACTTTTAAGCTCAATTTCAAAGTGACCAAGACCAAATTGAAACAAATGTAGAATACCCGTGCTAGCGAAGCGAGATATGAATTGTTAGGCACGACCCGTATAACAATGCGCGGATCTTTTAACCCAACCCGACGTTCTATATAAACCCCAAAAAACCAGAATCCTCCCATTTTCTTATTTTAGTTCTCTCACCAAAACTCTGCCCAAATTTCCTCTCTCCTTCTTTCTTTAGATTCTCTGCCTTCTATCTAGGATAAACCTCTTATTCCCAAAAAATCTCTCAATTTTCAATTGAAACCCTTGAACTTTAATCTAGTTCATCATTTTCTTTGATAAAACTTTTCCAGATCTTATACAAACATCAAAATCCATCCCAAACTTCTTTCTACTCGATCAAAACCCAAATTTTCTTAAGAACAACCTCTTGTTCTTCCATATTCCCTTTTTCAATTCTTTCAAACCCTAATCCCTAAAATTTTATATTCTACCCTAAAAATTTCTCTAATCCCCAAAATATTTTCATTTTCTTTCTCTAATCCCTTCAACTTCTTCAAATCCTTCCATATTCTCCTCTAACATTTTCAAATTCTTTAACCCTTCAATTTCTAGAAACTAAAAATCCTAATCCTCAAAACTCTTTTTTCCAGAAGCTAAAAACCTTAAACTAAAGCTCTCAAACTCTAAAGCTTCCCCCCTCTCTATCATTTTTGGGTTCTAGTCTAAAGATCTCAGTCTCTTTGTTGGTTTAGGTAAGTAAAGTAACACTCTCAGTTACTTTTTGGATTTCTATTTTTGTTGTTGTTTGTGTTAACTTGTCATTTTTGCTAACTGTGTTCTCTCTCTCTCTCATCTCTCAGGTATATCTCTGAATCTGATCTCTCTTAGTTCCTTTTCGATTTCTGCATTTTTTGTTTCATTGTTTATATATATATATATATTATAGGTTATATTTTAATGGTTTAATCTGAGTATATCGGTTGGACATCCCGTCCTGCGATGCTACTAGTGTCAAAGGAGATTTTTAAAGAACCTTGAGGACTGGTTTAACAATGCCACGTACAAGGATTAAATCATTGAGTTTCTGTTTTGATTTGTACATACATGTTCTTCCTCTTTTCCTATTTTTGATCGAATTTATTTCAAAACCCTAAATCTATATTTTTCTGATTTATTTTAAGGTTCAATGGATAGTTAGTCTTTTGAGATGAACTTTTCATGTAAAAATTCTTTTCATATTTGTATTTATGTTTTTGTTTTTTGTGATATGTTGGTTTTTATTTGTGTTTCTGTTTTTTGTATTGTGTAGAACACGTGGAAAGAGGCCAAAATGATCAACTATCCGAAAGAGGTAAATTATGTTTCAATGTTTCTATTTCTGTTTCTCTTTCTATTTCAAAGATTCTATTTTATATATGTATTGATGTAATTTTTTAAGGGGATGTAAATGATCAGCTTTCCCAAGTAGTTGATGGCATTAGTTCCTCTAAGAGAAAGGCTGCAAGTTCAACAGAGTTCGAGAAAAGAACTTCTCCTGTTTGGGACCATTATACCTTCATCAAGGCTCCTGAAGGTGGTCTTTATGCCCAATGTAAGTATTGCCAAACTAAAAGGTATAAAGTTGACTCTTATATTGGTACATCTAACCCTAAAAGATATATTGATAAATGTCAAGCCTATAAAAATTATCTTGCTGAAAATCTTGGTATGCTAGCTATTTTGGTACTGTAAATTATTTGCTGATGCTATTCTATGTCATGGTTATGCTTTGAGCATTGTTGAGCATGAAAATTTGAGGGCTTTGCATCATTACCTTAATGCTAGTGTGAAGGATATTTCTAGGTATACTATTACTAAATATTGCATGATTGAGCATGACAAACATAAAAAATATCTACTTGATTCCATGCATTTTGTTTCAAGTAGGATTTGCTTTACATGTGATGGTTGGTCTGCCTGTACTTCACGTTCTTATTTTGCTGTCACTGCACATTATGTCGATAATAAATGGAAACTACAGTCTAAAATATTAAATTTTCGTTGGTTTCCTCCATCCCATGATGGCGAGTCAATTTATAAGTTTGTTAAAAAGATGTTATGTGAGTGGGGTCTTGAAAAAAAGCTTTTACCATAACTCTCGACAATGCATCTGCAAATGATAGAATGGTTAAGCATCTTAAAGATGATTTGCATGCCATTTCTCCTCTTCCATACAATGGTAAGTATTTTCATATAAGGTGTGCTGCCCACATCTTGAACTTGATAGTTCAAAAATGTTTGAAGGTAATTGATTATTTTGTTATTAAATTGCATGAAATTGTGAAGTTTATTGATTCTTCTGATTCTAGGCTTTGTGCCTTTGATTTAGCAGTGAAAGACTGCGATTCTTCTTTTCGTGGTAAGTTGTTGTTGGATGTTCCTACTCGATGGAACTTTACTTACTCAATGATTCATAGGGCACTTATGCTAAGTTAGCCATTAACTTGTTTGTTAATAGGGAAAATGACTTGGATATGATTAGTGATTATGAGTGGGAAACTATTCAGATGATTTTTGATTTTTTGGAGCCTTTTTATGAAACTATCATTCTGTTTTCTGAATCTAAGTATCCAAAAGCTAACTTTTACTTGACTAACGTTGTTGCAATTGAGAAGTTATTGTGTGATGCTTACAATGATCCTTTCCAAGGTATTTCTGCAATGGCAGGACCTATGCTTGAGTTATATGAAAAATACTGGACATATCACTCAATGATTCTGTCTTTTGTTGTTTTGCTTGATCCTCGATATAAATTACAATTTTTGAAAGAGTTGTACAGTATTCTTTATGTAGACGATGAGGTTCAACAAAGGGTAACTGCCATTTATAACGAGTTTGTTAATTTATATATCTTTTATTCAAAATATGCACCTTGTGGTTCTTCTTTTGTCCAAAGTAACACAACTTAAGTGACAAGTGGGTCTGGTTTCAGTCGACCTCGACCATTTAAAAAATCTGCTCTATTTCAGGTTAGATTTCATAATTTAGTTTTCATATTTTCTTTTATTTGAATTACTTGTATTCTATTTTTTAAATACTAAATTAGTTTATTTCTGTCTTTTCAGAGTTTTGATGCTAATCTAGCTGCTTCAAGGAGTGGAAATTTTGATGTTGAATCCTACATTAATCTGCCCCTTGTCCCTTCTAGTGAAGATTCTGAATTTGATATTTTAGAGCATTGGAAAACACAAAATGCTTCTTATCTGGTACTTGCTCGCATGGCCAGAGATATTTTGGCCATTCCAATTACTTATGTTGCTTCAGAATCTTCCTTTAGCATGAGGGGTCGAATCTTGAACAAGTTGAGAGCTAAACTCTTACCTAAAAATGTTGAAATTTTTGTAACAACTCGAAACTGGTTGTATGGTTTCGAACAGGAAGAAAGGGATGAGGAATATTTTACTGTGGTTAATGATTTTGCCCTTTAAAGGTAAATATATGGTTTACTTTATTTTTATTATCTTTATTTCATTAATATTTTAAATTGTTTATTGTTATTAATGATTTTATTTTCTTCTTCTTGTAGGGTGCCTTTGAGGCTTTGATTGTTTTGATGTATGTTGGATTGATGCTTGCTGCCTGCTACCTACATTGGTGTCTGGTATGAAATGTTTACCACTGAAACTGTTTTATTATCTTTATTTCTTTACTCTTTCAAATGTCTAATATGTTTACCACTAGAATGTTTATTGGTCTGAATGATGAATTGTTCCTTGCTGCCTACAGTGGTCTGAACTGAAATTTGAATGCTAAATTGATGTTGCTTGCTGCCTTTGGACTGGTCTGGATGCTAAATTTACAATGTAAATTGTAGTCTAAGTAATTGCTAGTTGCTCATGATTGAATTAGGCTGGTGGCATTTCAGTTTTTTAAAGCTGAAAAGTTGCCCTTAATTTAATCATGTTGATAGCTTAAATAAAAGCTCGATTAAGAAATTTCTGGTAGCAAAGTCGGGCTTTAACCTTGTAAAACTTTTGCTATAAGATCTGAGAGCTTAAATTTTAACATAAATTTATTAGTTGATTTAATTGTAATTTTAGTGTACTAAATTGTAATAAATTTAATTTGTACAATTATAAAGTTTCATAGTTTTAGAATTTGTGAAGTTGTTATCCCATTTATAATGTTTCTCATGTTTTTGATTTAATAAGGTTCAATCATGAATTAAAATCACAATTTATAAAGTTATTGATATTTAAAGTCATTTTATATAGTCTTCCCTTTAATTTATAAAGTTGCTATCTCATATTATTATTTTTATTATCACAATTCACAAGTTCACAGCTCACAAGTAAAATCACGTTTAATTATATATATATTAAAATCATGAATTAAACTTATTGATATTTAAAGTCATTTTACATAATATATTTTCTAATATAATAAAGTTAATAATCAAGAATTAAACTTATTCACTTAATAGTTATAAACTTTTAATTAAAACTTTAATATAATAATCATAATCTAGGAAACAATTTTATTAATTTAGTGACCATAATTAATATTTTCAATAACATAGAAATTAATGATCCTAAACAAATTTATTAATGTAATGATCATGTACCTTAAATTGTGAAGATATATTTTCTCACATTTTAATATAGTAAATTCATATTCTTACAAGTTACAACTTCATCAATTGTAAATTTGTAACTTACAACTTACAAGTCATGTAAATATTAGATCAGTTCAATAATAAGTCGGATCATTAACAGATTGAGTCAATTACAGATCATGTCCATAACAGGTCAGGTTGATAATAGGTCAAGTAATATCAGTTATTTACCAGGTTAATCTCGGGTTCGGGTTCATATCAGGTCAGATGCAAGTCGGGTTCAGTTATCACATTATCAGGTTGAATTCGGGTTCAGGCCGTTCTCAGGTCGGATGCAGGTCGGGTTCAGATTGTTCTCAGGTCGAATGCAGGTCGGGTTCAGATCCAAAATTTCCAAGTCCAACTTGGGTTCAGGTCAACATCACTTCAAACTCAAATCGGTTTTGGATCACCAGTTCCTCGGATCACAAGCAGTTCTAACTCAAGTTAGTTTCAGTCAGTTTTGCAGGTCGGATCAGCTTTTTACATCCCTAATCATGCTTGATTATTAATTATGTATATGTTGTATGTATCCGAAATCATTTTCAAGAATTTTGAGACAGGTTTTTGGTTTCTTAAGGTATCCATCGGAGCAAGTTTAATGACAATTACTCGCGTTAGTATGTTGGTTCATATTGAAGTGGGCGTTGACCATAAATTTAAAACTGCTCCGTGTTTAGGGTGAGAATCAAACTCTTACCATCTCTCCTAAATAGCATGGTTAAAATTTCAAGAATTTTTGAAAGATTACATTCCATATTCATATTTGAATATACATCAAAATCAAATAATTTATTTAAAAAAATCATATTTCATATCCATTTCCGAATATATATCAAACTACATATATGATATATCAGATACAAATAGATTAAAAAAGGACGAAGATTAAAGCTAAGTTATAGTTTGTGAATGGTACTTTAGCCGGTTAGGTAATTCATTTTAATTAATAAATTATTTATACATGATATATATAGGTAGCCAATTAATTAAAGCTAACCTACCATACATACATATAGTGCGTATTATTTGACCAAAATTTTTAAATAACGAATTAGATGATTCATTTATTAAGCATATTTAGTCGATTGGTCAAGCTGCTCATTCTAAACCTACTAAGAATATTCTCCTTTTTTTTCTTCCTAAAGTCTCATTCTCCTCCCCTTTAGGTGGGATTAGAATTAGATTTAAGATTTTTTTTTATAAAAAAGTTATATAGTAACTAAGTGTTGTATAGACATATATACATTGCTAACAGAAGAAAACAATGATTAATTATGTATTGAATCAATGTATAAAACAATTGTCTTCTGGTTTTTAACTTTGATTTCTTCAAGTTATGAATGCATATATATATATAAAGAGAAATTGCAGATTGCAAATTAACCGTTAAAGATTGGAGCAATTGCATCATGGAGATCAAACAATAATCTCAACTAATGGTGTGAAGAGATTAATGTCTGTGTGAAACACAACAGTGTGTGCCTGTCTGAAGCTGGGACCATTTTAATCCGATAATCAGAAATCAGACCAATTTAATCATAAAGAGGGAATTGTCCAATTAGGGTTTCATTGTTTTGTCCCCCACTTCTCTTCAATACTGTTCATGGCTTAAAAGCCTTAACATGGAAACATTGAGCAATTGGTTTTACCTTTTAATTAATTAACTTGAGAAACAGTAAAGTATATTTGGTCGTTTAAATTTCCTGTATAAATTCTATTTCATTTGTCAATGAAACATTGGACACACACACACACACACACACATATATATATATATATACTGCAAAGCTGAGGATGTATCTGCAGTTTTTTCCTAGGGTTCCTCGAAATGTTAAGTTCTTTTTTTCCTTGTTTCAATACAATTCGGATATAAAGTAGAGTTCAGCTTTTGAACTGATGCAAACTGCAAGCTTACACTGATGAATGTGAATCTATCAGAGCTTCAACTGTAGTTCTGCTCTGCGGAAGATCACCATTTTCTACGCAAGCACACATTTCTTCTGGGATTTTCATGTTGGGGATGCTGTTTCTCTTTATTTTCAGATAAATGTTTTGCTGCTGCACTAAATCTTTTTGCATTCAATATTCCTTGTCACAAGGTCATATATATATATATAGAGAGAGAGAGAAGAGAGGTTGCATAATGCATGCACTGTTTTCTGGTTTTTCTCATCTGCATATCATCTTTCAAAACTCCATTTTCCATAAAGTTATTCTCCGATATAACGAGTTTTAGATATATATGTATACACACATATATTGTAATGAATAATGAAATGATTTGCAAACTGAAGTTAAATGGTGAAAAATGTGAAATAAGTATATTTTTGTTAGTAATATTGGAATATTATGAGGTTTAATATATGGGGAAATATCTAATGCACCGGCGGTGAAAATGAAAAGTTTTTAGACCTATGGACTCATTTTTAGGGTTTAGGGGTTCAAGTGTACTAGGTTTAGAATTTAGGGTTTATGGTTAAAATTTGTGGTTATAGTTATAATTTAGGGTTTGGATATTAGGGTTTAAGTTTTAGGGTTTAGGGTAATATGGTTAGTGATTTAGATTTTAAACTATAAACCCTAAATTTTAACCACAGCTCTAAATTTAAAACTCCTACACTTAAACCCCTAAATATTAAACCCCAAACAAAGTCCTTAAACTCTAAAACTAAGGGAAACTTTTTTTCATTGTCTGTGCATGTAATAATTACCCTAATATTTGATGGACATGCACTGATTTTTTTCCACAAGCATGCCTATTGGTCTAAATTTCTAACATTAAAATCCTAAATCCTTAAATCTTAAATTCTAAACACTAAATTCAAAACAATAACACTTAAACATCTAAACTATAAACTCTAGACTAAACTTTTAGTCCTTAAGATGAGCTCGTTTGTGTAAACTAAAGTTTACACCTACACTACATTAAATATTTTTCTATATTATAATAACTTTATAAATCGATAAAATTAACTATATAATTAAAAGTCCAACTTGTCTAGAGTAAGAGCCTCAGTGCAGCCATAGATGTAAGTGGTCCTTGAATTCTACTCAGTGTGTAGATGCTTTAAAGAACCCAAGCTATGTTGGGTCCCTCCTATTCAAACCCTAGCTATTTACTTATCTCTACCGTAACAAATTACATCACACCCCACCATTATCTGATAAAAAATCTCCCCTTCCAATATGAACCCTAATTCTTAGCTCATTTCAAAGGGAATTAGTACAAGGCTTAAGCATCTTTTTTCCACTTTTGTTGCTGAATTAAAGTTATAACTTTTTATTTTCCAACTCATCTAGCAAGCTAGGCATGCATTGTATAATAAAGCTATTTGCAGTTGCCAATAAAGCATGAGCCTTCTTTTTTTTTTCTAGTATGTATTGAATGGTCCCCATATATATATATATGAAGTGAACCTTCTACTTTGTTTGCTATTCAAAACTTGAATAATGCTTGAATTACTCTATAATTAAACCAGTGATTGTTCAGTGTATGGTATGAAACAAAGTTTATGGAGATTTAAATATTGTTGTTATATATTCTTTTCGATAGATATCGACTTGCCGACGAGTGTAGGATGTCACACGGTACGCGAATTTGCCTTACCTTTCGCTTTCTCCATTACCAAGCAACATGTGTCCACAGTGAAATTCCAGCATCTTTTTTCCATTCCCATAGCTGTGGTTTTCTTTTGCTAGGTTTATATTCTTATTGTTTCAATACTTCAACTCTAAGCTCCAAGAGAATACCTAAAAGAAGTTCTGCAAGTTTTGCTAGTTTGATCACTGATCTTCTGCAAGTTCTGCAACATTTGGATCTGTCCAATATGTAAGTTTATTGTGCATCAATATGGTTTTTTAGAATAAATTATGTATATGTATGTATCTAGGTATGTATACTTGAGAATTATAACCTATTATCTTAAAATTCTGCATGTATGTCAACTGAAATGGACAAACATCATATAATTCTCATGAACAACTGTATTTTCATGCCCTTATTTGAATCATGAAGTTATTGCTGTCTAATTACAGGATTATGTTGTTCCTGGTTTTAGTTGATACATACAATTATATGACTTTTGAATGGTGATGAGACTATGAGAGTAGTTATAAGATGATTTCAAGTTCAAGAGAAAAGGGTGACAGCAGCAAGGTCTCGAAGGGGCCGTCGAGTTCGAGGCAGTGGTCGGGGTTTCGGAATCCAAGGATCGTTCGAGTGTCGCGTTCTTTCGGCGGGAAAGATCAGCATAGCAAAGTTTATACGGTAAGGGGATTAAGGGACCGTCGGATTAGGCTTTCGGTGCCGACCGCGGTTCAATTATATGATTTGCAAGACCGGCTAGGCCTTAACCCGCCTAGCAAAGTTGTTGATTGGTTGCTTGAAGTAACTAAAGATGATATTGATAAGCTCCCACCACTTCAGTTTAATCAGCCATTGATGGCAAATAATCCATCTCAATCATCATCTTTTGCTCCTTTTTCGGATCCAAATTTGATGTTCATGAAAGATTGTGGAGGGGAAGATGAAGAAGATCATCAATGCTTGGGATTTGCAGAGAAAAGTATGCAGGTTGAAAGTGAAAATATTGCAGACATGAAGGGAAAATGGATCAAAGAACATGAAAATCAAGAAAAGCTAATTTTCCCATCAACCAATCATGGTTTATCCTTTCCTGGATTGCTCAACAATGGGGCTTCCAATTCCATGTCTTGCATTTCTTATAGTAACAACTATCATTGGGACCCTTCTTCAAATCTATCTCTGTCGTCGTTTCAGTTCGGAAGCCACGGATTTCATCACCAACCTGAAAACTACTTCAATGGTAACGCTTGCCCGCCGTTGCGGTCGGCACATTCCATTTCGCCGCAGCTGTTTTTTGGCACACCTTCATTTTTTCCGACGTATCCTACATACGGGACGACGAGTACAGGTGATGATAAATCATTTCACATTATTGGAATCAAAATATGCCAACATGTGTGAGTTGTTGTTTTCCCATGAAATTTTTCTCATGAAATCGTAAAATGTTGCAGGCCTCAGTCAAACACAAAATGATGATCAAAGTCATGCAGGTGAGAATCATAATACTGATTAGTTCCAAATCTGATATGATGAATGTAATATATATATATATTGCTTCTAAATGCATTTTTTTCTTTATAGACAGCAGAACAGTTTTTAAGTTAATTTGTACTTTAAATTTATATATATATATATATATATTGCTTCTAAATGCATTTTTTTCTTTATAGACAGCAGAACAGTTTTTAAGTTAATTTGTACTTTAAATTTTCTCTGGCAATATGCTATTAATTTTTGTGCTTTAATAAAATACTTATATTATATTTTTGTGTTTTAATTTTCTTCATAATATAATATATTCTGCATAATGTATGATCATGATACATATATCACACATGCATTAATTTCATGCAAAACACAATTTCATCCCGGTTTTAAATTATAATTTCATTCTTCTTTTTCGCTAACACTACAAAAAATTATGTGATTTTGAGGGATTTTGTGACAAAAATTGCGAGGGAATTTAGTTTTAGTAATGAAATTTCCGAGGGAAAAGAGGGGTCACAAAAATGTTGGTCGAAAATAATATTTCCAAAATAATCCGTTAAAAATTTTGTGACGAAAATCCATCAATAATTTATTGATGGAACATTTAAGATCCATCGGAAAATTATATATATAAAATATCTTGTTTTATGTTACCGACGGATTATATTTATTCCCTCGAAAAAGATAAATTACTGACGGAACATTTAAAATTCGTCGGAAAATTATACATATAAAATATTATATTTTATGTTACCGACGAATTACATCTTTTCCGTAAAAATTTTTTTAGTTTTCAAGAGATTACATCTATTCTGTCGAAAATTTAAATCTCATTTTTTTTAAAAAAAAGAGTGGAGAAATTTCCCGGGATTCTTATCCGATTTTTTTTTCATTCACTCTAAAATATAAATTTTTTAGTTTCGGAGGGATTACATATATTTCGCCGAAAATTTAAATATTAAATTTAAAAAAGGGAAATTTTTCCTGGATTCATACCCGAAAAATTTTGATTCACTCCATAATATAATAAATATAATTTTTTATTTAATTGGATATAAAAAATTAATAATTAATATAATACAAATAATTATAATAATTTAAAAAATTAGATTATATTAATAATAACCATATTTTGATAATAACTTAATAAGAAATTAAGAGATAAAACGTGCCGCAAATCTTCTAGATTCAAATTATTATTCCATGTAGCTGCAGAAATGCTGCTCCAATAGAAAACAGGAGCAGTTGGTATTGATGCATCACAAAGGAATAAAAGTGATATACTACACAAAATAATCGACATCTATGATTCGAGGGTGATCAAGAGTCATTCTCCCTCGCCGGCTGTACTCCTACTAAAATTTTCTGCACATCAAGGTAACATTAGAACTTAGAAACAACCAAAATAATCCACACAATAAAAACTTGTGAGATGAGATTTGAAACCTGTTTTATTCATTTTGATTGTGCATGGCTCTCTTTCTAAGAAGTTGGTCCTATATTCAACTTCACCTCTTGAAGATTGAAAAACAGAATTCCAAATTATATATACATGTTATGAACAAAAATGAAATTGATAAAGGAATATTTTAAGGATGCCTTGTGCGTTTGATGAGAGAATTGCATGAAAAAAAGAAAATATCAGAATCTTGAGTACTTATAAATGGAATTCAGAAAAAGATAAAGCCTTGGAATAACCAACTAACCAAGCAATCCACTAACTAGCCAATCATTGTGAAATTCTCAGAAAATAAAGCTCAAAGTACTCACCATCAGCTTGAAAGTCTTTAATTTTGCTCTTGATATTGAACCAATTTTTCGACCATGAGAGCTACACCAAAAAAACAATAAACACCCATTAAAGGAAAATTAATCAGTAACAAATTTCTAACAAAATTTCACAAATTTGAGAATTGTAAACCAGAAACAGAGAAAGAGAAAGAGGAAGAACAAAAACAAGCCTTGCTTTTTTTGGGTTTTTCATCTCCCATTGTTAAAACGTTTGCTTCATACAATTCCTAAATTTTACTCTTTTGCTATTCCTCAAAGCTCTCAACTTTGATACAAATTACTTGGGAAAAAAGCTGTTGCCTAAAACTCTATAGGCACTAGACAGCACACTCCACTGATCCTTCCCCCAAACAAGCTGAATTCTTCACTTGCTCAAAAATAAGCTTAAAGTTGAAAGTCATTTAATTTGAACCAGCAGTGATATTTGAAAAGATTTTGAAAATTCTTTTTAATTGAAACATTTGGGGGAAAGTGTCCGCCCATTTTTTAGGTTTAAGAAAAATTGTCGTTTTAGTCATTCTATACATTGGTACCTTACGTTTAGGTCTTAATTTTTACCTTTAAGTTTTAGTTTAATTCATTTAGTCCCGATTTTAGATTAATTTAATTAATTTTATGCCCTCGGATTTAGATTTTTTTTAAATAGGTCCTACTAATTGGCTAGTTAATTGAGAATTGAGCCTTAGAATTTAGTTTTCTTTTATTTAGATGTAAAAGTTTTTTTTTTCTTTTTTGGAATAAAAAAGTTGTCTACCTTGAATTTTTCTAATGTACATTAAAATCTCGAACCCTAGTCGAGCAGCTCTTATAGACACATTAATTTTTTATTCATATAAATAATTAAATTATATTATATTAAAGTTACCTTAATTTCAAAAAGAATTCCCTAATTAATTTTCTTTTGCATATTATATGTTTAAAGTGTGATATTAGTTTTAATTTTTTTAAAATAAACAGGGTAGTCGTCTCTAAAAACCTCCCTCTAAATCCTAAGGGAGAAGAAGCGCACTAACCTTGTGGTTTTTCATTGATAATCATATAAAAGTACAAGAGCATTACAATTCAATAATACATCGAATAATATTCACAAACTTAAAGTAAAATGGAAAACCTAAAAACAAATAGCATATGTACCTGTATCAAGAGGAATCTCTGATCTGAGATCAACTAGTGGGTGAGTCCCAGTAAGGGGTGAGTATGGAGTAGTTGGATGGAATCTTCTACCTCTAGCCGCAAACATAATCTGTGCACAAAAATATGTTATTATAGGTATAATTTACACTGATACATTAAACACACAAATGGAACAAAAATTGACAGTACATAGTAAAAATTACGTCTAGTCATTTTCTGTTATGTCAAAGTACTCGTTTTCATTTTCATCTTCGCCTGAATCATCTTCAACTTTGAAAAATGTTGCTGAGTCACCAATTAACAGTTCATGTTCATCATGTGCCACTATGTGTATTGGATGAGACTCAGGCTCGTCATCTTGGTATGGATTTAAAGTCGATTCAGGTTCAACATTATTTGAAATTGGGATATCCACAATTGCTCTAGCTTTAATTTTAGTAACCGCTAACCAATCTCGCTTGTATCGTTTGAGACTAAGATAGTTGATGAAATAAATCTGGGTTGCTTGAGTCGCTAGAACAAATATATCATTTCCGTTGTATCTTTTTTTATCATCAATTTCTACAAGAGATGGGTATTTTGGATGGACTCTTGTACCAATCAAACCATTCACACTTGAACAAAACAATACTCTTCACAGGCCAACCTGAATATTGAATTTCTATAACTTCAACAAGCCGTCCAAAATAATCACTTTCACCGTTTACATAGATGGAGCCTTTAACACAAACACCACAGTTCGGTGATGGTCTATCTGAACCATAGGACTTTGAGCGAAATTTAAAACCATTTACTTTATAACTTGAGAATGATTTCACCGACCGAAGCGGACCCATGGCAAGTGCTTTTAAAATATGTTTGTGATATTATTCATTGGTTCTTGAACCTATAACAAGTTGACAAAAATTAACCTTTGTGACACATTTCTAAAGTTCCATTCAATTAAAAAATGTAATTTAACTTACAAATCTGTTGAACCATTTTGAGAATTTAGCATCAAGTGTAGCGTCAATCTGCGCATCACTTAAATGAGGTTGACAATATTTCTGATAAGTCCTATAAATTATGTTCAATTAAAGATGGACCATGGTTAATAAAAAATTCACAAGCAACAGAATTTTGGAGTTTAATGGTAGTTATAATACGTACTCAATGAATGGCTGCACCTCTGTACAATTCAACAATATGTGGGTGTGAGC
This sequence comes from Hibiscus mutabilis, assembly GCA_019671005.1. Classification (NCBI taxonomy): domain Eukaryota; kingdom Viridiplantae; phylum Streptophyta; class Magnoliopsida; order Malvales; family Malvaceae; genus Hibiscus; species Hibiscus mutabilis. Next base: position 33,172,612 of record CM033715.1, read on the forward strand.
CGCTGTAATTTCTTCATCAGAAAGAGATATTTTATTTCCTTTCCCAATTGTCTCTCCATGCTGTGCAAAAATGGAAAGAATGTCAGGATGTTATTCATAATTGTTTGGCATAAGTTGCTCACTTGAAGTGTTCACTAGCTTGGGAAAGTAATAATGAAAGAATTTGGATCCTTCTGTCGTCTCATATGAATTGCAGATTGAGCCTTCAGCATGAGCTTTATTGCCGATAGAACCTTTTAGTTTAAAAAAACCTAAATTGAAAGGAAAAAAAGGTTGCAACGTAAATAAAAATGCCTATTCACTTTGTAAACAAAACTTGATAAATTAGATTGAGAATTACCTTTAAAATGGATACATCCAACGATAATGTACCCGTCCACCAATTCTTACTTCATATGCCATGTGTATTGGTAGATGCTCCATTGAATAAAAAAACTAAGAGGAAAAAAACGCTTAAGTTTGCACAAAATAATTGGGACATCCTTTTTTAGTCTTCTCATGTTTGCCTCCTTGATTACAGTTGATGTTAAGTGTTTGAAAAAAGACTCAGCTATGTTAATTCCTCCCACACATTTGTTGGTAATAGCTCTTGAAAAGTTATAGGAATTAACTTTTGCATGACAATCATAGCTTTTCATTCCAATTAACTTTAGCTTTTTCATGTCAACGCATCGACCTATATTGGATGCAAAGCCATCAGGGAATTTTAAATCTTTCACCCAATCACATAACATTTCCAGCCTTTGTTTGTCTAGCGTGTAAAATGCTTTTGGGTATTTGCCAGAGCTATCTTGATTTACCAACTCAGGACAACCACAATAAAGCTGTAAGTCCACTCTAGATTTTGCATTGTCCTTCGTCTCCCCTTCAACATTCATTATTGTGTTGAATATATTCTCAAAAACATTTTTCTCCACATGCATCACATCAATGTTATGACGGATCAAATTTGAAGATCGATAATGGTAGGTCCCAAAAGATGCTGCATTTTTTTCCAACCACATAATTGAGATAATTGGTCATTAATTTTGACTGTGTCTAACTCAGTCACTTTCAAAAAAACCCTAATAATCAATCTCGTTTAGTATCTCACTTCCAGACTTAATTGGTGGGGCATTGTTAAGAACCTTTTTACCTTTTCTAAAAGTTGTAGTATTCATTCTAAAATGATGATTATGAGGTAAAAATTTACAAGGATTATCAAACCAAGATTGTTTTCCACCATGTTAAAGAATAAATGCTTCAGATTCCTCCATACAATATGGACAAGCCGTTCTCCCAGCTGTACTCTAACCCGACAACTTGCCATATGCAAGAAAGTTGTTGGTAGTCTACAATAGAGCAGCACAGAACTGAAAATTATGCTTGGTTGACAAATAATATATTACCTCTCCTACATCCCACAAATGTATCAACTCAACAATCAAAGGTTGCAAGAATACATCTATATTATATTTTGGATTTCTAGGACCTGGCACAATTATTGTCAAAAACATAAACTCATCCTTCATGCGCATAGAGAGAGAGGCAAATTGTATGGTGTTACTATAACCGGCCATAGAGAATATTGTTGCCCAGATTAACCAAATGGTTGAAACCATCTGTGCATAACCCAAGCCTGATGTTACGAGTCTCTTACGAAAATGTTGGATGCTCCTGGTCAAAATGTTTCCAAGCAGGAGATCAGAAGGATGAAACAGTTGAGACTAACTTCATCAATTTGATGCTCAACATGCCACCTCATATGCTTAGCAGTAACTTCAGAGGCATATAACCTTTGTAACCAATGAGTTAAGGGGAAGTAATACATCTTTTTATACGTCTTTCTGTTACTAGATCCTTCTCTAGCATTATCTTTGTAGCGAGGATGACCATAAAACTTGCATTCGATCAGTTCATAATCACCTCCCCAATAAATCATACAACCATTTCTACAACAATGGATTTTCTGAACCGACAAACCCATATCACGAACCAACTTCTTCGTCTCATATGTGTTATTGGGCATGACATTATCTCCGGGCATTAACCTCTGCATTATCCGACAAAGGTCATCATAGCATACATTAGGAATCTTATATTGTGCTTTCAAGTGTACTAATTCGGAAACCCCTGATAACTTGGACTAATTGCTACCGGGCCATATCGGTTCAGAAGAAGCACCAAGTCTGTCGTACAACATCTGCGCATCATCTTGTGCTATATATACATTTAATTCAAGTCCAAAAACATCTATCTCAGGAGGTTCATGATTGTTACCACACGGATCATATGCATGCTCTGGAACTGCAGTTCTAGAACCCGTTATATGGTTATAGTAATCATATTGGCTTTGTCCAGTGAGAGAAAAATGTGGCTTTCCATGATGCACCCAATTATAATAATGCGGAACAAACCCTTCAGTGATCACATGAACTTTAACCGTTTATGGATCTTGAAAACTTTTATTTCTGCATTTAGGTCGGTTACATGGACACCTAATATTTCATCGATTCGCAAATCTAGGCTTACTTAATGCAAACGTAACAAATTCCAACAATGGTTGCTCAAAATCGGGATTAATAATATGACCCTTTATTAGCCTATCAATATTGTACATCCAAGATCGATCCATGCTAAATGCCAAAACTTGTTTTTATTGTATTATTAAATTAAGATACTTAAATCAATAAACTTTGAAATAATAATTTTTAATTATTATTTTCTAAATTTTGTAAAAAACCAAGAAACATAACTTATCATTTTATTATTATATATTACATGCAAAAATGTTTTATTTACTCTTAGTATATTTCCAAAGAAAACAAGAAGTAGAACTTATGACATTATTAAGTTATATTACAAATAAAAATATTTTCTTTACTTTTAATCTATTTTAAAAATTTTTAATTAAAAGGCTAATAATAATGAATTGATAGCACTATATTTTAAGAATAAAATTAAAACTTACCTCGACTCACAAATTCGGTAAAAAATCTTGGAGTTCTATAAAAGAAATAAAAAACATCAAAATGAAATTTAAAAATAATTGGAAAGATAATATTTTTCGACTAACAATTCTTCTAAAATATTTTTGTATTATAAATGTAAAAAAATAGCTATTTAAAATGAGAAAATCCCATTAAATCAAAGCACAACACTTAAAACTTACCTCAACTCATAAATTCAGTAGAAAATTTTAAAGTTATGCAAAGCTGCAAAAGAAATAAAAAAGATCAAAAACGAAATTAAAAATAACAGGAAAGACAATATTTTTTAAAAAAACATGCCTAAATCAAAGCAACCATAGTAAAAAAAATATCATACAACAAAATGCAAGCTGCTCACCCTCTCCCAACTCCTTTCCATGTAGTCCCTTCACAATTTTAAGCTGTCATCTTGGCCTACAACTCCTTTCCATGTAGTCCCTTCACAATTTTAAGCTGCCATCTTGGCCTACATAGCAAGAGAGAACAATGCAATGAAAGGTTTAAAAGGTGAGTTTATGGGTTATTTTTACCGTTGGTTGGGGTTGAGTAATTAATAGAATTTTAATTAGATTTATTATGATTTGTATGAAAAGAAAAGTAAGTAGCTGGTGATTAGAAAGGTGGAATGAAATAATTGTTTTTTTGTATTTTATTTTATTTTGTATTATTTCTAACGGAATTATTGTTTCATCACAAATTAAGTTAACATTTTTTATTGTTTTTGACGAAATTATAATTTCATCACAAATTAAATTGACATTTTTTATTGTTTCTGATGGAACCACTGTTCCATCGCAAATTAAATTGGTATTTTTAATTGTTTCTGACGAAAAGAACAATTCCGTCGAAAACTACAACTTAGATTAAAATTTTGTGATAAAATATTTTATTTTTATCAATAAATTGTGACGAATCTTAAAATTGTCAAAATTTTTCCGTCGATAAATCATTTCTTTTGTAGCGTAAGCCGTTATAATTTCATTCTTTTGTTCAAAAGATTATAATTTCATTCAAACACATTGATCATATTCTATATATGAGTAATGATCATGTCTATATATTTGTACTCTACATGCATGTCTATATATATTATCTTGATATATATGTTTACATTTTAACATTGATGAAGCCAGGATTTAGGGTTAGAGGACAAACTATAAATGTTTCAAAATGAGAAATAAATTTATAAATAAATTAATTTTTAAAAGATTTTAAATAGAGGAACAAAGATGAAAAACGCCACTCTACCCTATATAATTCTGTCCCTGCATCCTAATTTTCTTTATTTGCATATTTAAATATATAGTAATTATAAATCATATAACCGTAGTAAGAAAAAAAAAACCCTGTCATTTTATCCTCTTCCCCAAAATCTCAAACTCCAGATCTCGGCTAATTGTTGTGTCTTCGACAGCTAGCCTCTCTTTATTCCTTCTTTTTTTCTTCTTTTTATTATGTTGTTTTTTTATTATTTCGACTTCTTTTCGTTCTCGTTTTGTCCGATGCTCCCATTGGTCTACTCGTTGGGAGTCCGTCCCGGCGTCCACGGTATGATTTTGGGCCATCAGCGGTAAGGTGAAAACATAGATGCGAGTGTAAATGCAGAATTCGTCTCTTCAATCTCCATTATTTTTCTCCTCGAACTGGTTCTTCGGTGGTTTTGTCTCTGATTTTTCGATCGTTCAAACCCTTTATTTCTTCCCGTGGTGATTAGAGTTTGTTGTTTATGTCAGTGGTGATCGTTTGACTTGATTCTCTGGCTCCTCTATATTCGTTCAGTCTATCTGTCATCGGCGACTTTAAAATCTAGACGCGATGACTCTTTGATAGCTCTCTCGCTGCATTTCTTCTCATGAGACATTCTCGGTGCCCCCGAATTGACGTGTAGTTGAAGAAGGTGATATTGGCTTTGATTATGCTTTGGTTCTTGTTGGTTTTGGAGAGTATTTGGCTCCGGTTGTGTCTTGGTTTGTGTTTGTTTTTTTGGTTTGTGCTGTTTTTTTTCTTTCTATTTTCGTTTATGTTTTTTAATGTTTCTGTTGATGTTCTTGTTGTTGCTTCTTTTGAAGATGGTGTTCTCACCTTTGTGGTTGTTATGTTTGAATTAAATTGTCGGTGTTTATGTTCAAATGTATATATATATACACTATTATTAAGTTACTGACTAATGTAGTGTCAATTCAGTTGAAAAACTACTAAAATGTTATTTTTAAATAATAATTAATATTATATAATGATATTTTTATTTATTATGTTTTTATATAATTATTAAATAAAATTATTAAAAAATATTCATTTAAGAATTGAGCTTGTGTATAATAAGATTTATCTACAAATAGTTCTATCACGTCATCTATAATTATTATTAAAAAACTTTTAAAAATAATTTTTTGAGCACACAATGTAACTTTTTTTGACAATAATAACTGAATTTTATTAATAACTATGAAAAATACATCGAATATAATGCATTTAGAAAGGAGAATAGTGTGTCTAGTCTATCAAAATCTCATACAAAACTTTAAGATGCAAAGAAAAGTAAATACTTCCATAAATATTAGCATACCGACAAAATTTAAAAATCCTCCTAAATCTATTATTAGCGCACAATGTAAAGCACAATGTAAATTTTAAAAGTGAAATAAAGCTAAAACAATATTTATACATATATATGGTTAATTTTATTTGATGCATAATCGGTGGAAAGTTTTTTTTTCGCAAGCAGCATCTAAAGCTGTCACGTATCCTTTTAGCTATCATAAATTCTAAACTTTATACTTTAAATAGTAAAATCTATAATTAAATCTGAAAATCTAACCATAAATACTAAAAGTTTAACCACAAACATTAAAACCCTAAATCTAAACACTATCTTCTAAACTTTAAAAATTAAGCACCGAAAGTTTAACCATAAACCCTGAAAGTTTAACAAATAATTTTAGGGTGACCGTAAAAAGAATTTTTTTTATTATTTATATTTTCAGACGGGCACCTAAAACCCTCAAATCTAGAAAAGTCCCCAACCTCTCTAAAAACGGTGTTTTGCGTTGAATTTATGAGTTTTGAAGAAGTTTTTATGAAATTTAAACTGATAGAATGAAAGAGAGAAAATTGAAGCGAGCTTACTAGTATCCAGAATGACATTGAAAGACTGAAGCACGATGATTTCAGTAACAACTGAAAATAAAAAATCCCTGAGTTTGATGAAAAAGATGAAAAAAGAAAAAGAAATTACCACGAACACTGACTCAAGTAACTAAAAACCAATTCGAAGAAATTAATATTTTAATTGAAACTTTTTATAATTTAATAATCAAAATAAAAATCACCCAAAGTTCAGTCATTTAACAGTGTAGTTTATCCATAAAATTTATTTATATATATGTATATATAAAGTGGAGTTAGGAACAGACTGAATTGGAACAGTCCGAGCCTGACTGTCACAAGATCCAAGGCAAAATCATTAAGAAGGACTTTGCACGTTACAATTTTTAGTATTATTTTATTTAAAGGTTGGCTTCAAATTTATATGTATGTATGGGCAAATTTAAGTGAAAAACCCCTAATAAATAATTATTTAAAGAAATGACCACCTTAGAACATTATTTAGAAAAATAATCCTCAAATCTGCCACGTATAAAGAACTTGCGTTTTGCGCAAAGCGAGTTCCGACCTCGATATATGTGAAAAACGAGTTGTTCTTACGTGGCATCGCTTTTCATAATAACGAACTTAATAGGACCTCGCGCTCTGCAAAACGCGAGGTCTCCGAGAATTTGAAGAGCCGGTTGAATTTATCGCGGGCTGTTTACAAAGAACTCATTTTCTTATGTGGTATCACTTTTCATAATAACGAACTTAACAGGACCTCGTGCTCTGCAAAACGTGAGGTCTCCGAGAATTTGAAGAGCCGGCTGAATTTATCGCAGGCTGTTTAATGGAACTCGCTTTCTGCAGAAAACGAGTTCTTTGTAAATCGGGGTAGCAGAACAAGCGTCCATAGGCATGTTCGAGCCATATTTCGGGGCTATTAATTGTATAATTTAGTAAACGACGAGTTTAGGTGCTTAGTACTAGAACTTGTCTTTCATTCGACACCAATATGGGCAAGTTCGGTGCGTTTTAAACCGGGTAAAATCCGCGTTGAAAACGGTACCATAGCTTGTTTTTGTGAATGACTGAAAAGTTAAAAGGGCGTGATAATCTTTTCTGGTTTATTTATTAGGTTTTAAAAATAATAAATCTAAAACTATAAGGCAAAATAAATATAAAATCTAAAACTATGTAAAAAAATAAGGCAAAATAAAGTATTTAAAATTATAAAATAATAACAAAAGTTGATAAATAAACATCCCCTCGTCCTAATGACGCCTATGTCCACCCGTTCCGTAGTTGGGTGCACGACGATCTCGTGGCAGATTCTTCCGAGCAGCATGTGCTCCATCGTCATCGTCCTCATCATCGACGCCATGATTGTCCCCAAAATGCGGACCACCGCTAACACTGAGGCTGATGTAGAACAAACTCTGTGGCGGCGTCTGCTCGACAATGTTGTAGTCGAACTGTGCTGCCAATAGTGGAACATCCAACATAGGAGGAACATATGCTAAAGGCAGTGTCGGGTAATACGATGGAGGCACTGGCATAAAGGGACAAAATGCGTCCGTCATGAAAAGCTCGGGTCTGCTGAAACGTCTGAGGACCACCCATCTACAGAAACAATGACGAAGCGGAATGCATGAATGTCGGTCCTGGCTCTGGTGTCGAAGGCCATGCCTTGGACTGATCTGCTGCTCGCACTGTTCTAGAGGACTTTCAGGCCCCATTTTGGTACCGCGCTGCGTCAGTTGGCGCTGGGTGGCATGACGTTGTACGAGCGAGAAGTGACTGCAACTCTCTTCTCTCGAGAAGACCATTTCTTTCATGTTTCAGAATTTTCGAGGCCGTTGGAAGGCATACAACACAACGCGTACGTGGTAGATATAAGGAAGAGAACCTGCGACTGTGGAGTCTTCCAAACATTCAAATACCAGTGCGTACACGCCATTACTGCTTGTTCTTCACAACGAATTCACTACATGCAACTGTTTGATCCGGTATACTTACTGGAAACGGTATTGAAGGTTTACGGAAAATAGTTTCCTTCCATTAGAAATGAAATTGATCCATACGCCATTGATGATGAACCAACCATACGCCCAGATCCTGCACTACTACAAAATAAGGGACGTCTACGATCGACACAGATTTACTGTGCGGAAGATATACATAGAGAAAGAACCGGATAACAAAAAACTTTGCAGTGCATGTAGAAATCTTGGACACACAATTAACAAGTGTCATAACCGCTCGAGCCTACATATGAACTAAGTGTTTGTTGTATTTCAATTTATTCAATTTGAACACAATTTTTTATTTGTTTTTTAATTTACTGTATTTGAATATATTGAACTTAATTTTTTATTTCGTGTTTAATTTATTGTATTTGAGTATATTGAACTCAATTTTTATTTGGTTTTTATTTTCTATGTTTTACGTACGATTTGCTCATATTAATTTTAGGGTTTTATTTATTAACATTTTATGATATGATATGATATTTGTTGTTTGCTACTGTTTGTTGTTATTTATTATTTTTTTAATTTTCAACCCACTACTTGTTGTATAGAACACAAGATTCCTGACACGTCAGGAATCCTGGCAGAACTTGCTCTTTACAGAACGCGAGATCCTTGCCATGTTAGGAATCCTGGAAGAAATCGCTCTTCACACAACGCGAGATCCCTTCTATAAATACCCCCCCGAAGTTACAATCTGGTAGTTTTGGAGAATATTACGCTTCTATTGTATCTACCAATAACAACAAATCAAATACTCAAAAAATACTTTAGCTAAGAAATTTCTCGAGTATTGTGATTTGTTGGTATATATAGTTGCATCATGAGTACGTGGTCAAAGCTCCGAGCATTTGTATCATATTTGAACGAGGTCAGACCTACAAGTTGAACAACAAATCACAATACTCGAGAAGGTAACCGCGGCCAAAGCTCTTACCATTCACGCTGATGATGGAATCCTGGTGTAAAATGTAGCGTGATGAGGTATACCTCAATATCCAGGATTGCCCACATCACGAAAAATGGGAATGTGTATGGAAACATTGGCTGATGACGACCCCGGAGCGGTAATATACAAGATGCCCTATTCGGTCGGAGTTTCATCTTTGATCGGTGTCAAAACAGAAGTTGTATTCCAACCCGAACTTCAAGCTGATAAAGCGTAAGGTTACAACTTTTCGCGGATGTCGGATAGAATATGATAGGCGTATTCCAGTAGCAACTTTCTACGAATGTAATATAAGTTTATGTTGAAATTTAATACTAGTAACGGGTTACAACTTTTTACAGATGTAATATAAGTTTATGTTGAAATAACAAGGTCTCATTGGTTTTAAAAGTTGTCTTTCTGCCTTGTCGTTCCTGTAGAAAACCATGCTTTCAAACCATTTTCAACGTAAATTTTATACCCTTCTCCGTGTATCGTACGTTCCAATGTTAGTCTCAAATGGTAGCCAAGTTCCTCCACAACACCTCCAAGGTCAAAAAATGCGATAATAAACGTACATTAAAAACCCGATAAATAATCCGGAAAAGATTATCACGGCCTTTTAACTTTTCGGTCATTCACAAAAACAAGCTATGGTACCATTTTCAACCCGAATTTTACCCGGTTTACAACGCACCGAACTTGCCCATAATGGTGTCGAATGAAAGACAAGTTCCAGTACTACGCACCTAAACTCGCCGTTTACTAAAATTATACGATTAATAGCCCGAAATATGGCTCAGACATGCCTATGGACGCTTGTTCTGCTACCCCGATTTAAAAAGAACTCACTTTTTGTAGAAATCGAGTTCCACTAAACAGCCCGTGATAAATTCAGCCGGCTGTTCAAATTCTCGGGGATCTCGCGTTTTACAGAGTGCGAGGTCCTGTTAAGTTCGTTATTCTGAAAAGTGATGTCACGTAAGAACAACTCGCTTTTCGCATATAGCGAGGTCGGAAACCGCTTTTCGCAGAACGCGAGTTCTTCATACGTGGCAGATTTGGGGGTCATTTTTCTAAATAATGTTCTGAGGAGTCATTTCTTTAAATAATTATTTATTATGGGGGTTTCACTTAAAATTGCCGTTTGTATGAATATGAGTACAAGAAAAAGGTTTCCAATATTCCCTTTCACAGCGGTCCTTTAATTGACCCCTTCAATGCTATGTTCGTATGTTTTGCATAATGTATGATCATGATACATATGCATTAATATCATGCAAAACCCAATTTTGTTACGTTTTTTAATTATAATTTCATTCAAATGCATTGATCATATTCTATATATGAGTAATGATCATGTTTATATTGTGTAAAATTCAATTACTTGTATATATTTTTTAGACTGCTAGATAATGATAATAAACAACTAAGATTATTTATTTCTTTTTTCCAAGTGATAAACTTCGTATTTTTTATTGTTAATCTCATTCATTTATTTACATACACTCAAGGGTTAAAAAATATAAAACTTTTAAGTTCCTTTGAAGTTCAATTAGGGCATTGGATCATTAAATCACTATTATAATTTTATTACTAAAATTTAAAACACGTCAATTTTAGTATTGAAATTTAGTTTGAGATTCGATTAAGGCATTGGATCATTAAACTATTAATAGTTGGATGACATGATAGTTTGGTGTTGACATATAAAAATATTTATTTTACATCATCAACTTTTTCATCAAACTATTAGTAATATGATGTGATTGTTTCTTTCCCTTGTCGTGGAAAACCTCAAAACTCATCCAGTATTATTGTTGTTTAATTGGCGCTCGTCATTGGCTACCACTCACCATAAAATTGGTACCATAACATTTGTATTTCTTTCATTATTTTTCTTCTTTTCAGTTTGGTTTCTCACAAACTCTATCAAAATCAGCAAAAATTCATCTGAAACTTCAACATGCTAATGCTATGACCTATGTTAATTGTCATATGATAAATCTGGTTTCAAAATATATTATTTATCTTTTCGAAAGAAATATTTTTCACCATTTATATTTTTAGACGAACAACTCAAAACCCCCTCTCATTTAGAAAAGTCCCAACCTCCCTAAAAATTGTGTTATGCTTTAATTTTATAAGTTTTAAAAAGGTTTTGAAGAAATTTAAATTGATAGAGTACTAAAAGGAGAATGGTGAAGCGAGTTTTCCGATACCTAAAGTTATGAAAGACTAAAGCATGACGGTTTCGATGACAACCGTAAATATGCACTTAAAAGACTAAGGCTCCCTTTGCCGTTGAAGTCTCCAACCCAGGTTAAGGGGCAAATGGGCGTTCCCCAAAAGTAAAAAAATTTGGCTGTCGCAAAACGAGCATTTGGACGCATAAATAGATTGGTAAACGGGCATTTAGAGCTAAACTTGTAAGTGCTTAGGGCTGTTATTGCTGGTGAATGGCCGTTGGCCACCGCAACTACAGCAAAAAACAAAGCTTAAGTTCTATTTAAAACTTTTATAATTAAACGATCAAAATGAAAATACATTCAAAGTTCATCATTTAATGGTATAGTTTATTCATAAAATTATAGGGTTATATTTTAATATACATTTTACGTAAAAAAAATACAAACTATTTTGTAATATCTAAAATGTAAAACCATAACTTTAACACCTTAATTTTTAAACTCTAAACCCTAAATAATAACTTTAAATTTTAAATTTTAAACATTATAACATAAAATTTTAAACTTTAAACCTTTAACCATTAAATTTAACATGCAGTAAATTGAAATTTTCACGGAATATATATTAAAACTTTTCTCAAAATTATATATATATATGGATAAAGTAGAGTGTGGAACAAAAAAGCTTGACTGAAATGGAACAGTCTGAGCCTGACTGTCACAAGATCTAAGACAAAATCATTAAAAAGGGCTGTTGCACATTTCAATTATTATTATTATTATTATTATTATTATTATTATTATTTTATTTAAAGCTGGCTTCAATAGAAAAAAAAAATCAATGAAAAAGGTTTCCAATATTCCCTTTCTCAGCTCAGGATAAATTAAATTGTATTACTTAATTTCCTTCTCACTTTTATTTTGGTCACTTCAATTTATTTTTTTTAATTTAACAAATAAACTTTTAATTTGTTCCCATTTAAGTTACTCGAACATTGAATCAGAAATAGAAGGGTAACATGATAATCACCTAAGTTGATATGGACTGTTTTTTGCTGACATGGCAGCATGTCATCCACTTCATTTTCCATATTTTTTTACTTTTAATTTTATCTTTCTTCCTCAAATATGAAAGTTTTACCATCTTACCCACCCCAGTGCTGAAATAACTATTCTCCGACCACTTAAGACACTAATAAACTCACATCATCGTCTCCTACCACTCTATTAGTTTAGTCTATCTTTTCTTCAAAATCACTTTAAAACTCCGTATCGATACGAATTTCTGTGTATCGATACCTTTTTATTGCAACAACTATTTCTTCTTATAATAGGCACTGATACTCGTCCCTGAGTACCGATACTCAGTGTTGGCAGACAACATTTATTGCGAGAAAAATATAGCCCAAAGGCTATAATCAATATCCCAGCTACCAGACGGCTAGAAATCAACGAGGGGTATAAAATCAAGTCTCCAAAGCTTCTTCAACAACTATTCAACAAGTCTAAAGCATTCAAGCACACACCCAATAATCTTTGACCTTTTAGTGTTAAATCTTGTAAACCCACTTGAGTAATTTCAGTTGTAATCCTTTTATTCAAGTATTAGGATTTTTAGTGAGCCTAGAAATGTGCAAACATTGTACCTTGTGAGGGATTTTCAGTTTGCTTCATTTGTATTTCTCTTTGTGAGAGTTCTTAAGGTTTAGGGTATAAACCTTAAGGGAGTTGTAAGGTTATCTCCTTGAGCCTAAAAAGGAAAACAAATCCAGTGAATTTGAGAAATCCTAAGTGTGGATAGCTAAGGTAGCGAATGTAAACCTTATTGAGAAGGTTGAGCCACTCTAAATTTCTCGTGTCATTTTTATTTGCTTCCACCTATTTTTTAAATTGTTAATTCACCCTCATCTTGGCCATCTTGCATTGGTTTTTCATCCCAACATGCTCGCTTCATCCTTTTCCACCTCCACACCGTTAGGATTTGGAAAAATATGCTCCATCATTGAAAAATTAAAAGAAATCCAAAATCAATGTTTTTTCACAAAAATAAAGAAAGTTTTTTGGGTCATTTCATTCTTTTTTTAAACTTAAGTGCTTAAGATAGTAGTGAGAAGAAAGTTGAGGGATGAAAATCTTAATTTACTCAACTTTTTATAATAATATTGACGGGATCTTTAGTTTTTTCGGATTCAATTTTTTTTCTAGTCGAGATTCTTTTAGATTCAAGCTTTTTCAAATTTGAATTTTTCGAATTTGGTCTTTTTAGTGTAGAAATTTTTTGAGTTCAGATTTTTCATAATTCGATTTTGAGTTTGATTTTGTTGTGCATTATAATTTTTGTATAATTATTGGTATTAAACAAAGCATTTTATTTTGATACATAAATTGTGTAAAAAATATTTAAACAACCCTTCATATTTAAGTTATAAAATCTAAAACCTAAATCTTTAGTCTAACACCCTAAAACTTCAACCTTAAACTCTAAACCCTATGTCATGACCATTTTTAACCGGGTGTGAAAATATCTAGACGATTAATTCTTTTAAAATGAGGGTTTTGCCTTTTTATTTATTTAATCTTGAAAATTAGGTTTTTTCATGTTAAATTGGATTTTTCCTTTATTTAATCTTGAAAACATTTTGGAGTTGCTACCGGTCACTTCGAGGTAGACCGAACACCATAAAACAACTAGAGATCCATTTCTTTAAAATTTGAGTTCGGGAGTCGGTTACGTGTGGGGAAAGATTATAACCCACAAACGCCTGTTATCGGTACCTTTTAATTTTACGTGGCATTTTGACATTTCAAATAATATTTTGAATTTAATTTAACCCTTAATTATTAGTTGAATTTAAATTCCAAATGGAGATATCCTTTTATAAAGAAATATTTTTTAAACCGAATATGAGATTAAAAGCGCCATGTTACGAAGCACCCCTATTCATATTCAAAAAATATATATTTCCAACATAAAAGGTTTTAATGCATGATTCATTATTGTCTTGTTTATTTTAAGTTCTAACTTAAAAGGGCTCTAATTAATCAAGTTATTTTAGACTATAAATATTATTAAATTCAAAGGTTTTCATGAGATAATACCAATTGCTTGAATATTATCCATATTAAAACCCTTAAATTTAAATAATATTCACTAATTTAATTGGTCATTCTAATTAATTAAAGTGATAATCCTAATTGAAGCTCTATTAATTAACTAGGTTATATATTTAATTCTAAGTTGTAATGAATATTAAGTGTACCTTTTAAGGCTAATGTTGAGATAACACCCCATTACAAGAAAGTGGAACACCATCCAAATTTGAGCCCAAAGTTTCCACTTAACATACATTATATTGCTGCAATAATCTTCCTAATTAATTAATTAAATCTGAATTAAGAACCTAAGACAAAGGCTCTAAACAATTAATTAATAGTATGTGATTAAGTTATCTAGCATACAATACTATATGCTTAATTTAAAACATGCATCCAAACATGTAAATTAATACAATTAGAATTAAATTAAACAATTAAATATTGGACTAAATTGAACAAATTACAAACTGATTTTATTACATATAGTGACCAAAATGAATTACAATTACAAAGTTTAGCGACTTAAATCCAAATTAGCTCAATGTACAAAATACGCGGACCCTTATTCGGATCCGAATAAAAGCGCAAATCTTCCCCTTGACCCGGTGCCAAAACGACACCATTTCGGTCCATGTATAAAAGGCCATACCAAGTCAAACTCGATCATTTTACACCCTCACCCTCTCTCTCTTCACTCGACTCTCTCTGATTTTCTTTCAAATAAACACCAGCTCAACTAGAAAACAGATCTATATTGGATCAAATTTCCTACTTTTCTTTGGCGTTCTTCACGTTCTTCGAAGAACACGAAAAACAACGACATTGAATCGCTGCACAAACCGCCGCCAGATCCTACACCGACAATCTTCTGGGCACCTAACCTGTTCGACGACAGTCGTGAGACGATGTTGGCCATCGTAAGACGATTTCCGGTCTCTGCTCGCTGGAACTCTCAAAATCCAAAATTTTCCTTTTTTTCAAACCTATAATCCTAGATCTAAGCCCAGCTCAACGGAGCCACTCATCTCTGACCACCTAGAAGCTATTTACCTGTCCCGGCCTCTCATTTTCGACTCTGCCATTCACTCAAGAACTCCGGCCATCGAGATAAGACATTTCGATCTCATTTTTCAGTTATTTTTTATTTCGATTTCCCACATATAAACTGGCATTTCTTGTTATTTTTGCAGGAATTGAATTAAAGTGGAAGATTATACCTCCAATGGCGATGACGATGAAGCTCCGACAACCTTGCACTAGAGTTTGTTCGAGTTCCAAAAGCTGTCTCTTAGGCTCCCGATGATCTTCAGCCTTCCCATGGTGAGCCTATTTCTTTCTCCTCTATTATTATTATTATTGGTAATTAATGATCGGTCTGACAAGTCTTTCTCCTCCTTTATATAGGTGGGTGGATCATGACATCATTGCTGACGTCGAACGGGTGACGTCAACGACCAACTATCTCTAACAAAACCACAATCTGTGGCATGGTCTATAGACGAATAGGAGAGTGCCACATGGCTGGTTTAAACGGGAAAATGGGTTTTTGGATCAGACTTGTGTTTGTTTGGGCTAGATCTATTGAAAATGGGCGAGAAATGAGCTGTAACCAGATTTGAAAAATGGGATTTGGGCCTTGTATTTGTAATTTAGGCTTTGAACTGTAAAATGAACATTTAGATAAAGGATTTGGACTTTGGTTTTATTATTTATTTATTGGTTTTATTTATATCACATTATTAATATAGTACTAACCCCAAACAAAAAATAGGTATTACAGTTACCCCTTTTTTGTAACCCCCTTAAACAGTCTAGTCGCAAGACCGAATCGAGCGAGCTACATTGGGTTTGCCAAAACAAACCCGGAAAGATTTAACTAAAAACACGACCATTTTTTTCTTTTATCTTATCTAGATGCATCATTATAACCTATGGTGTGCATACTGGCAGCGGGTGAAATATCAACTCAATCGGGCGTCAAATCGATATCTATTTGCACGCAAAGCAATCTAAGGACCAAATTGTATTTTTGGAAAATTACAGAGACTTATTCCACTTTGAAGTTACCAAACCTTAATTAATCATGTTATACGCTCATGTGTCAAATTTCAGCTTAAAACAATCATCAAAACTCATGTAATTGCAAACACGATAATCGGGGACCAAAACAGAAGAATTAGGAACTCTCAAATATCCCATTAACTAAAATAACTGTTGCCATATCGGTACACGAGAAAGTACATCGGTACACTTTTACATTCTCAAATTTTTAGATTCCTGTAGCTCAAAATCGTACCGAAACACCTCTTCGTGTACCGAAATGCCCAACCAAAATACACAAACTCGTACCGATACGGTTGCTCGAGTACTGAAACCCTTGGCCAAAATAGGCATACCCGTACCGTTATGCTAGTATGCGTATCGAAACACCTGGACCCAAAATGTCCCAATTTGCTGGTTTTTCATACTTCCATGGGTTCAAACATAAACAATATGCTTCAAACATAAACACAACATTACTAAGGATCAATCCTTAACATATCATCACAGAATCATCATCAAGACATGACGTCATGCTTTTAAAAAAAGTCTATAGGCATGCTTCCTAGAGACCAAACCATCAATCATCTAAAACATGAATCCAAAGCAATATCAAACATGAATGGCCATTTACAAATCCACAACAACAATATAAACTTGCTCAATAAGGAGTTTAGCATAAACCCTCATAAAACACAATAAACCCCATTGCCTTTATTACTACAAGTCTAATTCGAAACCATACGTTCAATTAGCCGAAGTTCTTGGGTCTCTTTTGCTTACATGCTGCCTGGAAACCTTTAATTCTCTGCATTGATGGGCAAAGAGAGCGTAAGCACACTAGGCTTAGTGAGGAGTGCTCAAACAACACACCATCAATGCATTTAAAACCATTTTCCAAAACCACATTGAAAATACCATTTCAATCGTCTTATAAAACATCATGCCTTGAAAACCATGCACTTAACACTTTCAAAAAACCATCATATTATTAAACCATATAGAACATGTATCACACATCAACAACAAATCCCATTGCTAACCCTCAATTTAAGCCTTCCCAAGCATAACAATCCATATGACCAAGTTCCACTTTCCAAAATATTACAAGTGATCATAAACCAACATTATACATCAACATCCATCAACATGATACATTAACAATTATATTGGCTTTCAAGTGATCATAAACCAAGTTCCACTTTCCAAAATATTACATCGGATACACGGATTCAACAAGTGTCCTCTCAACACTTCATGCCATCTCAACTGGAATTCAAGGTACATTCACAACTGGGACTATTACAACCCTTATCAATGGTTAGACGCATAATCCACTAACGGGAGTTTTTGGTACCATATAACCCTTCAACTATTAGGGTACTCGAGGTGGAGTTCCCGATACACATAAACCCCTCAACACCCAAGATTACTATTTATAGTGCACTATCAATCCTATAGCCGGCCAACTATATCCGATAATATTTTAAACCATATCACTTGTAAATATAATTCATTATTAACCGTGTACCTCACTATTTTTATATGCATCAATTCAAAACCATTTTCAAAGCATTAAACCATGCTTTAACAAGTATAACTCATACTTACATGGATAATTTCCAAATGCATCCATCATTATTATATGATAAAAACAATATAAAACATACTTTACATCATGCTTAAATAGTAGGTAGCATGTCATTCAAAACAAGTGCATAAAACCAATTTCATTAAAGCACGACCGGGAGAGCATTATCGCCATACTTACTTCCGAGTTTAAACTAGATTTTCAAGCTAAGTTTAAAACCCCAAATTAACCTTTAAACCATTTCAAAGTTAAAATCTACGTTCTCACTCATCGATAACATAAAGCTTCATTCGCTGATGCGAAACACCTCTCCAAAGCTTTCGAAGTGACGCTTCAAGATTGAGGATCAAACTCCCATGATTTTACCAAACAAAAATAGAGGATTCAATGCATCAAAATGCATTCACAAACCCAACAACATTAACTCACAACAATCCTCTTCAAACTCTAGCCGAAACCTTTCCAAAACTATCGAAATCAACATCAAACATCTTCCAAACTAAATCCAGCCAAAAACTAAATGTTAAATCCATTAATTACCTTCCATTGACATCCAAAAATAACCTAACACCAACCTTATACCTCCAGCATACATTAAACCACCACAACTCCTCATAAACACATAACTAACAACCTAGAAAATTAGAGATTCACATAGCTTCGGGATTCCAATGTTAAAATCAATCTATTAATATTATATAACATCAAAAACCATGATTGAAATCAATCAAAAACTAAGCAAAACAGATCAAATTCGAAAATCATATAATCTCATCAATTAAACATCGATTTAACCAATTTTCTTAATTAAATTATTACAACTCATTAGAAAATATTTATAAAGGATCAATAACTTGGGAATTTCAGTAAAGAACCATACATTAGAGGAGAAGGAAGAATCTCACCTCAACCTCTAACGTTAACTGAAGATTTTGAAGAAGAAAAGAGTGTTTGGCTGAAGAGAATTTGAGAGAAAATCTTTTAGAGAAAAGGTAGTTACGCAAAATTTGTTTATGAATTAATTATATAATTAATTCCCCAAACCTATTTATATTTTCCAAAATCCTTTTTAAATAACCAATTAAGGAGAAAAAAATCTGATATTACACTTTGGACAAATAGCTCCTTAAAGATTCTAAGTTTTGACTCTTTTACAAAACAATCACTAAAAACGGTTTTACATTATTTGCATTTTGGTTACTAGACAAAATGTCACATTTCCAAATTTCATTTTTCAAAATTGACTTTACCAAAAATATCCATATATTAAATAATGATTAGATATTTTCCCAAATATTTTCTCTCTCAAAAATATTTAGTTTGAATTTAATCCCGAATCTGACTCGAATATCTAATCCCGACCCACCAGATCGTCTAGTCAACTTAAAAACCACTAGGCCCAAAACCGGGCATTACAACTCTCCCCTACTTAAGAAATTTTATCCTCGAAATTTACCTAAAGGAAACAAATACGAAAATTGCTCTACCATGTCTGCTTTGCTTTCCCACGTAGCCCCTCAACTCCATGAAGTCACCACAACACCTTCACAAGCTCAATTGTCTTGCCACGAAAAACTTTACTACTAAAGTCAAGGGTATATACATGTTCCTCATCATAAGACAAATTTAGATGTAATTCAATAACCTCCACCAGCATAACATGCAAAGAATCCGACCGATACCTCCGCAACATCGACACATGAAACACATCATAAATCTTCTCCAACTTAGGAGGTAACCTCAAACGAAAAGCAACATAAACAACATGCTCCACAACCTCATACAGTCCAATAAACCTCAGACTAAGCTTACCCTTATGTCCAAACCGCATCACCTTCTTCCAAGGTGATACTTTCAAAAACATGTGATCACCAACCGCATACTCAATCTCTATACGCTTCAAATCCACGTAGGATTTCTGGAGATCCAAAGCCGCTTTCAAGCGATCAAAAATGAGCTTCACTTTCTCATTCGTGTCTTTTAATACATCTGACAAGGAAACATGTTTTCCCCAGCCTCAGCCCAACATAAAAGTGTACGAAACTTACTACCATACAAAGCCTCATACGGTGCCATTTGTATACTAGCTTGATAACTGTTATTATAGGCGACCTCCACCAAAGGCAACTGCTTCTCCCAGGTTCCTTGGAACTCAAGGATACAACACCTCAACATATCCTCCAAGACCTGGATTACACGTTTAGACTGACTATCTATTTGAGGATGACACGAAGTACTAAAATTCAATCATGTACCTAAAGCTCGATACAAACACTCCAAAAATCTCGCTATAAACTATGGGTCTTTATCTGAAACTATGGATTTATGCATCCCTTTGTTGAGCGTAATAAGTGCTACGCAATTGTGCAAGTATACACGTCGCAAGTTATAGTATAAAAGATATCGTCTCCACAGGATTGGTGCCACTTCAAGAATCTAATCTCTTGCATTGTAAAAAGTAAAGACACAAGTAGAAGATTATAGGAGTTTAACTAATAACTAAACTAGAAAGCAATAAAGTAAAAGAATAGATGAGATCAAATAAGAGAGATAGGCCAGGTTATCGTGAGTTGAAGTGTGATAGCCGATTGGATCGTCTTGGTAAAAGAGTGCAAGGGCAACTCACTTGCCGTGGCAACTTGCACAACGGGGTTGCCTTGGCAACTAATCGATGGTTGCCTGGGTGATTAGTTGGGCAACTACTTGGGCGTCTGGGCAGCAACCTTCAAGGTTTGGCAGAGCGTTCTTCAATGGTTTCTTCTTATCCCTAAGTCAAAACTTTAGCTACTTGTGCATGCCTTGATAATACATCCCTGCGTGAATCAAGGGTGAACAACAACCAATCTTGCGCTCCTCTTAGCCGTTGAAATCCTTAACTTATTCCTAAGCCGGATTAATCTTCACCATCAATATATTGAATAAAGATCATATTCATTCGTTTCTTGAATCTAACTCTCCCGATATTAGATAAATAGATGAAGTTACGAGATCCTCTCCAAATTCACTCGTAAACAAGAATAAGAACCAAGAATGAATAAACCTTGAATAGAAAAGTGCAAACTCTTATTACCTAAACAAAATCCAATTGTTTATCACAACCACAAAACACAATAACCTTAGCCAAATAGATTTAGTTCATGGCTAGGTTCCAAAGAAACACAAGATAAAGAATTCCTAGCATGAACCTAATTGAACAAGAAAGAAAAAGATGAAGAATGGATGAAGCCTTCTTGTCGAGATCTCCTCTTGAAGCTTGTCGAAAATTCTCTCTTCTCTCCCCCTTGGAGTTGTCGAAATTTATCTCCTCTCTCCCCCTTGGAGTTGACGGCTTGGTGATCTATTTATAGGGCTAGGTCAAAGTCCTTCTTTGAGGAGGAAGTTAATTTGGAATTAAATTATCTTTAAAGAATATAATTCTTTATTATAATTATATTCATTCTAGAACTTCTCCTATCTTCTTGGAATTTAATTCTTCTTTAACCTCTTCATGAAAATCAAACTCCTTTAGGATTTAGCTTTGCTCCACGTCATCTTGGGCTTGTCTAGTCATAAATTTCGACTACCATATCACCTTATTCTTTATCGACAATTGCCTTGGCAACTGGCTCGGCGTCTCCTTCATGCATTGCCCTGGCAACTAGCTCGGTATCTCCTTCATGCATTGCCCTGGCAACTAGCTCGACATCTCCTTCATGCATTACCCTGGCAACTAGCTCTAGCCTTGCTTTGGCAAGTGATTCTGTATATACACACAAAACACACCAAAGTAGCATCTTTTCCCACAAAAACAACCAAGTTATGCAATCAAGCTCAACGATGGAAGGAAACATGGATTAATGCATGAATGACTAATTATGTAACTAATATGAGCCTAAGTCTAACAATAATATGAGTAAAAAGGGTAAGAAAAATAGTACTTTTGAACACTTATCACACCCCCAAACTCGAACTATTGCTTGTCCTCAAGCAATGCAAACTAATAATTACCTGCCAAGACTTCAATTTTCACAAACTTAGCTTTGAACTTGATTTCAATTCTCAGAACCGGGGCACAAAGTATGATTGGCTTTTCATTTTCAGAAAGCTTAGGAGTTACTCGGAATCAAACTATAATGCTTGTGAGTGTGTGCGGAGTTGTGTGCAGGTTGATTTTTCGGATTCTATGCAAACAAGAGGTTTTCAAATTACTTCATTGGGTTCTTTTAACATGTTTTAACTAGAGCCAGTTTCAGGCACCTCTAGTGTTTTGTTTTTAGTTTTCTCAAGTTAATTAATTTATTCGACTAGAGCCGGTTTTGGGCACCTCTAGCGATCAAATTTTAGCGCATACTAGAGCCAATTTCGGGCACCTCTAGCGATCAATTTTTTTAGCACATGCTAGAGCCAATTTCGGGCACCTCTAGCATTCATCCAATTTTTATTCTAATCCCCCAATTTTTTTAATTATCAACCTAAGTTCACTAGAATTCCTTAAATCAATCAAACCATAACAGTGTTTAATCAAATTTAGCATCATAATAAAATTCTAAGTTTTTCCATGGTTATCCTAGAATAAAAATTCTATCAATTAAGTGCATTGGCAAAGTCATCATCGGATATTCATCAAATCTAGGCAATTCTTGTTCCAACTAAAGGCATGACAAGCAATTTATGTATCCTAAATGCAATACTTAAGATGAATGCAACTAAACATGGTAACTAAATACTAACAATCCCCCCCAAACTCGAGTGAGGCATTTTCCTCAATGCATGCATTAAAGATAAATAAAAATAAAATGTAAACGAGGACTTACTCCGAGAGTTCGTCGTCGTGGATGAATAGTTTCCTTTTGGTTGGTGTCTTGATTCTCTTGCTTGAACGCGATGGTTTTTCCTTGTTGCCGATGGTTGAATCGATCCTCGTACGGAGTTGTCCTCATCGTCCTCTTCATCAATGTCATTGGCTTTTCGCTTGGAGGATTCAATTGGTGCAGTCTTTGTTGGTGTAATGGAGGACTCGTCCGAATCTGAAAAATTAGACAATGATTTCGTACGAGTTGATTCGGGCATAGGTGCTTTACCTTTGGCTTTTGTAGTGGTTGCCGGGATGTCTTTAGCTTTGGTTGCCGTGGCATTTTCAGGGTTGGTTGCCGAGGCATCCTTTGTTGCAGTTGCTGTGGCAAGTAGTCGGTAGTGAATTTCCTTAGCATGGTGGTTGTGAATCTTGTTATGGAAAATAAAACAAAGAAAACCTGGAAACTAAAGATAATGAAGAAAAATGAAATATCTCCTAAAAATAAAAATGAAAATAAAAAGAAAAATAAAATATTGAAAGGAGAGCATGCTCATGCATCTCCTAAAGTGACCACTTCTTTGTTACATTCCACATGGGCACCGTTGTAGTGCTTCAATCTTTGTCCGTTAACTTTGAATTCATGTTCTTCAGTGATGGACTTGATTATCACAACACCATGAGAGAATGGTTTGACAACTTTGAATGGTCCCAACCATCTTAATTTTAGTTTTCCCGGGAAAAGTTTTAGCCGAAAATTGAATAAGAGAACTAGTTGCCCGGCGTGAATTGTCGAGGTAATAGTTTCTTGTCATGCCATTGCTTTGTTTTCTCCTTGTAGATTCGTGCATTGTTATAGGCGAGTGCACGGAATTCTTCTATCTCGTTGAGGTCCAACAAACGCTTTTGTCCGGCACTTTCCCAATCCATATTCACGGTCTTGATTGCCCAATATGCCTTGTGTTCGATTTCCACCGGTAGATGGCATGTTTTGCCATTGACAAGTCGGAAGGGGGAATACCTAAGGGTGTTTTGAATGCAGTGCGATATGCCCAAAGCGCGTCATCTAGTCTTAATGACCAATCCTTTCTAGAGGGATTTACAACTTTCTCGAGTATACCCTTCAATTCCCGGTTGGAAATTTCTGCTTACCCATTGGTTTGTGGGTGATATGCCGTGGCAATCTTGTGTGATACGCCAAAGCGTTGCAACATCTTGGAAATAAGTCTGTTGTCAAAATGCTTGCATTCGTCACTGATAATTGCTCTCGGCATCCCAAACCGTGTAAATATGTTTTTCTGTAAGAATAGTTGCACGGTCTTGGACTCGTTGTTGGGAACTGCAGCTGCCTCAACCCATTTAAACACGTAGTCGACGGCAAGTAGAATGTAGAGGTTTTCGAATGAAGACGGGAAAGGTCCCATAAAATTGATCCCCCATACATCGAACAATTCCACCTCGATAATGTTTTGGAGCGGCATCTCATGTCGTCTAGAGATATTGCCCGTCCTCTGGCAACGATCACATTGCTTGTAAAAGTCGTGGGCATCTTTGTACAATGTTGGCCAATACAAACCGGATTGCAAAACTTTGGCCGCGGTACGAGTTCCTCCAAAATGTTCTCCATAGGGTAAAGAATGGCATTGCCGGAGTACATTCTGTTACTCTTCTTCAGGGACACATCGGCGTATAACCTGATCTGCATATTGTTTAAACAAAAGAGGCTCGTCCCAAAAGTAATGCTTATCATCATGGCAGAACTGCTTCTTCCCTTGGTGAGTAAGACCATAAGGTAAAATACCACAAACAAGGAAATTAACTAAATCCGCGTACCAGGGTATTGCCGAGGCATGTGCTGCCGTGGCGACTGCTCCCAAAATTGCCGAGGCATGCGCGTCAAGGGCTACCGAGGCGTCGAGGGTTGCCGAGGCATGCCCTTCCATGGTTGCTGAGGCGTGCGCGTCAAGGGCTGCTGCGGCGTCGAGAGTTGCCGAGGCATGCACATTCATGGTTGCTGAGGCGTGCACGTCAAGGGCTGTCGAGGCGTCGAGGGTTGCCGAGGCGTGCGCGTCAAGGGCTGCCGAGGGTTGCCGATACAACTAAAAGTTGCTCATCCAGGAATGCATCGCATATCTCTAGATCCACATCCTCTTCCCTATTGCGTTCTAAACATGATAAGTGACCAACCACTTGATTTTCTGTTCCTTTCCTGTCTTTAATTTCAATATCAAATTCTTGTAAAAGTAATATCCAACGAATCAAACGAGGTTTGACATCCTTTTTAGCAAATAGATATTTGATTGCCGAATGGTCCGTGTGAACAATTACCTTTGTACCAATCAAATAGGATCAAAACTTGTCAAATGCGAAAACTACAGCTAGTAACTCTTTCTCCGTTGTTGTGTATTTCACTTGAGCACTATTAAGAGTTTTACTAGCGTAGTATATCACATGGAAGGTCTTACATGTGCGTTGGCCTATGACTGCTCCTACCGCAAAATTACTTGCATCACACATGAGCTCAAAAGATAGTGTCCAATCTGGTGGAACGACAATGGGTGCCGAGGCAAGCTTTTCCTTTAGGGTTTCGAATGCTTGGGTGCAAGAATCATCAAAATCGAAGACTTTATCCTATTCAAGCAAATTGCACAAGGGTTTAGTGATTTTAGAAAAATTATGAATGAACCTCCTGTAAAAACCTGCATGTCCAAGAAAGCTTTGAATTCATTTAACCGAACTTGGTGGGGGTATTCTCTAGATCACGTCCACCTTGGCTTTGTCTACTTCAATTCCCTTGGATGAAATCTTGTGGCCGAGCACTATTCCTTTATCTACCATAAAATGGCACTTCTCCCAATTGAGGACTAAATCAGTTTCTTTACATCTTGCCAACACCTTCTCTAAATTGTCGAGGCAACTGTCGAAGTCATTACCAAAAACGGAAAAATCATCTATGAAGATCTCAAGGAAGTCTTCGACCATGTCTAAAAAGAGTGCCATCATGTATCTTTGGAAGGTTGCCTGGGCGTTACACAATCCGAACGACATCCTTCTGAAAGCATAAGTACCGTATGGGCATGTGAAAGTTGTATTTTCTTGATCTTCTGGTGCTATGGCAATTTGATTGTAACCTGAAAAACCATCAAGAAATCAATAAAGGGTTTACCTGCAAGACGGTCAAGCATTTGATCAATAAAAGGGTTTACCTGCAAGACGGTCAAGCATTCCTAGTGGCTTTGTTTAGTTTTCGATAATCCATACAAACCCTCCAACCGGTCATAGTCCTGGTTGGAATGAGTTCATTATTTTCATTACTTACCACCGTTATACCTCTCTTTTTTGGTACACATTGTACCGGACTTACCCATGTACTATTAGAGATAGGATATATAATGCCGGTGTCAAGCCAGTTGATGATTTCTTTCATTACAACCCCTTTCATGGCATGATTCAGTCTCCTCTGGGCCTCAATCGAAGGTTTGTGATCATCTTCCTACAAAATCTTGTGCATGCACACTGCGAGGCTAATCCCCTTCAAGTCGGCAATTGTCCACCCTATTGCCTTCTTGTGTAGCATCAACATTTTGATCAGCTTCTTTTCCTGCTCAGGCTGTAACTTAGAAGAAATAATTACAGGCAATGTATTATCGGTTCCTAAGTATGCATATTTTAGTTGCTCTGGCAACTATTTCAACTCAAGAATCGGTGGTTGTTCAATAGAGGGCTTTTCGATCTTACCTTCCTTACCTGAGTAATCCAGTGGTTCAAAGTATGTACCTGGTCGATTGACTAGCCAATTTGCCTCTTCTTGTTGTTCCTCATCGACCGGTTCTTCATACTCCTCAAGTTCCTCTTGATCGGCAATGTATTTGCCAAGGCAACTAAAATCCTCGTCGAAGTTAAACTCTACCGTGGCATGGAGAAGTTGGCATTCTTCTGGATCATCGACATGCCTTAGTGTTTGGAACACATTTAGTTTAACTTGCTGGTCATTCACCCTCATTGTGAGTTCTCATTTTTCAACATCGATCAAGGTTCTCCCTGTTGCTAGGAATGGTCTCCCGAGAATGATAGGTGCATGCTCATCTGTTTCACAATCCAAAACAATAAAGTAAGCGGGAAAAATAAATTTATCATCTTTTACCAGTATGTCTTCGATTTTTCCCTCTCGATGCACATAGGATCTGTCGGCTAGCTGTAGCATAACTGTTGTAGGTCTTGCCTTCCCGATTCCTAGTTTCTAGAAAACTGATTTAGGCATCAAGTTTATGCTAGCCCCAAGGTCGCATAATGCTTTCCCGACATAGTGGTTTCCAATGGAACAGGGTATTGTGAAACTTCCGGGATCCTTCAACTTGGGTGTCATATGATTGTGCAACATGGCCATACATCCCTCTGTTGCGGCAACTATTTCAAACTCTCCTAGCCTTGTTCTTTTGGACACAATGTCTTTAAGAAACTTGGCATAGTTCGGCATTTTTTCAATTGCTTCCACCAATGGAAAGTTGATGTGGACTTGCTTTAGGATATCAAGAAACTTCTTGAATTGATATTCTTGCTTTTGTCGCTTCAAACTTTGTGGGAATGGTGGTGGAAGTCGGATATCTTCGATCCTTTCATTAGTTTGGAACCTGATTGATGGCATTGCTGGGACAACTGGAGTTGCCGAGGCATCATCAACTGGGGTTTCCGAGGCATCCTTATCGCCGGTTGCCGAGGCATGCTTATCGTTGGTTGCCAAGGCATGCTTATTGCCGGTTGTCGTGGCAATTCCTGGTTCAGCATCTGAGGCTTTGCCACTGGGTTCGTCTTGATCTTTTTGTGGAGTTTTGTTTGATGAGCGGGCTTGAGCCTCTTTGAGTTGTTGGCCACTTCTAGTGGTGATCGCCTTACATTGCTCATGGCTAGTTCCTCATGTGACTTCAGTATCGCTAGGTAAACCTCATTGCGGTCTAGTATTCAGGTTTTGAGCAAATTGCCCGACTTGATTTTCCAATGATTTGATTGCCCTCTTGGTTTTGCAATCTCATCTCGGTCCTTTTAATAAAAGCATCAGTTCTTTTTATGAAGTTACTATTCTCAGCCATATAAGATTCAGTTTTCAACATAAAAGCATTGAGAGAATTTTCCAAAGAACTAGATGTTGTCCGTTGTTGCTGCGGCAACTGTTGCCGTGGCATATTCTGCTGGAATCCCGATGCTTGTGCATTCTGATTGTTCTGGTTTAGAGCATTGTTGGGATTACTCCATGAAAAATTCTGGTGCTTCTTCCAAGCTGGATTGTATGTATTGGACATCACATTGTTGTTCCGGTTG
Organism: Hibiscus mutabilis; assembly: GCA_019671005.1. Classification (NCBI taxonomy): domain Eukaryota; kingdom Viridiplantae; phylum Streptophyta; class Magnoliopsida; order Malvales; family Malvaceae; genus Hibiscus; species Hibiscus mutabilis. Next base: position 33,200,629 of record CM033715.1, read on the forward strand.
TAATTCCCCACATAGAAGTTGGATTTCAAATTCTGCATACATTCAGAAGAATCATGGTTACCACCACATAACTCACAAAAAGAATCCATTATCTTGACCTGATGTGTGTTGTTTGGTTTCTGCATGTTCTGGACCATCTTGGTTAAAGTGGCCAATTGTGCCGAAATTGAGTCTGATGATCCTAGTTCATGTATTGTGGCTTGGCGTCTAACTCCTCCTCTTCTAGTAGAGGGGAATTGATAATCATTCTTGGCAAGGCTGTTTAGAATTTGCATTACTTCCTTCGGTGACTTATCTAGGAGGATTCCGTTTGTCGAGGCATCTAGCATCATCCTTGTTGGTGTATTCACGACGTTGTAAAACATTGTTACTTGTGTCCACACTAGGAATCCGTGTAGGGGGCACTTGTGTAGAAGTTCTCTATATCGCTCCCAAGCCTCGTACATGGATTCATCATCTGCCTGCCGAAAAGAAGTAATGTCATTACGAAGCTTATCAGTCAAATTTGTAGGATTAAACCGAGCAAGGAAATCACGAAAAAGATCAGTCCAAGATCCTATTGATCCGGCAGGAATGCTATTCAACCATGCTTTTGCCCTATCCCTCAGTGAATAGGGGAATAATCTTAATCATAAAACATCGAGGGTGACTCCGTGTATTTTTAACGAGTTGCAAATCTCGAGGAAAGATTTAAGATGTTGTCGTGCATCTTCAGTTGCTGAGCCGCCAAATTGACCAATTGTGTTGATCATAATAAACATCATCTGTTTCTACTCAAAGTGGTCGGCTTCCATTTTAGGTGCGACAACTCCTGGATTAAGTCCATCAAGATCTTCTTCAAGATAGTCTCGATTAGTTATGTTTCGTGCAAGAATCACTCCTCCTCTTGCTGGAACATCTTGATTCATATTGCCGTCTTGATTAGCCATTGCTACTCTTAACCTTTGTCTGAGTCTTTGTAAGGTTCGTTCGATTTCTGGATCAAAGGGATATTCTGGTGTGATCGGTCTCGCCCTGGTCATATACCAATGCAAAACCAAAGTTTTTTAGCCCTTTGAATCTTAAACAAGAAAAATAAAAAAAAGTGCAAGAAAATAAAAACAAAGTCGCTATTGCCAATCCCCGGCAACAGCGCCAAAAACTTGTTGCGCGTAATAAGTGCTACGCAATTGTGCAAATATACACGTCGCAAGTTATAGTATAAAAGATATCATCTCCACAGGGATTGGTGCCACTTCAAGAATCTAATCTCTTGCACTGTAAAAACTAAAAACAAAAGTAGAAGATTATAGGAGTTTAACTAATAACTAAACTAGAAAGCAATAAAGTAAAAGAATAGATGAGATCAAATAAGAGAGATAGGCCAGGTTATTGTGAGTTGAGGTGTGATAGCCGATTGGATCGTCTTGGTAAAATAGTGCAAGGGCAACTCAGTTGTCGTGGCAACTTGCCCTACGGGGTTGCCTTGGCAACTAATCGATGGTTGCCTGGGCGACTAGTTGGGCAACTACTTGGGCGTCTAGGCAGCAACCTTCAAGGTTCGGCAAAGCTTTCGTCAATGGTTTCTTCTTATCCCTAAGTCTAAACTCTAGCTGCTTGTGCATGCCTTGGCAATACATCCCTGCGTGAATCAAGGGTGAACAACAACCAATCTTGCGCTCCTCTTAGCCATTGAAATCCTTAAATTATTCCTAAGCCGGATTAATCTTCACCATCAAAAGATTGAATAAAGATCATATTCATTCATTTCTTGAATCTAACTCTCCCGATATTAGATAAATATATGAAGTTACGAGATCCTCTCCCAATTCACTCGCAAACAAGAATAAGAACCAAGAATGAATAAACCTTGAATAGAAAAGTGAAAACTCTTATTACCTAAACAAAATCCAATTGTTTCTCACAACCACAAAACACAATAACCTTAGCCAAATAGATTTAGTTCATGGCTAGGTTCCAAAGAAACACAAGATAAAGAATTCCTAGCATGAACCTAATTTAACAAGAAAAAAAAGATGAAGAATGGATGAAGCCTTCTTGTCGAGATCTCCCCTTGAAGCTTGTCGAAAATTCTCTCTTCTCTCCCCCTTGGAGTTGTCAAAATTTCTCTCCTCTCTCCCCCTTGGAGTTGACGGCTTGGTGATCTATTTATAGGGCTAGGTCAAAGTCTTTCTTTGAGGAGGAAGTTAAGTTGGAGTTAAATTATCTTTAAAGAATATAATTCTTTATTATAATTATATTCCTTCTAGAACTTCTCCTATCTTCTTGGAATTTATTTCTTTTTTAACCTCTTCATGGAAATCAAACTCCTTTGGGATTTAGCTTTGCTCCACGTCATCTTGGGCTTGTCTAGTCATCAATTTCGACTACCATATCACCTTATTCTTTGTCGACAATTGCCCTGGCAGTTGGCTCGACGTCTCCTTCATGCATTGCCCTGGCAACTAGCTTGGCATCTCCTTCATGCATTGCCCTGGCAAATAGCTCAGCATCTCCGTCATGCATTGCCCTGGCAACTAGCTCTAGCCTTGCTTTGGCAAGTGATTCTGCATATACACAAAAAACACACCAAAGCAGCATCTTTTCTTACAAAAAAAACCAAGTTATGCAATCAAGCTCAACGATGGAAGGAAACATGGATTAATGCATGAATGACTAATTATGTAACTAATATGAGCCTAAGTCTAACAATAATATCAGTAAAAAGGGTAAGAAAAATAGTACTTTTGAACACTTATCACCCGTGCAAACGCACAAATTCAGCAATATACAACTCTGCCAACTTATCCAAGGTATACGTCGTGTGCATTTGCACAAAATGTGCACACTTCATAAACCGATCAGCAATCACCCAAATAGAATCCCTTTTTTGTGGGCGTCAACGGCAACCCAAACAAAAAATCCATGGTGATTCTTTTCCACTTCTGTTTCGGTATCCTCAACGGTTGCAACAACCCAGAGGGAAACTAATGCTCAACCTTAACTCGCTGACATACCATACACCTAGCAACAAAATCAGCCACATCTTTCTTTAAACCCACCCAAATAGTACTATCTTTTCAAGGCTTGATACATCTTAGCTCTAATAGGATGCATAGAAAAAGGACTAGCATGTGCCTCGGTCAAAATGGTACGCCTCAACTCATCACCACTATCCGATCCTTGAAACACAACACTCCATCATCACTAAAGTGAAAATTAATCGAATTTCCATCCATGATATCCTTAACATTCGGTACCAACGCATCATCATAAGGTTGCTTTTCCTTAATCAACTATGACAAAGATGGTTTCACTTGCAACGCAGCCAACAAGCCTCAATATCACGTCACACTTAACCGCACAAACATCGTCCTCAACTCCACCGCAACTTTCCTACTCAAAGCATCGGCCACAACACTAGCCTTTCTCAGATGATACTCAATCACAAATCATAATCCTTAAGCAACTCCAACCATCTACGTTGCCTAAGATTCAAATCCTTTTGATTCATCAAGTACTTGAAACTCTTGTGATCTGTATACACAACACACTTCTCACCTAGAGATAGTGCCTCCAAATTTTCAACGCAAACATAATCGCGACAAGTCTAAGATCATGGGTAGGATAATTGTGCTCATGCACCTTCAATTGTCTCAACGCATAAGTCACAACCTTTCCTTCTTGCATCAACACACAACTCAAACCCACGTAAGATGCATCACTATAAACAACAAACTCCTTGCCTGAATCAAGTTGAATCAAGATCGGAGCTCATGTCAAAGCCTCCTTCAACCTATCCTCTGTCCACTCAAAACAGACATTCTTTTGCAGCAACTTGGTCAAAGAAGCAACAATCTTTGAAAAACCATCCATAAATCGTTGGTAATAAACATGACTACGAATTAATCAAAAAACTCATGGAACACCTGATTCATCATATCCATGAACGCAACCGGTGCATTGGTCAAACCAAACAGCATCACCAAGAACTCATAATGCACGTACCTCGTATGAAAAACAGTCTTAGGCACATCCACATCCTTTACCTTCAACTGATAATACCCGAACCTCAAATTAATTTTAAAAACACCGAAGTACCTCTAAACTGATCAAACAAATCATCAATCTACAACAAATGATACTTATTCTTAATCGTTAACTTCTCTAGTTGTCTATAATCAATGCACATCCGCATTGTGCCATCATTCTTTTTCACAAACAACACCGGTGCACCCCAAGGCGAAACCCTAGGCCTAATAAACCCTCGATCAAGTAACTCCTGAAGTTGCATCTTTAACTCCTTCAACTTTTTCGGTGCCATGCGAAAAGGAGCAATAGACAATGGAGCTGTATTCACATAGAACTCAATGCCAAACTCAACCTCTCTATTTGGTGGCAAACTTGGCAACTCCCCCAGAAAAACACCTGGAAACTCACATACCGTACGTAGGTTCTGAACATGCACCTCCTTTGATCCTGGATTCATAACATAGGCTAGGAATGCCTCACAACTAGAATCCATCAAATGAATCGCTTCTAGAGCCGAAACAACATTAGACAAGAATTTAGCATTCTCACCTACGATTACCACCTCGTAATCATCAGCAAGTTTTAAGGAAACTCTTTTGGTTTCAAAATCAACCACAGATCTATGTTCGGTTAACCAATCCATACATAGGATTACATCAAAATTGTAGTACGACAACTCCATCAAATCGGCCGCAAACACATGACCTTAAACCGTCAAAGGACATCTCCTATACAAAATTTTCACAACAACTGTTTCCCCAAAAGAACTAGTTACTTGCATACCCACATCAAACACCTTACCAGGTATATTAAGTAAATGTGTATGCTCAGGCAAGCTGTATGAATGCGTAAAACCAGAATCTACCAATGAAAACAACGATAGAGATTGTAAAGTAAATGTACCTACAATCACATCAGTGTCATTTCGTCCCTCACGACGTGCATACACCATCTTAAGACCACCACCCTCTAGTTGGATAGCAATAGTATGAGCCACAATCCTCGGACCCTCATCCCTACACTGGAACTGCCCTCGACCATGACCACGACCCCTCTGTGGTGCAATTGCAAGTACCCTGGCTTGTCCGCCACCAGCCAACAATAGACAATCATGTCTCAGATGATCGCTAGATCCACAACTCCCATAAGAATAGCAACAACAACAACATGAGCTTGTCCCTCATGAGCCAATCGTGGATAGTCTCACTTCATGTGATCACGCGATCTACATACCCAACATGTATTAAACGCTGATCTAGCCTGGTTCCCAAACCCTGCGACCCTCGCCCCACACTACCTCCACCTCACCTTGAATCAGCGATACCTTTTATCACGATGCTTCTTAAACTGACCACCACAAAAACTAGAGTCTGTAACTCTTTTGCCCGATCCAGAACTTCCTACACGAGATGATAAACCCAAGTTTTACTCAATGTCATTCGCCCATGTAACCAACATATTGAAATCAATGTAGTCATAAGCCAACATATATGTCTTAACATCCTGTACCAATCCATAACGAAATCGGTTACAGTGATGCCTCTCATCCAGTACTAGTTTAGGAGCATATTGGCTCAACCGCACAAACTGTACCTCATACTCAGCCACAAACATACTGCCCTAAACCAAAGCCATAAACTCATGTTTTTTTTCATCTAAGTGTCTAACTCCCAGATACTTGTTTTTAAAAGTAGTTCAAAATAACTCCCAAGTCAAATCACTAGGTTACATACCCGCAGTCATAATAGTCCACCAGCTATAAGTATTATCTTACAATAGGGATACAACACATCCCAACTTACGGGCATCATTACACCTCATTTGCTCCAAAGTCTGAACAGTATTGGCCATCCATCCCTCGTATGCCTCGGGTGCCAACCCTCTGAACTCAATACCTCCCAAACTATGTAAGCGTTCCAAAAGTAACCCCGTTTGCACAACAGCTGGTACAGACACTTGCACTCCAGCAACAACAACTTGAAAAGCTCCAGTCATCGCTTGTATCAAAGGCGCCATATCACCCAACATTGGCCTAGCTGGCACATGTGGTACTTGCTCCAAACCCTCAAGTGGACTAGGCGGAGAAGGTGGCAAACCTCCAAGAGGTACAACATCCACCCGATTTCCCTGCCTAGCGGGAGCAGTAATCGTACCAAATTGCAACTCTCTCCTCGACCCTATCGTGCTAATATATCTAAGGCATGATAATACACCAAAATAAAACAATAAGGACAGTTCAAGCAAGGATCCAAGACTTCCATTTCAAATTAAAACATTTCAGACTATAGTAATAAGACAATGTGTCCCAAAAATATACCCCAACATGGCATATAACAACCAACGTGCATTTTACAATCACCGTGCAAAGAAAACAACGTAAACCAACCAATAAAAACATTCCAAAAATCATGAACTCATCCCACTTATCACAAAACTAGCTTTGATACAACCAAATGTAACCCCCTTGAACTGGTCTAGTTGCAAGACCGAATCGAGCGAACTATATTGGGTTTGCCGAAACAAACCCAAAAAGATTTCATTCGAAACGCGACCATTTTTTTCTTTTATCTTATCTAGATGCATCATTATAACCTATGGTCTGTATACTGGCAGCGAGTGAAATATCAACTCAATCGGGCGACAAACTAACATCCAATTGCACGTAAAAGCAATCTATGGACCGAATTGTAATTTTGGAAAATTACATGCTCATGGGTCAAATTCCAGCTTAAAACAATCATCCAAACTCATGTAATTGAGAACACGATAATCAGGGACCAAAACATAAGAATCAGGAACTCTCAAATATCCCATTAACTGAAATAACTGATGCCCGTATCGGTACACGGGCAAGTGTATCAGTGCAATTTAACATTCTTAAAATCCTAGATTCCAGAAGCTTAAAATCGTACCAAAACACCTCATCGTGTACCGAAACACCCAACCAAAATACACAGACCCGTACTGATACGGTTGCTCGAGTACCGAAACCTTTGGCCAAAATAGGCATACCTGTACCGGTATGCTAGTATGCGTATCGAAACGCCTGGACCCAAAATGTCCTAATTTGCTGTTTTTTCATACTTCCATGGGTTCAAACATAAACACAACATTACTAAGGATCAATCCTTAACAAATCATCACAGAATCATCATCAAGACATGGCATCATGCTTTAAAAGAAAGTCTAGAGGCATGCTTCCTAGAGACCAACACATCAATCATCCAAAACATGAATCCAAAGCAATATCAAACATAAATGGCCATTTAAAAATCCAAAACAACAAAATAAACTTGCTCAATAGGGAGTTTAGCATAAACCCTCCTAAAACACAATGAACCCCATTGCCTTTATTGCTACAAGTCTAGTTCGAAACCATACGTTCAATTAGCCAATGTTCTTGGGTCTCACTTGCTCACACGCTGCCTCCAACCTTTAATTCTCTATATTGATGGACAAAGAGAGCATAAGCACACTAGGCTTAGTGATGAGTGCTCAAACAACACACCATCAATGCATTTAAAACAATTTTCCAAAACCACATTGAAAATACCATTTCAATCATCTTATAAAACATCATGCCTTGAAAACCATGCACTTAACACTCTCAAAAACCAGCATATTAAACCATATTCAACATGTATCATGTATCAACAGTAAATCCCATTGCTAACCCTCAATTTAAGCCTTCCCATGCATAACAATCCATATGCAAAGCTTAAAGAGTAAACATGTATAAAACAACATTATACATCAACATCCATCAAAATGATACATTAATAATTATATTGGATTTCAAGTGATCATAAACCAAGTTCCACTTTCCAAAATATTACATCGGATACAAGGATTCAACAACTATCCTCTCAACACTTCATGTCATCTCAACCAGAATTCAAGGTACATTCACAACCGGGTACTATCACAACCCTTATCACCGGTTAGACGCATAATCCACTAATGGTGGTTTTTGATACCATACAACCCATCAACCGTTAGGGTACTAGTGGTGGAGTATTCGGTACACATAAATCCCTCAACACTCGAGATGACTCTTTATAGTGTACTATCAATCCTATGGCCAGCCAACTATATCCTATAACATTTTAAACCACACCACTTGCCAATATAATTCATTATTAACCATGTACTTCACTATTTTTATGTGGATCAATTCAAAACCATTTTCAAAGCATTAAACCATGCTTTAACAAGTATAACTCGTACTTACATGGATCATTTTCAAATGCATCCATCATCATGATATGATAAAAAATAGTATAAAACATACTTTACATCATGCTTAAATAGTAGGTACCATGTCATTCAAAACAAGTGCATAAAAACAATTTCATTAAAGCGTGACCGAGAGAGAATTAACGCCGTACTTACTTCCGAGTTTATACTAGTGTTTCAAGCTAAGTTCAAACCTCCAAACTAACCTTTAAACCATTTCAAAGCCGAAATCCACATTCTCACTTACCGACAATGCAAAACTTCATTCGCCGATGCGAAACACCCCTCTAAAGCTTTCGAAGCGGCGCTTCGAGCATGAGGATCAACCTCTCATGATTTTACCATACAAAAACAGAGGATTCAATGCACTAAAATGTATTCACAAACCCAGCAACATTAACTCACAACAATCCTCTTCAAGCTCTAGCCGAAGCCTTTCCAAAACAACTGAAATCAACATCAAACATCTTTCAAACTTAACCCAGCCAAAACCTAAAGGTTTAATCCATTAATTACCTTCTATTGACATCCCAAAACAACCTAACACCAACCTTATACCTCCACATACATTAAACCACCATAACTCCTCAAAAACACATAACTAACAACCTAGAAAATTAGAGATTCACATAGCTTCGAGATTCCAATGTTAAAATCAATCTATTAAAATTATATAACATCAAAATCACGATTGAAATCAATCAAGAACTCAGCAAAACAGATCCAATTTGAAAATTATATAATCTCATTAATTAAACATTGATTTAACCAATTTCCATAATTAAATCATTACAACTCATTAGAAAACATTTATAAAGGATCAATAACTTGGGAATTTCAGCAAAGACCATAAATAGAGGGGAAGGACGAAGCTCACCTCTAATGTTTACTTCCCTCTTAATTGGATTGATTATATGAGAAAACAAGATTAAAATAATAATGCTTTGATAGAAACCAATTAAGAAATCATTTTAAACCAAAAGATTAATGAAATGAAGAAGTTAACTGAAGATTTTGTAGAAGAAAAGAGTATTTGGCTGAAGAGAATTTGATAAAAAAAATCTTTTAGAGAAAATGTAGTTACGTAAAATTTGTTTAGGAGTTAATTATAAAATTAATTCCCCAAACCTATTTATATTTTCCAAAACCCTTTTAAAATAACCAATTAAGGAGAAAAAAATCTGATATTAGACTTTGGGCAAATAACTCCTTAAAGATTCTATGTTTTGACCCTTTTATAAAACAATCACTAAAAACAGTTTTACATTCTTCATATTTTGGTCACTAGCCAAAATGTCACATTTCCAAACTCCATGTTTAAAAATTGAATTTACCAAAAATATCCATATAATAAATAATGATTTTTAGATATTTTTCCCAGGTATTTTCTCTCTCAACAAAATATTTAATCCAAATTTAATCCTGAATCCAACTCGAATCTCTAATCTCGACCCACCAGACCGTCTAATCAGCCTAAAAACCATGAGGCCCAAAACCAGGGTGTTACATTTTTGCTCATTTTTGTGGAATAAGAATAGGGCAAAGACTGAAAAGACATAAATTTTGACCGAACTTGCCGATTTTTGCTCTGAGTTGCAAGTTCTTTTATTACAAACTTTCACTGCTTCATCCTCTTTAGAAATCTTAAACAAGTTATTCTTATTATGAACTTCTCAATCCTTCTTTCAAGGCTAAACTGATGTTTAAAGTAGTTATTCTAAAAAATGCTAATCCATTTTTTTTTGCAAAAAAGATGATCCTTATCCACTGTTGAAAATGTTGATCCACCTCTTTGTAAAGGTGTTGAACAAGCAAGATCTTCTCATTTGGAACTCTAGATTCTTTTTTGGGTGAACTCCTCTTATTAGGAACTCTGTCTTTGTTGGACGAACTCTTCTTGTTAGGAGCCTTTCATTATTTGCTACGTAAACTCTTTACATTAGGAGCTCTATCTTTGCTGGGTGAACTCTTCTCATTAGGAATTGTTCATTCTTTGTTGCGCAAGCTCTTCCTATTATGAACTATGTCCTCTTTGCTATAAATTCTGATTCACCTCATCCTTTAGGGAAAAACTAAACCTGTAAAAAGAAATATCATCAATTAATAAGAATTCAACTTGAAGTGGTATGGAATATCCTTAAATTTTAGCTTGAAGCGCTGGATCTTTAGAGTCGCTACTTTTCTGACTAAAGTTTCTTGATCTTTCAAACTGAATCTCACATGAGCTTTTTTGTTTTTCTTTCTCAATACTTGGAATGTATATGTGACCTGTAAAAAGTTGAATCTATCATTAATCTTTCAACATTATTTGTAAAGAAAATGTACAATTTGGGTAAATCATTAAGAAACTTTAAATGCTTCAATGAGAAATGCTGAAACTTTTGACCAATTAAACTGTGAATCTTCCTCATTTGAGCATGAAGTTGATCTATCTTGATTTTAAATCTGGTACTTGAAATCCTTTCCTTTCTTGAAACGATGGTTTAAAAGGTATAAATCTTTGATGATACCATGCCCCCATTATCTTACTGCGATGAAATTCGAAAAGTTCTCATCATTTTTGAAGGTGTCGACCCGAAGGACTTAATATCATACCCAAATGTTTTAGGATTGCATTGCAATTTCTATCTTGTGCTGACAATCAAATGTTCTCATCACTCCCGAAGGTGATGGCCAAAAGGACTTAACATCATGCTCGAAGGACTTATTGATAACTTGAAGGTTTTAGGATCATAATGCATTTTTTTGTCTTATGCATACAATCAAATATTCACATCATTCCCAAAGGTGATGGCTCAAAGAACTAACATCATGCCCGAAGGACTTACTGATGACCCGGAAGATTTAGAATCGTAATTCACTTTCTGTCTTGTGCATACAATCAAACATCACTCCTAAAGGTGATAGCCTAAAGGACTTACTGATGACCCGAAGGATTTAAAATTGTAATGCACTTTCTGTCTTGTGCATACAATCAAACATCACTCCCGAAGGACTTAACATCATGCCTGAAGGACTTATTAATGACCTGCAAGATTTAAAATTGTGCTACACTTTCTGCCTTATGCAGACAATTAGAAAATCTTTGATGTGATTCGTCTATTCAAACGGGTTGAAATCTTTGCTGAGATCCACCTCTTCAAACAGATTAAAATCTTTGTTGAGTTCCACCTCTTCAAATAGATTGATATATTTTTTACAAAAAAATGTGATTGAAATCTTTGCTAGTCTTTCATGGATCTACTTCTCCAATCTCAAAGTCGTATATTGAAATGTTGCATGTTCTTTGCTGATTCTGTAAATTCCTACCAAAATGTGCACAAATGCTTTGAATGCATGAGTTAGTATGCTCCTTATCTGATAGATGCCTAACTATATATGATGCATGAGTTGTGACAACTGAGGACCACTTGGATGGGCTCTGATCTTTTTTGCATCTTCATTGAGTGTTCTACTTTTGTCGCAACAATACCTCATCTCTTGACATTGTTCTTCTTAAATCTTGCTTCTCTTGATATTCTTTATATTTGTCTTAAGCTCTTACTGCTTCATGCTTCGAAAAAATTTGCCCTAGAATTTTGTTGTTGAGCTCATTTTCTTCTTTAGCAGATTTTGACTTATTTAGTGATCGAATTATCTCAGGCTCCGTATCCTCTTTTGTCTATTCTAGTTTGAACTCTTATGCACCATGATGCCCCACTAATCTCTTTGTTTCTTGCCTCATCATGTTGAATTTGCCCCTCTTTCATCATTTGGGGCGAGCAAATGCCTCAAGTCCCTGAACTTTCTTCAAGTCCCTGAACTTTATCAAGTTCATTCTTCAATTTCGAAGGTCAACCCAAAACTCTGTGGTAGAAACTTGTTTTAGATCCCTAAACTATTTGATATATGCATTCTTGTCATTTTATCACTATGACCCATGATGGGTGGTTCCTCTTTCTGAACAGAAGACTACCGGACGGATGAGCGTCTCATACTCAACCATATCTTTACCATGTCGGGTTAAACATTTGCATCCACGATCTTGCATTTTGAAGTTTATTTCTGAAGCAATAAAAGGAAATTTTTTTGTTTATAAAAAATGTCAGCTTGTTGATCGACATTTCAATGAAGGATACCTTATATGACCCTAAAAATCAGAGTCTTAATATAAAGAAATAAAATAGAATATGATGCACTGGATATCAAGTGCAAGAGCATCTTAGATTCAACTCCCCCATGATTAGCATTTCTCGTGAATGTTGTGGCAACATCTGAAGTTATGAAATTTCTTCCATATCACTCGGTTCACACCCTATGATTACTGCATTGCTTGATCCAGTCAGAGACAACTCATTTTCTATTCTATTTTTCCTTTATATTCATAAATGTGTTCAAGCTTTTCGGACTTGTTTAACTAGTAGAGTGCAAAAATATCATTCTAAGAATACAATTTTATAAGTGCATGTGTGCTTCTGATAGTTACTAATTATTATTATATTATTATTATACACATGTCTTCAAAGATACATCTCTAACGCTTGGGTATTGGACAGGTGGAGCATAGCTCCTTATTAGATTTGTCGACTTCCCCACAGCTCCATCAGAGTGCTTCGAGACTTATTTATTCAATAGTTCATTACTTCCCTCTCTTTTCCCCTTTTCTCCTTTATTTCCCTCTCATTTTCTTCTCTCTTTTTATTTCTTCTTTTTTCTTCTCTCTTTTTCCTTTTCAACTTTTTCGTTTCTTTATCTTTCCCCACTTTTTCTTTTTTTTTTCTCTTTTTTTCTTTCATCTTTTTTTCCTTCTCTCTTTTACTTTTTCAACTTTCCTTTTTCTTTTTCTCTTTTTTCTTATTTTCTTTCTGTCTCTTATTGTATTTTTTAGGGTATAGAAGACTATGCTTAGAACTTCAATTTCAAGCACCTCTACTTGGTTAAAATTGTCTAGTCCACTTAACTATTTATGAATTTCAAAGATTTGTCATCGAACATCATCAAAGGCATAGTAATCTGCCATTTTCTTGCTTTGTCGACTAGAGTACACCGAGAAATAAATTTCATCTCATCATCTTCACAACATCTAATTGATTTTTGTACCAGAATCAATGCTGCATCCTGCAATTGGCATCCAGGGGCCTACAAAGGTAAGAAGAGATATACATATATTCATGAAAAAACATCTCTCCATTTAAATGAAAACCAAAATTATGACATATGACCTTAGAAAAATGATCTCTACTACTTTTGGGCCAGAAATAGAAGAATTATTTCCAAGTATTACTTCATAAATGGTCTTTGTATAAACATGAGTAAGATAAACTCCTCAAAATTCCAGACAGTCTTATAAGCATTCATCTTGGTTCTTCAATCCCTCGACTGGTATAACAACTTGCCCCACTCCTTGCCATTGTTAAACTAATTCTCGTGTCAAGATTCCATTATTGACTAGCTTTTTGATCTATTTCATTAAAGGCCTACAGTTCTTGGTAGCATGTCCTGGTGTCCCTATGTGAAAGTCACAAACATTGTCTAGATCATAGCTATGGGCATATGGCTTTGGCACTACCTTCATTGGCCTAGGAGTGATATGTTGTCCTTCAATAAGGTTAGGAAATAAGTCTAAAATAAGTACTCCAAATATCTCAAGATTTGCATTTGCTCAAGGAATTTTCCGTGGTCATTCTGATGAGTCAGCTAGCCTTTCTCTCTTGCGGTTTCGACAGCTTTGAACATTACATTTAGTCACATATTTCTCTTTCTTCTCTCCCTGATTAGCATGGCTTTCAAATCTAGGTCAAATTTTCCCTTGTAGGACCCCGATTTCTATTGCTTCTCCACTCACCATGAGGTCATTGAAACTGCCCCTTAAATTCACAAGCATTTTCTCGAAAAAAGGAGATGCAAGAGTTCGACGAAACATGAGAGATATCTCTTCCTCTGCCATGGGAGGTTGTACTTGGGCTACTAATCCTCTCCACCTCAATACATAATCTTTAAAGCTTTCAATGACCTTCATATTCATGTTCTATAGAAAATGGCGATCTGGAGCCAAATCTATAACATATTTGTATTGCCCCAAAAATGCTTTGGCCAAATCAACCAATGATCGAATCTGTTCTCGATTTAATCTGTTGTACCACACTATAGTAGGTCCAGCCAGACTATCATGGAAATAGCGGATCAACAATTTATCATTGTCCAAATATCCTTCCATTTTTCTACAGAACATTGCCAAGTGAATTTTAGGACAGCTAGAACCATCATACTTCTCAAAACTAGAGACTTTGAATTCAGGCGGAATAACTAGATCAGAGACTAAACATAATTCTTTTGCATCAAATTTGGGATTATCGACGCCTTTTATCACCTTTATTTCTTCCTCAAGTCTTGTATATCTATGTTCAAACTGCTCGAGTCCTGATCCTAGGATAATAGGCTTTATAGAACCTACATCTGCACTCAAGTTAGATGCCCATGGGTAAATTATCAAACATGGTATAGCAGTGTGGTTCTTTTCATTTTGGTGAAGCTTGGTCATCCGTTCTCGTAATCCCTCTTGAGCTTGTTCAATTCTTTCCATATCTTTATAAATTATAACAGATTTTCAAACTTTCATTGATTCCCAAATTGCTGCCATCGAAACCCCCATCATTTTAGATCATGAATATTAATGCAATGTTATTAAATGATAATGTTATATTGATAAATATGCAACGCATGAATGTATGAATGCAGAAGGTATTGATTCTAAAAGTGATCGTCATAGAAAAAATTTCATTGAAGTAAAAGGATTCAATACATTAGATATCAGATACTCCCAACTTCCTAACTTCCTTTAAGAGCCAAGTTAGCTTCTCTTTGTGATCTAATGCTGGATCAATATTCTGACTCAATGCCATTGCTATATCATCTAGGTCTGCCACTTGTTGAGCCATTTCTCTTGCTTGAGTAACAACAACTCTCATGTCATTGTTCCTTTCTTGTATCTTCATTCTCAATTGTTGAAATTGGACATGCCGCTTCTCCTCACTTTCTTGACAATCCTTCTTAACATCATCAACAAGATCCTTGTACATCAACGTGAGGTCGAGGTATTCATCTATCTTCTTCTTTACTGCTTCATTTTCAGTTTGACTATTATTAAGCTTGATAGCAGTAACCTTATATGATACATACATAGAAGGGCTAAAATAATGCATTTTAGCCAAAAACCTAAAGTTATTTTATAAGTCTGGAATTTCAGCCGACTTGCATTAAATTTTTGAATAGGATCCAGGCAGTTCTGGGTCTACATGTCTTCTTCAAACATATTTTTTTGTCTTTTAGCTTTCCAACGTATCTTGAAATGCATCAATCCGACGTCAGGAGCTCAAGTTATGTCTGTTTTAGTGAAGACTGTGCGAGCAAAAAACTCTATACTGATTTAATATGGGAATTTTTATTTATTACGATTTTTTAGTATTTTATTGATTATTTGTACTTTAATTCAATCTAGGATTCTTCTGAAGATATTTATATGATTTAGGATTAAATTTCTTATTTATTTATTAGTTTTTTAGGTTAGATAAAATATGTTTATTTATTTATTTTATTATTATCTTTCATTTCCTAGTTCGAGTTGAACTCTTCATTTGTAGCCTATTTAAAGACATATTTGCTTCATTAATAAAATAAGAACATCATGAATTTTTTAGTTACAAAAAATTTTGGCCATGGGCCATTTGATTTTCAAGGTTGATGGATTCGCCCTGTTGTTTTTTGAATCAGAAGTCTTCTTCAACATAATTTCTTCAGGTTCTTTTAAGGGATATTATCTTCACACTCATGCTTGCCTAGGTAATCGCATCTAGGAGGGTGGGTTAGAGCTGCTTAAGGCTGCTTGCTTTGTTAATTCCGATCAAGAGGGTGTCGAGGAAAAAATATCTATTTCTCCATCATCCATTCATCGGAGAGATTTGTACTGTTTGCAGATGTTTGCCTATTCAATTGCGATTAGGAGGGTGCCAAGGATAAATCTCTTCAACATCACCATCGCCATCAATTATCTCGTTATCTACATTAAGATCATGTTTTCTTACCAGTTTGCTAAACTTGGAGTTAGAGGTTTTCTTAGATCATATTAGTGAGTTTGCTAGATCAATTGCGATCTAGAGGGTTCCTAGATTTTAAGGTAATTCTTAGATCCTGGCTTCCGTATCAATTGGCATCAGAGTCTTAGTTTAGGTGTTTAAAATAATTATATTTTATTTTTTAGTAGTTGAGAAAAAAAATCTAATTCTCTATATATATCCTAGTTTTAATTTTTCATTCCCGAAGGCATCCCAAGAGACTTAAAGGTTGTGATCAACAATTCTTATGATTCGGGATGAATCGTTTTCAATAGAATGAGAATGATAAATGCATGGGAGGGCTAAAACGATGCATTTTAGCCAAAAAGCTAAAGTTGTTTTATAAGTTTGGAATTTTAGCCAACTTGCACCGAATTTTCAGATGGGATCCAAGTAGTTATGGGTTTGCATGTCTTCTTCAAACATATTCGTCTCTCTTAACTTTCCAACACATCTTGAAACGCATCAATCCGATGTCGGGAGCTCAAGTTATGTTCGCTTTAGTGAAGATTGTGCGAGCAGAAAACTCTATACTGATTTAATACGAGAATTATTATTTATTACGAATTTTCAATATTTTATTGATTATTTGTAATTTAATTTAATTTAGGATTCTTTATGAAGATATTTAGATGATTTAGGATTAAATTTCTTATTTATTTATTAGTTTTTTAGTTTAGATAAAATATGTTTATTTATTTTATTATTATCTTTACTTTTCCTAGTTCGAGTTGAACTCTTCATTTGTAGCCTATTTAAAGGCATATTTGCTTCATTAATAAAATAAGAACATCATGAATTTTTGAGTTACAAAATATTTTGGCCATGGGCCATTTGATTTTCAAGGTTGATGGATTTGCCTAGCATTTTTCGAATAAGAAGTCTTCTTCAACATAAGTTCTTCAGGTTCTTGTGCATGTACTTAGTCATCGTCTTGTGCTTAGCTTGACTAACCTTTAAATCATCCATGAAAGTATTGCGTTGTATTTCCATTGCTTGCAGATCACACGAGAGCGTTTTGGCTCGATTTCCACTTGCTTTAAAATTCATTTTCCAGTATTCAGCTTCATGTTTCAGTTCATTGATTCTTTTCTTCTATTTTTCTAGATTCACACCTAAACCAGCATTCTTGAGCATCAAACAAAGTTTTTGATAGTCGAATTGCAAACTTTTCAACTCCTTATTTAGGTCATCTTTCTCTTGCTTTAAGTTGCTTATTTGAGCCTCATATTCGAACTAATACCCTTCTTTCTGGGTATTTTCATCTTGAGTCTCCCACTCAACCATTGAATCAGGAAGACTTTCTATTCCAAATTTCCATTTCCCATGCTCTAAAAGGACTTGAACTCGACGTTTGAGGGTGATGCAAATCTCAATAGAATGTCCGTGAATTCCATCGTGAAATTCACAATAAGCATTAGTGTCGTACCATTTTGGATATGGAGGTTGCAAAGGTGCAAGGAGAAGTGGAGTCACCAATTGAGCCTTCAAAAATTGAGGATATAGTTATTTGTATGAAATAGGAATTGGATCAAAGTGATGTTTGTGATCTTCTATCTTTTGACATTTGGTTGAGGAAACACTGGAATTTGAACTTTTCCTTGGACAGTTACTTGATTCTGATGGATGAATACTTTCCTTCACTTTTGCATCTCTAGGTGTTCTATTAATTGTCAGGCTTTTAGGAAATTTGGGTTTTCCATCTTCAAAACTCAACATGCCTTATCTGATAAGATTTTCAATTTTGTTCTTCAAAGCCTCGCAATTCTTGATAGTATGGTTTGAACTTCCTGAATGGTAATCATATATTGCATTGATATCATAGTCTTCAGGATAAGAGAACACTTTGGGCTTTGAGGGAACTCGGACCACAAGATTTTTCTCCACCATTATCGGAAGCAATTGTAACCCCTTTGATCCGGCATAGTCATTAGGCTGAACTGAGCGAGATACATTGGGTTTGCCAAAATAAACGCGCATAGATTTAACTCGAATTATGCCCATTTTTATCTTATCTAGATATAACATATTAACCTATGGTGTACATTACGACAGCGGGTGAAAACTCAACTCAATAGGGCGTCTGTTCAACATCCAATTGTGCTTAATTGCAATTTAATGACTAAATTGCAATTCTGGAGAATTACAAGGGCTTAACTCATTTTAAGGTTACCGATCCTTAATTAATCAGGTTTCATGCTCATATGTCAAAAATCAACTCAAATCAACCATTCAAACTCATGTAACTGCATACATATCATTTAGGGACCAAAACGAAAGAAATAGAAACTTCCAAACATCTCATTAATTGAAACATCAGCTGCCCATATCGGTACACGAGCAAGTGTATCGGTACGCTTTGCAATTTTCTAAATCCCAGATTCTAATAGCTCAAAACTGTACCGATACAGCTATTCGCGTATCGGTATGCCTTGCCAAAATACCCTTGCTGTACCGAAACAGGTTCCCGCGTATAGAAACACAATTCCAAATAAAGCTTACCTGTACCGATACAGGGACATATGTACCGATACAATGACACATGTACTGATACGCTTGGACCTATAAGGTCCATATTTGTTGGTTTTATAAGCTTTCAAGGATTTAAGCACACTTTAACATGCTTCGCTTAGGTACACAATACAACTTGGGATCAATCCTCATCAAGTCATCAGAAAATCATCATCAATTCATGGCATTAAGCTTTAAAGGGGTAAACAGGAGGCATACTTCCTAAGATCAAGCCAACCAAAGCATGAATCACAAATCCAAAGCAATACAAAAATTTGAGGCCATTTACAATCTCAAAACAACATAATCACTTGCCAAAATAGGGAATTTAACAAAATATCTCCCAAAATAACAATGAACCCCATTGCTTTTATTACTACGAGTCTAGTTCGAAACCATATGTTCAATAGCCGAAGTCATTGGATGTCCTTCGCTTTCTTGCTGCCTCCAACCTCTAATTCTCTGCATTGATGGACAATAAGAGCGTAAGCACATAAGGCTTAGTGAGGAGTGCTCAAATAACACACCATCAATGAATTTTAAAACCATTTCCCAAAACCACATTGAAATCATCATTTCAATCAACTTATAAAACATCATGCCTTGAAAACCATGCACTAAACACTTTCAAAAACCAGCATATTAAACCATATGGAACATGTATCATGGATCAACATCAAATCCCATTGCTAGCCCTCAATTTAAGCCTTCTCATGCATAACAACCCATTTGCAATGCTTAAAGAGAAAACAAGTATAAACCAACATTATACATAAACAATTATATTGGTTTTCAAGTGATCATAAACCAAGTTCCATTTTCACAAAATAGTACATCGGATACACGGATTCAAAAAGTATATTTTCAACACTTTATGCCATCTCAATCGAAATTGCGGTACCACTTACAACCCGGGGACACCAACCCCAATCATCGATTAGATGCATAATCCACTAACGGGATTTTTTGGTACCATATAACCCCTTAACCATTAGGGTAATTGGATGGAGTATTTGGTAAACTGTATAAACCCCTCGATAACCAAGAAGACTTTTTATAGTGCACTATCAATCCTATGACCGGCCAACTATATCCGATAACATTTTAATTCACATCACTTGCCAATACAATTCATTATTAACCATGTACCTCATTGTTTTTATATGTATCAAACCAAACCATTTCCAAAGCAACATAACATGCTTTAAAAACAAGTATGTCCACATACTTACATGGATCATTTATCAATGCATCCATCATCATCATATGATCAAAAACAATATATAACATACTTTAAAATGTGCTTAAACAGTAGGTATCGCGTTATTCAAAACAAATGCATAAAAACCATTTCGTAAAAGCATGACCGAGGGAGAAATCTCTTTATACTTACTTCTGAGTTTAAACCAGAGGATACTCCAAAGATGAAACCCACATTCTCACTCACTGACTTCACAAAGCCTCATTCATTGACGCGAACTATCCCTCCAAAGCTTTCGAAATGATACTTCAAGCTTGAGGATCAACCTCCCCTAGTTTCACCTCACAAAAATAGAGGATCCAATGCATCAAAATGAATTTACAGACCCAACAACATCAATTCACAACAATCATCTACAAACATTAGCCGAAACCTTTCCAAAACTACCAAAATCAACATGAAAAACCTTCCACACTTAACCCAACCGAAACCTAAAGGTTTAATCCATCAATTAACTTTCGTTAACATCTAAAATCATCCTAACATCATCCTTATACTTCCAACATTCATTAATCAACCAAAACTCACCAAAGACACAACACTAGCAACCTAACCAATTAGAGATTTGCATAGTTTCGAGATTCCAATGCTAAATCCAAATTATTAACTTTATAAAATGTTGAAATTATGATTATAATCAACCAAGAACTGAGCAAAACAGATCCGAAATGAAAATCGCTTAATCTTACCAATTAAACCTTGATTTAACCAATATCCATAATTAAATCATTAAAACTTATTAGAAAACATTTATAAAGGATCAATAACTTGGGAATTTCAGTAAAGAACCATACACTAGAGTAAAAGAATGAAGATCACCTCTAATGTTGACTTTCCTCCTTAATTGTATTGATTTGCATGAGAAAATAAGATTAAAACAATAAGGTTTTGATAGAAATCAATCAAGAACTCTTTTGAAATCAAAAGATTGAAGAAATCAAGAAGTCACCTAAAGATTTTGAAGAAGAGAAGAGTGTTTGGTTGGACAGAATTTGAGAGAAAATCTTTTAAAGAAAAGTTAGTTACGTAAAGTTTGTTTAGGAAATTAATTCCCAAAATATATTTATACCCTTCCCAAATCTTTTTAAAATAGCCAATTAAGGAGAAAAGTATGATATTAGACTTTGGTCAAATAGCTCCTTAAATATTCAATATTTTGACCCTTTATAAAACAGTCATTAAAAACAATTTTCATTCTTTACATTTTGGTCACTAGCCAAAATGTCACATTTTCGAATTCCATTTTTCAAAATTGACTTTTCCAAAAATATTTAAATATTAAATAATGATTTAAAGATATTTTCCCAAATACTTTCTCACTCAAAAATATTTATTCTAATTTTAATCCCAAATCCGACTCTAATCTCTAACCCGATCCACCGGACCGTCTAATCAGCCTATAAAGTGCTAGGCCTAAAACTGAGGCGTTACAACTCTCCCCCATTTAAGAAATTTCTTTCTCGAAATTTTACCTAAAGAAAACAAGTGCGGAAACTGTTTCATCATGTCCGCCTTACTCTCCTACGTAGCCTCCTCAACACCACGGTGTCGCCACAACACCCTCACAAGTTCACTCGTTTTACCACGAAGAACTTACTACACGAATCAAGGATCTCAACAGGTTCCTCATCAAAAGAGGTATTCGGTTACAACTCAATGCCCTCTACTGGCAGAACATACGATGGATCTGACTGATACCTCCACAACATCGACGCATGAAACACATCATGAATCTTATCCAACTCAAGAGGCAACCTCAAACGATAAGCAACAAGACCTACACGCTCCACAATCCCATACGGTCCAATAAACCTCAAACTAAGCTTACCCTTACGTTGGATCGCATCACCTTCTCCCAAGGTGACACCTTTAAAAACACACGATCACCAACCGCGTACTCAATCCCCCTACGCTTCAAATCCGTGTAGGATTTATGGCAATCTGAAGCCACTTTTAAGCATTCACAAACAAGATTTACTTTCATATTTGTGTCTCTCAACACATCCGGCATATAAACATGCTTGTCCCCAACCTCGACCCAACACAAAGGCGTACGACACTTCCTACCATATAAGGCCTCATACAGTGCCATTTGTATACTGACTTGATAACTGTTATTATAAGCGAACTCCACCAAAGACAATTGCCTTTTCTAGGTTCCTTGGAACTCAATGAGACTACACCTCAACATATCCTCCAAAGCTCGAATCACACGTTTTGACTGACCATCTGTTAGAGGATGATATGAACTCCTGAATTTCAACCGTGTACCCAAATCTCCATGCAAACACTCCCAAAACCTCGTTGTAAACCGCAGATCTCAATCTGATACTATAGACTTACGCACACCGTGCAAACGTACAATCTCAGCAATATACAACTCTGCCAACTTATCCAAGGTATACGTCATATGCCATGGCACAAAATGTGCACACTTCGAAAACCAATCAAGAATAACCCAAACGGAATCCTTTTTAGTGGGCATCAACGACAAATCAAAAACAAAATCCATGGTGATTCTCTCCCACTTCCATTCTCGTATCCTCAAAGGTTGCAATGACCCGGAAGGAAGCTGATGCTCAGCCTAGACACGCTAACACACCATACATCTATAAAAAAAACAGCCACATCTTTCTTCAAACCAACCCAAAAGTACTTTTCCTTCAAACCTCGCTACATCTTAGAACTACCAAGATGCATAGAAAAAGAACAAGTATGTGCCTCGGCCAAGATACGCCTCAACTTATCATCACTAGGCACCACTATCCGATCCTTGAAACACAACACCCCATCATCCTTAAAGCAAAAATTCGTCAGATTTCCATCCATGATATCCCTAACATGCGGTACCAACGCAACATCATAAGGTTGTTTTTCCTTAATCAATCATGAAAAAGATGGCTTTACTTGTAACTCGACTAATAAGTCTCCATCTCGCATCACACGTAACCGCGCAAACATCGCCTTCAACTCCACCACAACTTTCCTACTCAAAGCATCGACAACAACATTAGCCTTTCCTGGATGATATTCAATCATCAAATCACAATCTTTAAGCAACTCTAACCATCTAAGTTGTCAAGATTCAAATCCTTTTAAGTCATCATTTTTTCAAACACTTATGATCCATGTACACAACACACTTCTTACCATATAGATAGTGTCTCCAAATCCCTTAAACAAACAAAACCGCGACAAGCTTAACATCATGCGTAGGAAAATCATGTTCGTGCACCTCCAACTATCTAGATGCACAAGCCACAAATTTGCTAGCAACACAACAATCTTAGAGGATTCCTCAACAAACCTCAATATTAATCAACTGAATCTAGAAAACCACGAACTTCTAACTTCAACCTTGGTTGCTTCAAAAATAGCACAATCAAACTTCTGAGAATCAATCTTTAACACCTTCTTCAACCCTTGAGAATTCCAAAGAACCAAATTACCAAAACTACTTACATAAGCTACTTTTCTTACACCATCACTCCATTGACCTCTAAACAGTTATCCGTAAGTGTGAATATATGTATGCATGATTAACTATATTCCCTCTTAAATATCTATGTGTATGTATGAAAAACCTCTAATGTCATGCCCAAATGTATGCGTGTACTGACATATTTATATATTCATATAAGTGTTTTTGCACTGTGCACGTTTAACTGTTCACACTTACTAATAATGTTCTCAAAACCAGAATTCCTTCCAACCTGCCAAAACTCACACTTACTCAAATAAAGAACTAACATTTGCTCCTTACAAAAGCCTACTAAACCATTTGTACCTGCCGGACAAGATGCTTCTAGGTACTTTTGTACACGGGAATATCATCTATAAACACAACAACAAACTGATCCAAAACTTATGGAATACTCGATTCATCATATCCATGAACACAACCGGCATGTTGGTCAAACTAAACGGCATCACCAAGAACACATAATGCCCGTACCTCGTACGAACGACAACCTTAGGTACATTCACATCCTTTACCTTTAACTGCTAATACCCAGACCTCAAATAAATTTTAAAAAACACCGAAGCACCTCTAAACTGATCAAACAAATCATCCATCCTTGGTAAAAGATATTCATTTTTATCGAAAACTTGCTCAATTGCCGACAATCGATACACTTCCGCATTGTGCCATCCTTCTTTTTCACAAACAACACCAGTGCACCCTACAATGAAACACCAGGCCTACTAGACCCTCGATCAAGCAACTCCTGAAGTTACTTCTTTAACTCTTTCGGTAAAATACTCAGAAACTTACATATGGTAGGGATGTCCTGTACACACACCTTCCCCAATCCCAATTTCATAACATAGTCTAGGAATGCCTGACATCCAAAATCCATCTAACGACTCACTTCCAAAGTTGAAAAAGCATTAGGCAAGAACTTAAAATTCTCACCCACAATTACCACAGACCTATGCTCATTCAACCAATCCATACCCAAGATTACATCAAAGCTGTAAAATGACAACTCCATCAAATCAACCCCAAACACATGACCTTGAACAGTCAATGAAAATCTCCTGAATAACCTTCTTGTAACGACCGTCTCAACAAAAGAACTAGTTAATTGCATACCCACATCTCTACACTGAAATTGCCCTTGGCCACGACCACGGCCACTCAGTGGTGAAACCATAGGTGTCCTAGCTTGTCCACCCTCCAACAACAAACAATCACGTCTCAAATGATTGTTTGATCCATAATTCCAACAAGAATTAGCAACAACAGGCATAAGAGCCCGTCCCCCACGAACCAAACATGGGCAGTCCCACCTCATGCGATCAAGCGATCCACAAACCCAACAAGTATTATGCGCTGCTCTAGCCTGCATACTTTGACCCTGCGGTCCCTGCCCAACACTACCTCGACCTTGCCACAACTCAGGGTGATATCTCTTATCACTTTGCTTTTTAAACTGACCACCACTGAAACCAGAGTTTGCAACTCTCTTTCCAGAGCCAGAACCTCCTACACGAACTGATAAACCCAGGTTCTACTCATTATCCTTCGCCTGTGTAACCAACAAGTTAAAAATGGTGTAGTCAGAAGCAAACATATATATCTTAGCATCCTGTACCAATCTGCAACAGAATTGGTCACAGTGATGCCTCTCATTTAGTACCAGCTCATGAGCATACCAGCTCAACCGAGAACAAATTGTACCTCAAACTCAGCCACATACATACTACGTTGAAATCAGACCATAAATTCACGTTTCTTTTCATCAAAGTATCTAACTCCCAGATACTTCTTCTTAAATACAATTTGAAAGAAATTCGAAGTCACAATACTGGGTTCCACGCCCATAACCAAAGTTGTCCACCAACTATACGCATCTTTTTGCAACAAAGACACAACACACCCTAACTTACGGGCATCATTATACCCCATTAGGTCTAAAATTTGATCAGTATTGACCATCCACTCTTCGAATGCCTCAGGGCCAACCCTCAAAACTCAACTCCTCCTAAACTACAGATGTGCTCTAACAACAACCCCGGTTGTCTAACAGCTAGTGCAGTCACATGCTCTCCAATAACAACAACTTGAAAAGCTCCAAACATTGCTTATATCGAAGGCATGATAATTACACCAAAACAAAAATAATCAGGCCAAGTTCAAGCGAGGTTCTGAGAATTCTATTCCAAATCAAAACATTTCAGACTGTAGTAATAAGGCAATGTGTCCCACAAATATCCCCCAACATAACATATGTCAACCAACAGGCATATAAACAATCAACATTCTTATAAACAATCACCGTGTATAGCAAAAAACAGTAATCAACAAATAACAACATTCCAGCAATCATAAACTCATCTCACTTATCGCAAACCTGGCTCTAATACCACCAAATGCAACCCCCTTGATCCGGCCTAGTCGCTAGGCTTAACCGAGCGAGCTACATTGGGTTTGCTGAAACAAACCTGTATAAACTTAACTCAAATTACACCCATTTTTTCGTTTTATCTTATCTAGATGCAACATATTAACCTATGGTGTGTATTACGATAGCAGATGAAAACTCAACTCAATAAGGCATCGGTTCAACATCCAATTCTGCTCAATTGCAATATAAGGACTAAATTGTAGTTTTGGAGAATTACAAGGGCTTAACTCATTTTGAGGTTACCAATCCTTAATTAATCAGGTTTCATGCTCATATATCAAAAATCAACTCAAATCGATCATTCAAACTCATGTAACTACAAACATATCATTCAGGGACCAAAGAACCAGAAACTTCCAAACATCTCATTAACTGAAATATCAGCTACCCATATTGGTACACGAGCAAGTGTATCGGTATGCTTTGCCATTTTCTAAATCCCAGATTCCAATAGCTCAAAACCGTACTGATACACCTATTTGCGTATCGGTATGCCTTGCCAAAATACCCTTGCTGGTACCGAAACAGGTTCTCGCATATTGAAATACATTCTTAAATAAAGCTTACTTATACAGGTACAGAGACATGTGTACTGATACGCTTGGAACTGTAATGTCCATTTTTTCTTGTTTTACAAGGTTTCAAGGATTCAAACACACTTTAACATGCTTCACTTAGGTACACAATACCACTAGGGAGAAATCCTCATCAAGTCATCACAGAATCATCATCAATTCATGGCATTAAGCCTTAAAGGGGTAAACTAGAGGCATGCTTCCTAAGATCAAGCCAACCAAAGCATGAATCACAAATCCAAAGTAATACCAAACAATCGAGGCCATTTTGTAATACCCCAAAATTTACTAAGTTGATTAAGGGTCGTTTATCACTAAGAGAATAGCTTAAAAGCTAACTTAGTGACTAAAATGACAAAAATGCGAAAGTTAGGATTTCGCTAATTGTGGGTTTTGGAAAGGAAATTTCTAAGGTTTAAAGGTCTCATGTGATAGATAGTGAATTGAATAAGGTATTCTTAAATTTTGGTTGAATTCCAAGCAAAATTGGAATGGGAATTGAAGCTTAAAAGGGTAGTTACCAAAATGTAAATTTTGAAAATTTGATGGCTAAAGTATAAACTTTGGAAAAGTTTGGGGACCAAAGTTGTAATTTCCCAAAAGTTAAGGATTTTTATTTCATAAATAAACAGATCACCTAAGGGTGTGAATCGAATGCGGAATTACTGGTTCGATCTGATACTTCGATTATTGGGAAAATCGCAGTTAAAGTTTAAGTGGAATTCAGATACCTGGACCGAACTGGAAAATTTTGAAAATTTTCTATATGATAGAGAAAGGTTATATAAGTCATTTCCAAGTGTTGGAAATATTTTTAGTTCGATTCAAGATGATTCCTAGAGTTTATTTCTGAGTAAAGGATTATTTATCGGTATATTGGATCGAATGGAAATTTTGGAGACTGATTCAAAAGCTATGGAAAAGTCATAAAATTCTATTTTATGAATATTTTATTATGGTTGGTTGAATTCTAACTAGATTTAGTTAGATTGTAATGGAATGGCAATTTGGAAACAAACTAGTACATAAAGACTAGTTTGAGGGCAAATTGGTCATTTGGCCCCAATGGCAATTTTGAAATATTTAAAAAGTTATAAGGGAAATTTTGGAAAGATGAAATGGAAGTTTAAATCTTGGCCCTTGATTGATGATAAAATCAATCTCAACCATTAGATAAAAAGTGCAAAATTGTAATTTCACTATTCAATGAATTTCATATTCATTTAATACATATATGTGTAAAGTAATGGTAAAAAGATGAACAAAATCTTCATCTTTTCCAGCAACAAACGCGAGGTCTATGGAAAGAAAGAGAATTTTTTTTCCAAGCTCGATTCAAGCCCCGAAACTTGGTTTTCAGGTAATCTCTTCAACTACAAAGTTGTTCTACTCTTCAAGCTCTATCTTTTGATATCAATAATTCATGGAATCCATGCTTGACTAATGAGAATTTGCATGAGAAAGAAATTAGGGTTTATGGATCAAATTGGGGCTTTTGAGATTTTATGATTCCATGATTGAATTTAAGTTGAAATCAAGCTATTATGATGTTAAAATCATGATATTGAGTTGGGATTTAAGTTTTACATGTTTTGATTTTTATGAAGATGATTAGGGTTTATGGATTCAAGTTTAATTTAGGGTTTGTGATGTTGAAATAATGATCTAGTAAGCTTGAATTTTTGTTTGAAAGCAAAACCCTAAGTTAAATTGTGTAAGGACCATTTCGGCAACTTGAAAAGTTGAAGGACCAAATCTAAATTTTTAGAATTTGGAGTGCATTTGTGTTACTAAAGATGTTAGAGATAAGAAAATGAAGTTAGAATGCCAAATTGATGTTGAATTGAATTAGTGACCATTTTGACAATTTGTCAAAGTTAAGTGACTAAATCGAAATTGAAGTTTTGTATGGGGGTTAAATCTGATTTTTAGTTGTAATAATGGAATTAAGGTAGTAATGTTGAATTGAGGACCAAATTGCAAAGTTAAGAAGCTTGAATCCTTATCTTTGCATTTTAGTGACTATTTCAGTAAAGAAGGAAAATTAAGGTGAATTATTGTGAATAATTATTTGGTGAAGAATGTAATGAGTTGGTGGTTTAAAGCTAGTGATTGGACTAAATTGAAAAGTATAAAAGTAAGGAGAAGTTAGTATAAAAGTTGAAGTTGTTTATGGAAGCTGTGTAGAAAAACTGGTTTATGGCAACAACTTTGAAAATTCACCATAAATTCTAAAAAAAATGTTTAGATGGTGAATTTTATACCGATGTAAAGATTTGTTTGTCTAGTTTCCTGTTCAACAAACAGAATCTGATTTTGAGTTCTGAGTCAAAATATATGAATTTTTAAGTGACGAAAGGTCGGAAAATAGAACACCAGTCTGTTCCGAATTTCAGCACTGTAACTGGCTTTGAAAATTCGCCATAAATCGTACAAGTTGAATTTGGGCTATTAATTTATATGGTTGAAAAGATTATCGAATCTAGTTTCTTTCAGAACAAACAGAGTTGAATTCTGAATTATATATTATTTTATAGAAATATTTCTTCGAAGGTACTGCAAACTGCCAGAAAATGAGAATTGATACACTTTGTATCTAAGGTTGATTAGTAAGCTTGAAAGGGGTTAATGGAAGTTCAAAGTGGTTACTAAGGACCATAATGAATTTTTGAAAAATACAAGGGAGAAAGCAAAACGTTTGGAGATTTTGTATTTGAATGATTATTTTGGACAATATGTTTAAGATATTGTTGGATTGGGATCTAACAAATATTTTACTTATTTGAATTATGAAGTTCGAATAAAGGGAGGTTCGAGGTACAATGAATGAAAGGATCAAAGTGGACTTAGTGAGGCATACTAATAAATGGCCCAGGTGAGTGCAATTCATACATAACATTATACATGGATGTTTCATACATCACCAGTAGGACTTGCAACGAGTCTACCTGGTTTATATATTGTCATGATATTTATGTAATTGATCATATATTTGACATATTTTAAATATGTCAAAGGTTGAAAATAAATGCATTGATCACTAGTTATTGACGACGGTTTAATATGAATGTTATTTCGGCTATGAACTGTTAAATGTTGATATATATTGATATATGTTGCCATTGATGACTTAAATGATGAAATAAAGCCCAATGTATGATATAGAGGTTCGATGGTATAGTTGGATATCCATAGGGTCATAAACAGCTGTGTAAGTATTCTAAGCACTTTAGGTAAAGTGCAAATATTATAAATACTCATTGAGGAGCATAATCATGCATGGTTTGAGTATACGGACTTACTACGGGTGCTAAACACTTCGGTGTAATTTCATAAAACTCAATGAGGGATATATTGTATACTCTGGTAAGTATACAGAAGCACTTCGGATATATTGTATACTCGTGTACATAGAATCTCTTAATTCGATACCTTGGCTAAATAAAATGAAAAGAATAAAAAAGAAACAGGAAGATAAGCTAGAAAGCTTGCAGATAGAAATGGAAAAAGGTATTGGTAAGCACTGAAAGCTTACGGATGAAAATGGCATTGTTAATCATTAATATTGATATTACGAAAATTGCACTTGAATTCGAATTATTGCCTCACTAAGTAAATACTGAGCGTGTAACTGTTTTACACGTAGGAAAGAAGAAATGGTTGGAGTAAGGAGCTTATTCGGATATCATCAATCAATAATAGGTACATCAATATCAGTAATATATCTTTTGATACTGTTTGATATTTCCTAGTTGGCATGTATATTAAAAGTGTATGCCTGCTCTGATAGAATTTGTATTTTATTTGGTATCTGGATGAATTTTAAATCAGGCAGTTTTAATAATTATATCAAGACAAATTAAATTGATAAATTGCTGCCTGAAAATAAACTCGATTGGAAGATGAAATATTATTTTTAAACTTTACACAAATAACTAGATTTGTAAATAAAAACTAAATACATTGAAATGTTTTTTTAAAGAAACAAAACTTTACCGAATTACAAATGTAGAGGGTTTTACGAATGTTTGTGATACCTCAGACTCATATTCAGTAATGGATACGTGAAAATGGGTGTTACATTTATTGCTATCAGAGATGCAGGTTTAGCCGATTCTCGGCCTAAATGGAAATGATTTTATGTTAAAAAGAGTATACATGCCACTAGGATATCAATATTACTGATCTGATGTTTGTATGATCCGATTGATGTCGCTCCTTACTAATGTAAATTGGGAGGAATTATAAGAAATATTTGAGCCAAGAAAGCGTGATGAACTGGTAAATTGGAAGCTTTTGAAGGAATCAAGAGTAGTAACAATAAGGTTAATGATAACCCTTCAGATAAATCGGAACAAGAAAGGGGCACTGGTACAACAAGAAGTGCCTGTGACAGATTAAGGAACTGAAAAGTTCAGAAACACCTGAATTGAAAGAAAAAAGAAGATTAAGGTCCAGTGATTGTTGATTTATAACTGAATAATCTAAGGATTCCACTGGACAGATTCCACTGTTTGGATACCGAGAAATTGGATGGAGCTATTTTGTTGCTCCAATATTTAAGCTAGATTAGAAAACCATATGAATTTGCTTTATAGCCAGGATTGCACATATCAGTTCGAGTTTATAATATCAGGACTAATAAAGATTGGGATGATTCGAAAATCATAGAAGGTACATCTCATCTTTTTGGATAAACCTGTATTGATGTTGATGGGTCCTAGCTTTACACATTCCTATATAAGTACGAAGTTGAGTGGTGAATGAGATATCCTTTTAGAACCCATTTCAAGTAATATAGCGGTCACGAATTTGTTGGGTTGTAATGAAAGGGCGAGCTGAACATGTGGAATTGCTCGATAAAAACATAAGAAATAGAGTTCCCGATAAATTTAATGGAATTATCTTTTGAGGAGTCTAAGATGATTGTTGGCATGAATTGGTTACCTTCCTATCAAGTCATGATGAATTGTCGCATAAAGCAATTAGTATTCAAAAATACGGAAGGTACAAAAATAGTAGTAGTTGATAAAAGGGTAAATCCCTTCTCCAATGTAATTTTAGTTGTTTTATTGAGGAAATTGTTGTTATAAGGTTATTAAGTTTTCTTAGCAAATGTAGTAGATACTCAGGCTGTTGAAATTAAATTGGAAATTAACTCGATTGTCCAAAAATATCTGGATGTATTCCAGATGGGTTACTCAGAATTACCTCTAGATTGAGAAGTGAAATTTAAAATAAAGATGATACCAGGTATTGCGCCTAAATTAATGGCCCCGTATAAAATGGCTTCGATCGAACTTCGGGATTTAAAGGTACAATTGCAAGGAATGTTAGGTTGACGTTTTATAAAGCCAAGTGTGCCACCTTGGGGGTGTACCAGTATATTTGTGAAAAAGAAAGATTAATCTATGTGATTAAGTATAGATTTCCGTCAGTTAAATAAGGTGACGATAAAGAATAAATATCTTCTTCCGGAGACTGATGATCTTTTGATCAGTAAAAAAAATAAGCAATATATATTTTTCCAAAATAGACCTTCGATCGGAATATTATCAGTTAAAGATCAAGGAAGAAGAAATTATAAAGATAGCTTTTCAGACTGGGTATGAATACTATGAGTTCGTGATGATGCCTTCGGTATTTATAAGCCTAATGAACCAAGTATTTTAATTTTGCTTGGACCAATTTTTGGTAAAGTTCATTGAGTATATTTTGGTCTATTCGAAGGAAAAAGGAAGAACAAGATGCCCATTTTTGCATTGTTCTTCAGACCTTTCGAGAAAAGAAGCTATATGCTAATTTGTTAAGGTGTGAATTTGGTTGTCAAAATCTGTTTTATTATTTATGTGGATTTGGCAGTGGGAATAAGAGTAAACCCCAAAAAAAGTACAAATTATAGTTGAATGGAAATCTCTGAAGAATGTTTTAGAGGTTCATAATTTCTTGATGATTGCCTCCTCATTGACCAAGCTATTGAGGAAAGAAATGCCATTCAGTTGAACAGATCAATGCTAAGAAATCTTTGAGACATTAAAAGAGATCTT
The DNA here is from genome assembly GCA_019671005.1 of Hibiscus mutabilis. Taxonomy (NCBI): domain Eukaryota; kingdom Viridiplantae; phylum Streptophyta; class Magnoliopsida; order Malvales; family Malvaceae; genus Hibiscus; species Hibiscus mutabilis. The sequence goes on from CM033715.1 coordinate 33,233,272, forward strand.
AATAGAAGCCCTGGTACCAGTACAACCAGAATCGGGTAAAGATTATGTGGTGTATAACGATGCTACTCATAACGGTTTGGGATGCGTACTTAGGCAAGAAGGAAAAGAAATGGTTTATGCTTGAGACGGCTTAAGATATATGATAGGAATTATCTTACTTAGAATTTGGAGCTAGCAATGGTTGTATTTGCTTTAAAAGATATAGCATCATTATTTATACAGTGAACAATGCTATATTTATATAGGTTATAAAAGTTTAAAGTATATGCTTACTAAAGAAGAGTTAAACTTGACGTAAAGAAGTTGGATTGAGCTTTTTAAGAATTATGATATGGTCATTGACTATCATCCAGAAAAAGCTAATGTGGTAGCTGACGCTCTCAGTCGAAAGACAATTGTTGCTTTAAGAGCTATGAATGCAAGATTGGCATTAAAAGAAGATGATGTTTTGATTGTCAAGTTAAGAATAAAAATTACCATATTGAATTAAATAAGATATCTTTAAAGAAAGGATGAGAAATGTTGTCAAGGTGCAAACAAGTGGAAAATAGTGAAACTGAAAACTTGGAAGTTAGGTTTGATAGATATTTGTATTATCAAGGAAGAATTTCTATCTCGATGATGGAAACTATATGTTGATCCTGAAAGAAAAGATATTCAATATGAAGTTAAGGATAAAGTATTCCTTAAAAGCTTCACCTTGGAAGAAGGTGTTACGGTTTAGACAAAAAGAAAGTTAAGTTTAAAATTTATTGGGCTATAAGAAATTATGAAAGGAGTTAGTCTGATAGTTAAGCTTAAAAGTTAGCTTTATCTTTGGAAATGAACAAGATCCATAATGTATCGATGCTCTGGAAATATTGATTAGACCTCTCACTTGTTCTTACTCCGGAGAAAATAGAGATTCAGCTGGATTTAAGCTATGAAAAAGAACTAGTAAAGAATCTAGCACATTGAGTCAAAGAACTAAGAAAACAAAGCAATTTCGGTTGTCAAAGTTTTTTGACAAAAATCACAAGGTTAAAGAAAAGATTTGAGAGAAATAAAAAGAAAATATCACCTTTTGAATCAGGTGCGTGTTGAAAATTCGAGGACAAATTTTCTTAAGAGGGAGAATTTTAATACCCCAAAATTTACTAAGTTGATTAAGGTTCATTTAGCACTAAGATAATAGCTTACAAGCTAACTTAGTGACTAAAATGACAAAAATGCGAAAGTTAGGATTTCTTTAATTATGGGTTTTGGAAAGGAAATTTCTAAGGTTTAAAGGTCTCATGTGATAGATAGTGAATTGAATAAGGTATTCTTAAAGTTTGGTTGAATTCCAAGGAAAATTGGAATGGGAATTGAAGTTTAAAAAGGTAGTGACCAAAATGTAAATTTTGAATATTTTATGGCTAAAGTATAAACTTTGGAAAAGTTTAGGGACTAAAGTTGTAATTTACCAAAAGTTAAGGGTTTTATTTCATAAATAAACAGATCACCTAAGGGTGTGAATCGAATGCGAAATTATTGGCTCGATCTGATACTTCGATTATTGGGAAAATCACAAGTAAAGTTTAAGTGGAATTCGGATACTCGGACCGAACTGGAAAATTTTGAAATTTTTCCATATGGTAGAGAAAGTTTATAAAATTCATTTCCAACTGTTGGAAATATTTTTAGTTCGATTCAAGATGAATTCTACAGTTTATTTCTGAGTAAAGGATTATTTATCGGTATATTGGATCGAATGAAAATTTTGGAGACTGATCCAAAAGCTATGGAAAAGTCATAAAATTTTATTTTATGAATATTTTATTATGGTTGGTTGAATTCTAACTAGATTTAGTTAGATTGTAATGGAATGGCAATTTGGAAACAAACTAGTAAATAAAGATTAGTTGGAGGGCAAATTGGTCATTTGGCCCCAATGGCAATTTTGAAATATTTAAAAAGTTAAAAGGGCAATTTTGGAAAGATGAAATGGAAGGTTAAATCTTGGCCCTTGATTGATGATAAAATCAATCTCAACCATTGGATAAAAAGTGCAAAATTGTAATTGCACTATTAAATAAATTTAATATTCATTTAATAGATATATGTGTAAAGTAATGGTGAAAAGATGAACAAAATGTTCATCTTTTCCAGCAACAAACGTGAGTTCTAGGGAAAGAAAGAGAGAAAAATTTCCAAGCTCGATTCAAGCCCCGAAACTCGGTTTTCAGGTAATCTCTTCAACTACAAAGTTGTTCTACTCTTCAAGCTCTATCTTTTGATATCAATAATTCATTGAATCCATGCTTGATTGATGAGAATTTATATGAGAAATAAATTAGGGTTTATGGATCAAATTGGGGCTTTTGAGATTTCATGATTCCATGATTGAATTTAAGTTGAAATCAAGCTAGTATGATGTTAAAATCATGATATTGAGTTGGGATTTAAGTTTTACATGTTTTGATTTTTATGAAGATGATTAGGGTTTATGGATTCAAGTTTAATTTAGGGTTTGTGATGTTGAAATAATGATCTAGTAAGCTTGAATTGTTGTTTGGAAGCAAAACCCTAAGTTAAATTGTGTAGGGACCATTTTGCCAACTTGAAAAGTTGAAGGAACAAATATGAATTTTTAGAATTTGGAGTGTATTTGTGTTATTAATGATGTTAGGGATAAGAAAATGAAGTTAGAATGCCAAATAGATGTTGAATTGAATTAGTGACCATTTTGACAATTTGTCAAAGTTAAGTGACTAAATCTAAATTGAAGTTTTGTATGGGGGTTAAATATGATTTTTAGTTGTAATAATGGAATTAAGGTAGTAATGTTGAATTGAGGACCAAATTGCAAAGTTAAAAAGCTTGAATCCTTATCTTTGCATTTTATTGACTATTTCGGTAAAGAAGGAAAATTAAGGAGAATTATTGTGAATAATTATTTGGTGTAGAATGTGATGAGTTGGTGGTTTAAAGCTAGTGATTGGACTAAATTGAAAAGTATAAAAGTAAATTTCCCAAAAGTTAAGGGTTTTTATTTCATAAATAAACAGAACACCCAAGGGTGTGAATCGAATGCAGAATTATTGGTTCGATCTGATACTTCGATTATTGGGAAAATCACAGTTAAATTTTAAGTGGAATTCGGATACCCAGACCGAACTGGAAAATTTTGAAATTTTGTCATATGATAGAGGAAGGCTATAAAAGTCATTTCCAGGTGTTGGAAAAATTTTTAGTTCGATTCAAGATGAATCCTACAGTTTATTTCTGAGTAAAGGATTATTTATCGGTATATTGGATCGAATGGAAATTTTTGAGATTGATCCAAAAGCTATGGAAAAGTCATAAAATGTTATTTTATGAATATTTTATTATGGTTGGTTGAATTCTAACTAGATTTAGTTAGATTGTAATGGAATGGCAATTTGGAAACAAACTAGTAAATAAAGACTAGTTGGAGGGCAAATTGGTTATTTGGCCCCAATGGCAATTTTGAAATATTTAAAAATTTTGGAAAGATGAAATGGAAGATTAAATCTTGGCCCTTGATTGATGATAAAATCAATCTCAACCATTGGATAAAAAGTGCAAAATTGTAATTTCACTATTAAATGAATTTAATATTCATTTAATAGATATATGTGTAAAGTAATGGTAAAAAGATGAACAAAATGGTCATCTTTTCCAGCAACAAACATGAGGTCTAGAGAAAGAAAGAGAAAAAAATTTCCAAGCTCGATTCAAGCCCCGAAACTCAGTTTTCAGGTAATCTCTTCAACTACAAAGTTGTTCTACTCTTCAAGCTCTATCTTTTGATATCAATAATTCATGGAATCCATGCTTGATTGATGAGAATTTACATGAGAAAGAAATTAGGGTTTATGGATCAAATTGGGGCTTTTGAGATTTTATGATTCCATGATTGAATTTAAGTTGAAATCAAGCTAGTATGATGTTAAAATCATGATATTAAGTTGGGATTTAAGTTTTACATGTTTTGATTTTTATGAAGATGATTAGGGTTTATGGATTCAAACTTAATTTAGGGTTTGTGATGTTGAAATAATGATCTAGTAAGCTTGAATTGTGGTTTGGAAGCAAAACCCTAAGTTAAATTGTGTAGGGACCATTTCGGCAACTTGAAAAGTTGAAGGACCAAATCTGAATTTTTAGAATTTGGAGTGTATTTGTGTTATTAATGATGTTATAGATAAGAAAATGAAGTTAGAATGCCAAATTGATGTTGAATTGAATTAGTGACCATTTTGACAATTTGTCAAAGTTAAGTGACTAAATCAAATTGAAGTTTTGTATGGGGGTTAAATCTGATTTTTAGTTGTAATAATGGAATTAAGGTAGTAATGTTGAATTGAGGACCAAATTGCAAAGTTAAAAAGCTTGAATCCTTATCTTTGCATTTTAGTGACTATTTCGGTAAAGAAGGAAAATTAAGGAGAATTATTGTGAATAATTATTTGGTGAAGAATGTGATGAGTTGGTGGTTTAAAGTTAGTGATTGCACTAAATTGAAAAGTATAAAAGTAAGGAGAAGTTAGTATAAAAGTTGAAGTTGTTTATGGAAGCTGTGTAGAAAAACTGGTTTATGGCAGTAACTTTGAAAATTCACCATAAATTCTAAAAAAATGATTAGATGGTGAATTTTATACCGATGTAAATATTTGTTTGTCTAATTTCGTGTCCAACAAACGGAATCTGATTTCGAGTTTTGAGTCAAAAGATATGAATTTTTAAGTGACGAAAGGTCAGAAAACAGAACACCAGTCTGTTCCGAATTTCAGCACTGTAACTGGCTTTGAAAATTCGCCATAATTCGTACAAGTTGAATTTTGGATATTAATTTATATGATTGAAAATATTATCGAATCTAGTTTCTTTCAGAACAAACGGATTCGAATTTCGAGTTATAGATTATTTTATAGAAATATTTCTTCGAAGGTACTGCAAACTGCCAGAAAATGAGAATTGATACACTTTGTATCTAAGGTTGATTAGTAAGCTTGAAAGGGGTTAATGGAAGTTCAAAGTGGTTACTAAGGACCATAACGAATTTTTGAACAACACAAGGAAGAAAGGAAAATGTTTGGAGATTTTGTACTCGAATGATTATTTTGGACAATATGTCTAAGATATTGTTAGATTGGGATCTAACAAATATTTTACTTATTTGAATTATGAAGTTAAGTTCGAATCAAGGGAGGTTCGAGGTACAATGAAGGAAAGAATCAAAGAGGACTTAGTGAGGCATACTAATAAATGGCTCAGATGAGTGCAATGCATACATAACATTATACATGGATGTTTCATACATCACCGGTAGGACTTGCGATGAGTCTACCTGGTTTATATATTGTCATGATATTTATGTCATTGATCATATATTTGACATATTTTAAATATGTCAAAGGTTGAAAATAAATGCATTGATCACTAGTTATTGATGATGGTATAATATGAATGTTATTTCGGCTATGAACTGTTAAATGTTGATATATATTGATATATGTTGTCATTGATGACTTAAATGATGAAATAAAGCCCAACGTATGATATAGAGGTTCGATGGTATAGTTGGATATCCATAGGGTCATAAACAGCTGTATAAATATTCTAAGCACTTCAGGTAAACTGCAAATATTATAAATACTCATTGAGGAGTATACTCATGCATGGTTTGAGTATACAGACTTACTACGGGTGCTAAACACTTCGGTGTAATTTCATAAAAACTCAATGAGAGATATGTTGTATACTCTGGTAAGTATACAGAAGCACTTCAGTGCTAAGCACTCCCGGTAGAGTGCAAATAATATACATACTCAAGAAAGGTTGGGTATGGGGGGATGACTCGTGTACATAGAATCTCTTAATTTGATACCTTGGGATAAATAAAATGAAAAGAATCAAAAAGAAACAGGAAGATAAGCTTGAAAGCTTGCAGATAGAAATGGAAAAAGGTATTGTTAAGCACTGAAAGCTTACGGATGAAAATGGCAACGGTATTGGTGAGATCTAATCTTATCACTTTGATATACATATTTATTTATGTTAACGAGCATATAATGCTAAGGTGATCATATGCATTGTTAATCATTAATATTGATATTATGAAAATTGCACTTGAATTCGAATTATTGCCTCACTAAGTAAATACTTAGCGTGTAACTGTTTTACACGTAGGAAAGAAGAAATGGCTGGAGTAAGGAGCTTATTTTGACATCATCAATCAATAACAGGTACACCAGTATCAATAAGATATCTTTTGATATTGTTTGATATTTACTAGTTGGCATGTATATTAAAATGGTATGCCTGCTCTGATAGAATTTGTATTTTATTTGGTATATGGATGAATTTTAAGTCAGGCAGTTTTATTAATTATATCAAGACAAATTAAATTGATAAGTTGCTGCATGAAAATAAACTCGATTGGAAGATGAAAATATTATTTTTAAACTTTACGCGAATAACTAGATTTGTAAATAAAAACTAAATACATTGTAATGTTTTTTTTAAAGAAACAAAACTTTACCGAATTACAAATGTAGAGGGTTTTACGAATGTTTTGTGATATCTCTGACTCGTATTCAGTGTTGGATACGGGAAAAGGGGCGTTACACATTTACAATATCAAAACAACATAACCACTTGCCAAAATAGGGACTTTAACAAAACATCTCCTAAAACAACAATGAACCATATTGCCTTTATTACTACGAGTCTAGTTCGAAACCATACATTCAATAGTCGAAGTCCTTGGATATCTTTCGCTTGCTTGCTGTTTCCAACCTCTAATTCTCTGTATTGATGGAAAATAAGAGCGTAAACACAAAATGCTTAGTAAGGAGTGCTCAAATAACACACCATCAATGCATTTTAAAACCATTTTCCAAAACCATATTGAAATCATCATTTCAATCAACTTATAAAACATGATGCCTTGAAAACCATGCACTTAACACTTTCAAAAACCAACATATTAAACCATATGCAATATGTATCATGGATCAACAACAAATCCCATTGCTAACCCTCAAGTTAAGGCTTCCCATGTATAACAACCCATATGCAAAGCTTAAAGAGAAAACATGTATAAACCAACATTATACATAAAAATCCATCAACATGATACATCAACAATTATATTGGCTTTCAACTGATCATAAACCAAGTTCCCCTTTCACAAAATAGTACATCAGATACACGGATTTAATAAAGTGTCCTCTCAACACTTGATGCCATCTCAACCGGAATTGCGGTACTGCTTACAACCCGGGGACACCAACCCCAATCATCGGTTCGATGCATAATCCACTAAAGGAAGTTTCTGGTACCATATAGTGCACTATCAATCCTATGGCCGACCAACTATATCTGATAACATTTTAATTCACATCATTTGCCAATATAATTCATTATTAACCATGTATTTCACTGTATTTATATGCATCAAACCAAACTATTTCCAAAGCAACAAACCATGATTTAAAAACAAGTGTTTCCACATACTTACATGGATCATTTATCAATGCATACATCATCATCATATGATCAAAACCAGTATATAATATACTTTAAAACATGCTTAAACAATAGGTATCATGTCATTCAAAACAAGTGCATAAAAACCATTTCGTAAAAGCACAACCTAGGGAGAAATCTCTTTATACTTACTTCCGAGTTTAAACCAACATTTCAAGATAAGTTTAAACTCCCATAAATCACCTTTAAACCATTTCAAAGCTGAAACCCACATTCTCACTCACCGACTTGACAAAGCCTTATTCGTCGATATGAATTATCCCTCCAAAGCTTCTGAAATGACACTTCAAGCTTGAGGACCAACCTCCTCTGGTTTCACCTCACAAAAATAGAGGATCCAAGGCATCAAAATTCATCCACAAACCTAGCAACATCAATTCATAAACAATCCTCTACAAACACTAGCCGAAACCTTTCCAAAACTACCGAAATCAACATAAAAAACCTTCCACACTTAACCCAGCCAAAACCTAAAGGTTTAATCCATCAATTAAATTCCATTGACACTAAAAAACAACCTAACATCATCATTATACTTCCAGCATTCATTAATCAACCAAAACTAACCAAAGACACAACACTAGCAACCTAACCAATTAGAGATTTTAGCATAATTTCGGAATTCCAATTTTAAAGCCAACTTATTAACATTATAAAACATCAAAATTATGATTATAATCAATCAAGAAATTAGCAAAATAGATCCGAAACCAAAATCACTTAATCTCATCAATTAAACCTTTATTTAACCAATCTCCATAATTAAATCCTTAAAACTCATTAGAAAACATTTATAAAGGATCAATAACTTGCTAATTTCAGTAAAGAACCATACATTAGAGGAGAAGAATGAATCTCACCTCTAATGTTGACTTTCTTTCATAATTGTATTGATTTACATGAGAAAACAAGATTAAAACAATAAGGTTTTGATAGAAATAAATCAAGAACTCTTTTGAAATCAAAAGATTGAGGAAATCAAGAAGTCAACTGAAGATTTGAAGAAAAGAAGAGTGTTTGGCTGAAGAGAATTTTAGAGAAAATCTTTTAGAGAAAAGTTAGTTACATAAAGTTTGTTTAGGAAATTAATTATAAAATTAATTCCCAAAATATATTTATACCCTTCCCAAATGTTTCTAAAATATCCAATTAAGGAGAAAAGTCTGATATTAGACTTTGTTCAAATAGCTCATTAAAGATTCAAAGTTTTGACCCTTTACAAAACAGTCACTAAAAATAGTTTTCATTCTTTACATTTTGGTCACTAGCCAAAATGTCACAATTCTAAATTTCATTTTTCGAAATTGACTTTACAAAAAATATTTATATATTAAATAATGATTTTTAGATTTTTCCCCAAATATTTTCTCACTCAAAAATATTTATTCTGATTTTAATCCCGAAATCGACTCGAATCTCTAACCCGGTCCATCAGACCGTCTAATCAGCCTATAAACCACTAGGCCCAAAACATGGGCATTATAGCAATTCTACATATGTCATTGGAATTAAATCAAAAGATCTTACTCCCTTCTTTTCTTCTTTACTTTTTTCCTGGCATGTCATCACCTTCTTAGAGTTTGACTCGATTACACCTCCAGTTGATTTATTGATGTGATTTTTAATAGTGTGTGGACCCGATTGTTTATTCATGTGCCTGGTTTTTTTAGTTCTCTCGATTCGCGTCATTATGATTGATAAAAGGAATGAGGGAAGCTCTAATATAAAAATATTGAAAAGGGAAAATACTTCAAAGATCAACATGTTCCCATGCAATAGTCAAGAATTCTTGGCGGTATTGTGCCGGAATAACCTGTTCTTCCTGAATACCCCGATTCAAGGCCAAAGAATTTCCTGCCTCAAATCCACCATTTCCTCCGAAAAAAGGGAAGAAGATGGATTTTCTTTGGTGGATACCTCTTGCTCCTGGTTATACCCCTCCCCTTTTGGAAATAGTTTCTATTTCTATGTTTCTTTCTTCCTCACTTTCCTCCACCTTTGCCTCTTTTGAAATTCCTTTCAACCCTTTTCTTTGGCCATAGTCGTCATCATAGTCATCATCTCATCCATTTGCCTTTTTAGTTCTTGTATCTCATTCTTTTCAGTATCAGCACTAACAAAATCTGGTGTGTGACCCTTGGATGAACTGCCCTTGACTTTCGAGATTTGTCCAGGACACTGCTTCATATTTGCACTCTCTTTTATCGGATTACTAATCCCCTTATCCGTCATGATCATCTTCTAATGATAACTACTTTTGAATCAACACCTTTATGTAATGAAGATGCGGTGAAAAAATGCAAAGCAAAAAAAACAAGAGAAATGGGTCAGTATGGTAAAATAATGTTGAATTCAAAATTTTAAATTAAATTGATATAATAAAGCAGGTTATATTGAGGAGAGAGAATAACTAGAGAAGCGTATTTAAATCGAAAACACCCTATCCTAGGTCCTTGTTTGGCTCTAGTGGGGTAGGCTTCTATATAACAATATGTGGTTTTTGTTCTAGACTCTGGGTACCCAAACTATCGTTACTGTCTACTACGACAGCAAGACATCAATTTGGGAGTATACGACCCCTTATAGCGGAGGCGTAACCTCACGGTGTATAAGGTTAGTATACAAGAAGAAAGACAAAATTTCCATCACGGAGCTGGATAACTCACATAAGATCATGTTTCACTCCCACTTAAAGGAGAAAGCCCGGGTAAAAGGCTATGCATGAATGGCAGTTTATATCACACAGAGAAAAAAACTACCTTCATTCTTTCTAAAAATCAATCCAATAATCATTGGAAAAATTATATTCAAATTAACATTCTTTATTGTCAAAATGCCACATAAAATTAATTAAGCCCGACTCTCGAATGTCCCTAGTGGAGTCGCCAAGCTGTCGTGACCATTTTTAACTGGGTGTGAAAATAGCTCGACGATTAATTCTTTTAAAATTAGGGTTTTGCCTTTTTATTCATTTAATCTTGAAAAATTAGGTTTTTTCATGTTAAATTGGATTTTTTTTCCTTTATTTAATCTTCAAAACATTTGGAGTCGCCACCGGTCACTTCGAGGTAGACCGGACACCATAAAACAACCAGATATTCATTTCTTTAAAATTTGGGTTCGAGAGTTGATTACGTGTAGAGAAGGATTAGCAACCCCACAAACGCTCGTTATTGGTACCTTTTAATTTTACGTGGCATTTTGGAATTTCAAATAATATTTTGAATTTAATTTAAACCTTAATTATTAGCTGGATTTAAATTCCAAATGAAGGTATCCTTTTATAAGGAAATATATTTTAAACAGGATATGAGATTAAAAGCGCCCTGTTACGAAGCACCCCTATTTATATACAAAAATATATATATTTCCAACATAAAAGGTTTCAATGCATGATTCATTGTTGTCTTGTTTATTTTAAGTTAAAGTATCCACTGGTTTGAATTCAAATTTAATCTCTTTCCATACTTCACAAGAAGCAGCTAGTTCAAGACTCCATTTGCTAGCATCGCAGATAATTTCATTACCCTGAGCGACAAGGTCACGTCCCTTATTATGAGATTTTACACATACTTCTAAAGCTACTCGATTCGCTACGGCATCCGATGCATTTTCCCTAAGGGTGTCCTAAAGTTCCTCCACTGAATTGTAGTACAGAATCATCTCCAAAGATCTCAGTCAAAGCAGGCATATGCCAAACGTGAATCCCCCTAAAGCTACAAGCAGAACACCTAGTAGAGAAACCCAATCTTGAGTGAAATAAATACCACGATTTGAATCTTTTTCAATAAAATCATCACGTAATAAATCAACAAAGCCCAAAGTTATTTCCCCTTCTCCTTTAATTTTACCTACTAATGTACCAGACTGAATATGATCTCCACCACACATACGTAAAGCTTTAGCTAGTACACGAAAGTACATACCATGATTCTTCTATCTATCAATAACTGCGTGCATTGCGCAAGGGATGCGAAGGAGTAGACCGTTATCTCGGCAATAATGAGCCAAGGTAGTATTTGTAGTGAACCCACATGTTAAGTAGTCACGCATTACGATAGAAACTCCTAATTCTCTGGCACTCGCGACCTTTTTCATCATTTCTTCACATGTACCCGTAGTAGCATTCAAGTAATGCCCTTTGATTTCACATGTTTTAGTCTTTGCTTTATAAATTGCTTTGGCACAAAATAAGAAATGGTCTCTCCAGCGCATAAATGGTTGGGAGTTCACATTCTCATTATCTTTGGTAAAATCAAGTCCGCCGCGTAGACATTGATAAACTGCTATACCGTAGTTCTTGGCGGATAACCTTAATTTAGGATTAATAGTACATCCTAATAGGGGCAACCATACTTGTTCAATTTATCTCTTTCAACCTAGATGCCATGAGGCGGGCCTTGGAAAGTTTTAATAAAAGCAGTAGGGATTCGCAAATCCTCTAGACATATAGCGCGAGGGCTTTGAACCCAAATACATTACCCACAATGGAAGTAAACATGTTATTGATTCAAAAAGGTCTAAGGGGTAAGCTACATAACATATATATTGATTGTCTTCTCCATGAACGGGATCAATGTGGTAGCACCACCCTTTGTACTTGGGCTCTAATTAATTAAGTTATTTTAGACTATGAGTATTATTAAATTCAAAGTTTTCCATGAGATAGTACCAATTGCTTGAATATCATCCATATTAAAACCCCTAAATTTAAATAATATTACTAATTTAATTGGTCATTCTAATTAATTAAAGTGATAATCCTAATTGAAGCTCTATTAATTAACTAGGTTATTTATTTAATTCTAAGTTGTAATGATTATTAAGTGTACCTCTTTAAGGCCAATGTTGAGATAACACCCCAATGCAAGCAAGTGGAATACCATCCAAATTTGAGCCCCAAAGTTTTCACTTAACATACATTAAATTGCTATAATGATCTTCCTAATTAATTAATTAAATCTTAATTAAGAACCTAGGACTAAGGCTCTAAACAATTAATTAATACTATGTGATTAAGTTATCTAGCATCAAAACTATATGCTTAATTTTAAACATGCATCCAAACATATAAATTAATACAATTAAAATTAAATTAACAAATTAAATATTGGACTCAATTGAACAAATTACAGACTTTAAAATCTCATTTTATTACATATAGTGACCAAAATGAATTATAATTACAAAGTTTAGGGACTTAAATCCTAATTAGCCCAATGTCCAAAATACGAGGACCATTATTCGAATCTGGATAAAAGTGCGGATCTTCCACTTGACCTGGTGCCAAAACGACACCGTTTCGTTCATGTATAAAAGGCCATACTGAGTCAAACTCGGTCATTTTGCACCCTCACCCTCTCTTTTCACTCAGCTCTCTCTGATTTTCTTGCAAATAAACACCAACTCACCCAGAAAACAAATCTAAAATGGATAAAATTCCCCAATTTTCTTTGGTGTTCTTCCTGTTCTTTGAAGAACACGAGGAACAACCACATTGAACCGCCACACAAACTGCTGCTAGATTCTACACTGACAATTCTCTGGCAACCTAACCTGTTCGTCGACAATCGCGAGACAGGGCCAGCCACCGCAAGGTGATTTTCGACCACTGCTCGCCAGAACCCTCAAAATCCAAAATTTTCCTTTTTTCAAACCTATAATCCTAGATCTAAGCCCGGCTCAATGAAGCCACCAATCTCCGACCACGTAGAAGCTATTTTCTCATCCCAACCTTTCATTTTTGACTCTGTCGTTCACTCAAGAACTCCAGCCATCAAGATAAGACATTCTGATCTCATTTTCAGTTATTTTTTATTTCAATTTCGCACTTATCCCTAGAGTAACTTTTACTTGTTGAGCGACGACCCTTCCACTCGGCACCGTCAGATCACTAAGGTCGACTTTCATCCCTGCTCGACGGGTGGGTCTTGCAGTCAAGCTCCCTTCTGCCTTTGCATCCAATCGGTCTGCATCTGCATTTAGCATTGCCTTCACCTTTCAATGGATTGGCTTTAGTAGCGGTTCCTTCTTAAGTTAAGAAAGAAGTTCGATCCATAGACTTTTACCTCGTTTCCTTCAAGTGTTTTTCGACAGAAAACAAAAAGCTAAGGGGGGTATGAGACTACTGACTTGACAACTGAATTGGCCTTGCCTACGTAGTGTATTGTATAGTAGGGTAGTGGACACGAGCAAAGTTGTGAGAGTACAATATATAGGATTAATCCTATATATTGTACTCTCTTTTTTAAAAAGAATTGCTTAGTCATCTAGTAACAAGTAATAGTAGTCAATAGTATTAGATATAGATAAAAAACAAAGAATAAAATAAAAAATTTCTACTAATCAAATTTGTGAGGCATCATTTCTTGTATTCTTGTATTAGATCCAAAGGGTTTTTCTTGACCTAACTACAAAGATGATGAATCGATTTCTTTTTCGTTTTTACTTTTGGCCTGCTGCTCTATTTTTGTGAATACTGTTTAGAATGATTGATGAATCAAAAAATTTCAATTGAACTTATTATTTCAATTGGTATTTTTGCTTATCCCCGTCTCGTTTAAAAATTGAAACTTAGGTAAGTGCTTTATAAACATATGTATAAAAAGAACATATTTCATTTAGCCCCTTCATACCTACTATAACTAGTTATTTTGGTTTTTTACTAGCGGCTTTAACTATAACCTCAGCTTTATTTATTCGTCTGAGTAAGATATGACTTATTTTAAAATTAATTGAATGAACGAACAATTCATAAAAACAAAGCTTTTTGTCCTATTCCATATATTCTATAATATTCTATAGTTCCTTACCGTGTTAATTATCAATTATTAATTATTGATATTCATGGGCAATAGAGATTAATATTTAAGGATAGATATTACCTTTCTTTTTCTCCTTTCAAATAAATTGAAATGAGTCATATATATTGTACTCTCTCTAGAGAGAGTACACTATAAAAGGCCCAACCCTTGTAGAGAAAGAGTAGATAAAGTGCAGAGTATACAACTTATTCTACGTTCGGCGAGAGAGAGTACACTATGAGGAAAGGGTTGTGATACCCCTTAAGGTAAATAAAGCAAGTCGATGGCCTCGACGAGACTTTATAACAATAAATCCTATACTAGTATGGTGTCTATTCATAACCTCATCGCTTATTCAATGATATAGAATAAATAAAAATACAAAGAAAAGAAAGGGTTGTCCTTTGATAAAAAAAAGTATAAACTAAATAGGAGTTTGAAAGAATAAAAAATCTTTCGATTTATAAATAATACACCCTTTCTTTTCTTTGAATTTTTTTGAGTCCGGCCGCGAGGTTTGAATATTAAGTATGAATCATAGTCCAAATACTTTGTGATCCATTTCATATATTCCGTGCTCAGATACTAGAATGACTATCTGACGGGACAAAACTATCCCGATCAAGATGACAGACCCATTTTCTGTACTATCAATAGGATCAATTATAACAAGTCACACACTCATATTTCAGAAATACAGAAACAAATAAATTTTGCGATCGAACTACCGAAATAGAATGGGCTAAAAAAATCTGCGAACAAAAAGTTTCACTTTTTGTATTGAAAAGTTAGGCTTTGTAGTTCTTGTGAATCTAATTCAGTGAAATTCCATCCAGTAAAACGGAAGAATTATAAATCTCCAAAATAATAGATAAGAATATCACAACTAAAGCCATTGCGACACCCATCAAAGGAGTCATTCCCCATCCAGGGGCTACATTACCATATTCTGAATTCAATGGTTTCAAAAAATCCCCCACAACAGTTTGTCTTGGACTAGATCTAGAACTGTAGGAATTGAAGTAAACTGGAAGATTATACCTCTAATGGCGACGACGATGAAGCTCCGGCAACCTTGCACCGGTCTGGTCGCATTCCAACAGTAGTCTCTTCGACTCCCGGCGACCTTCGACCTTCCCAATGTAAGCCTCATTCTCTCTCCTCTAATTTTATTATTATTATTATTAATGGTAATTAATGATCGATCTGACAAGTCTCTCTCCTTCTTTATATAGGTGCGTGGATCGTGAAATCATTGTTGACGTCGAAAGGGTGACATCATCGGCTAGCTATCTCCATCAAAACCACAATCCATGGTGTGGTCTATAGACGAATAGGAGAGCGCCATGTGGAGGGTTTAAGCGCGAAAATGAGTTTTTGGATCAGGCTTGTGTTTGTTTGGGCTGGATATATTGAAAATGGGCGGGAAATGAGCTATAACCATATTGAAAAAATGGGATTTGGCCTTGTTAGATGAAGGATTTGGACTTTGGTTTTATTATTTATTTATTGATTTTATTTATATTGTATTATTAATATAGTACTAACCCTAGATAAAATATGGGTATTACACCATAAACTCTAAAACCTTAAATTCTACATCCTACACAATAAACCCCTAAACCTTAACCTAAATCCCTAAATCCTAAAATTGAAAGACTTGTATAAAGGTGTTCGCTAGGATTGGTCGATGTGCCGATGTTAGCTCGTAACGAATCCAGTTGGTGCGAGGGTTGTGCAACATTTGTGCCTTTGATGTGGAGTGCCTTTGGAGCCTGGTTGTTGCACGTGAGCTATAGTGCGTGGGAAACAATACTTTCTTGGTTTTGTTTTTGTAGTATTCCATTTATGTTTTGCGTATCCTCGGGGTTGGTCCTTCACGTTTGGGTTTTACAATTATTGCGAAGTACTATTTTCTTCCATTTAGAGCTATAGAAGTTTTTAATGAGGCTCTCGATAATATCTGTATGATTTTTTCCTTAATAAAATCATACTTAATGATAGAAAAAGTATTTTCCTTAAATGAATTAACTGACTATTTTGGATCAAGTACTACAACGGCTCATTGTGGGGGCGACTCTCCCAATCGAGTTTACTCCATTCACAATCTTACAATTCGAATCTTCAACCTTACTTAAGGGATCTAGTGCCTTATTCCGCAATTATTTTTAAGTAAACATTTTTGTAATTTGTAATATAATAAGTTTAATTATGTTTTTATTAAAATTAATTATCCGGTTGGTAAAAGCTACAAAAACCATTCTCCATTCCATGATAAAAAAACTATAACTACTAAATATTCACTAATTCTTTTATAATTTTAAACATTCAGGATAGTTTTATAATTCTACTATATAATTAAATTTGGATTGAGTTTAAATAAATTCAAGTTCAACTCTTTTTGGGTTTAGATTTTTTTAAAAAAAATTCAGGTTCAGATTCTTCTGGGTTTTAGGGTTTTATGTTTTTTTATCAAATAGATTTAAATGTATTCAGATTCTTTTCGTGTTAAGTTTTTAGGTTCAATCCCATTTTATCACTTCAAGAGTTGGCAAATCCCAATTCCATGAGCACCAAAATTAACATTTTAAAATTAGGAATAGCAATGGGCGGAGTATTTTGAAATCTAAAAAGTTCTAATTCGATTTCATTCTACCCCAGTTTAATATATTTTATATCTGATCTGACATAATAAAAATATAATTTGGTATTGATCTGACCCCAAAATTTTAAGAAAAAACTTCACTAAATTCGACTCAGCAGGGAAAAATTAATAAAATATTAAATATTATATATACACACACATAAATATATCGGGTCGAGGCGAGGAGGAGAATTTCTATCCTAAACTTGAACAAGCCCCGCCTGACTCAATTCTTTTTAAAACCCGCCCCGAACCCAAACTTCAAGAAAGAAAAACCTAGACGAGGCACATTGGGTCTGTAATTTTATCATCCTATAATTAAAATGTCAATATATATATTTATTAAAGTAATTATATCTTTAATATCAAATTAAACCATTGAAATTATATATTTACTAGAACTCAGCAAGTGTCCCAGTAGAAAAGTAGATGATGTTCATCCTAAAAGACATGGGTTCAAATCGCTATGTCTACATAGTGTATGTGCATTGTCAAAGGATTAAAAATATCTATGAATAGATACTACCTTGTAATCACATGTAGACTATTCAAATATATATATATATATATATTTACTAATTAAAAAATAAATAAAAAAACAAATTTTAAAACCATCTTTTTTTACTAATTTATGTGACAAATTCATAAAATTAAAATATAATTCAAGTATTTCCTTAATGAGTTTGCATTTTCTTCCGTTGTGAAAATCATTGTTGACCAGTCACTTCTACCGGCACCTTTTTATTCATAAGATCAAAAATAATTATAAATATAAAAAGACTAAGTATAAAATAGTTGAGAAAAAAGGGTTGGTTTTTTCTTGTATATTTATTTTTTTTCCTGCAATTAAAATTAAAATTACTGAAATGAATATTCAGTTTTAAATATTTAAAATCCTTACTCTATGCATAACTCACATCTTCGTATTGAATTCAAATATCTAAAGTATTTGAATTAAAATCAAAGTAAATTTGAGTAATGGATATTCTTTAATTCATATTGGCATGCATTACTAATCAATATTAAATAATAAATCTATATTCAAATATGTTATATATAAATCTATAAAATTAGATTAAATGACGTTGAATAATGATCTTTTATTATACTTTCAATGAATGATTGTGTATTTTTTTGAATAAATGAATGATTGTGTATTTATGTATATGTTTTATTATACTTTGCATAAAGATATAAGTTATTAATTAGATTAAGTTCATGAATTTGTGGCCAAATGCTTATAGCGTGCCGATTGGTATACAGAGACGTAGGATAGTGTAAAATTCAAAATTTTTACCTGTGTCTTATAGTTGGTAGAGCGGAAATGGACGATTGAGATTAATAATAGAAAATATAAAAAAATTTACGAGAGAACAATTATGTGGGTTATCTTTAACTAATAAGAATTTATTTCAGAAATCTACTAATTAGCCAAGTGATCGTAGATACTCATATTATCTCATTTTGTATGAGTTCATATACTGATATTTGTCTTGAGAATGCAAATATCTTTTTAATTAAATAATAATAATAATTTCATCTATTAAATTCAGTTAATCTAATGATCCAAAAACCTATAAAAGTTTAATTTATCTATCTATCTATCTAATTTTTTCTTTTAGAAAAAAGGCTAAATATATTTAGTTAGAAATTAGAACTTAGAATTTTGATAATAAATTGTTAAATTTTTTTAAGTGCACTTTTTTACTATGAAAAAATACTTATTTTTTAGTGGTCAAGAATAAAATTGATGACTCTTAGTTAGTTTACATTAATTGTTATGAAAAAATAACTTATTTTCATGATTTTTTTACAAGAATGTAGGATATTTCTTATGAGCTGAATGTGTAGGTTAGTTAAATAAATTTCAATGCCCCAGCGAGGATGGAACTCGTAACCTTTCACTACCACTATGCTACAGAGGCAGTTGGTTAAATTTTAGATATCACTTAATTTAACTCGTTTTATACTATAACATGCCTATTATATTTTAAGAAAATTCTACAATACTCGACAAGCACCGATGAGCTTCACTAACGACGAGCACCAATGAGCACTATTAATTTAATTTATAAAGATTTAAAATTTAAAAGACTCACTATTTAATTATAAATTATTTAAAATTAAAAGGTAAATTGATTAGAATATATTTTTAATTTTCTTTTAAACATAATTAGATCAAAATACCTACCCCTAAATCACAAAACCTTAATTTTTTTCTTTGAAATTCAATCTGCCTCCGGCCACATTCGCACCGCCCCGCCGCCGCACCTCTGTGGCCGTCGTTGAGCCCTGTCGTCGTTCCCCTTTTCTTGCAAGAAGGTAATTTATCCTCAATTCCTCCATTCAAATCCTAAATAAATTTAATTCAATTCAGGGTTTTGGCCGCCATCACCGGCCACTCACCGGTATCCCCGTCCAGTCGGCCCCCACCCAATTTCGACATTCCCCAAACTGATACCCCCAATTCTTGCATCCCCTAATCCTTTAATTCCCAAACCCTAACCCTAATTTTTGAAATTAGGCCAATGTAGAACCCTAATTCCCAAATTGAGTACCCTAATTCCCATGTTAAAACCCCAATTACTGGAATAAAACCTTAATTTGTATGTTAGAACCCTAAATCCCATGTCCGATTTCGAATTCCCAATTTCCAATCCTGCTTCCGCACTGGTACGGTGTTTCATGTGTATCGGTATGATGGTATAAGCGTACCGGTACTAAATGCGTACTGGTACGAAAACTGGCTACGAGAATTTAATTCCAAACAAAGTTTACTGGTACGCTAGGACACCGGTACGCTCTGTTTGATTCTTCAATTTTTTGGTTTAAGTTCGATTTACTTTCCAAAGTTGTAATTTTAACATTTTAGGTTAAGTTCAATTCTCTTGTCATTTACCATTATAATAATGTTGATTTTCTTTAATTTTGTTACATTACAGATTTTTTTGAGATGGTTGATAACGAAGATACCAAAATTCAAACTATAGAGTTGGCGTGTTATAATCAGAACAAAGATCGTTACAACAGTAAACCAGATTGTGAAATTTATATTGAAGAAGAACAAACTGATTATCATATTGACGATGACAAACATATAGATGATGAGAAGTTCCTTGACTACTTCATTGATGAAAGCATATGGGACAAGATTGGGAAACAATTAAAAGATTACGATGAGAATGATATGAGTATGCTGAAGTGAAATACTTTAGATAGTTGCATTGAATTTTATCATACTTATGCAAAAGTGAAAGGTTTTGGAGTTTGAGTCAACCAGACAATGAAAAGTCAAAATGGTGATCACATAGTTGCAAAGAAAATGGTGTGCCGTAAGGAGGGACATAGAGAGGAAAGGTGGATTAACTTTCCAAATAGAAAACGTGAACCAATACCGACCAATAGAGTTGGATGTGGAGTATTTATTAGATTCAAATTGGACGAACGATATCAATATTGGAAAGTTGTTAAATTCCACGCAGAACATAACCATGAAATGGTTCAGCCAACACAAGTTGCTTATATCAGGTATGTAATTCATCAATAAGTAAATTGTTACATACTAACTTCTAGATTATATATATAATGCTTTAATGATTTATTTTGTAGGTCATTATGGAAAATTAGTAAGATTAAGAGCATGCACCACTCTGGAATTTCTCCAAGTAAGATGATGCGAAATTTTGTGAACGAAGCTGGTTCAATTAAGAATGTTGGTTTTCTACCGAAGGATATGTACAACTATCTATATATAATTAAACGAGAAGAAGTGCAAGATGGTGATGCTGAAACGGTGATGGCGTATTTATATGAAAAATAAGAATCTAGTCCTTTCTTTTTTGTGAGGCACACAAGGGATGAATTCGGACACTTAGAGAAGTTGTTCTGGTAAGATGGTATATCACACGCTGACTATAAAGAATTTGGTCATGTACTCGCATTTGATACGACTTACAAGTGCAACGCATACAACAAGTCATTCGTTGTTTTGGTTGGTGTCAATCATCATCGAAAAACAGTGCCATTTGGATGTACATTGGCTGTGAACGAGAAATAGCATACCTATGTGTGGGTATTACAACAATAGATTGAAGCGGGAGATGGCTACAAACCACTTACTGTCATTACTGATAGAGATAAGGCAATGGCAAATTCTATTTCTCAAGTACTACCCAGGGCAAAACATAGATTGTGTTTATGGCATATCATGAGTCTCATGCTAACACAATTTTCTTGATGGGTTTATGTGATACACTAACAAGTGTAAAACACCATCAAATTTTGAAAGGGCTTGAAAAGAATTAGTGGATGAGCACAAAATTGAAGGAAGGAGATGGGTAGAAGAATTGTATGAAGATAAAGAGAAATGGGCAGAAGCATATTTGCAAGGGTATTTTTATGCAGGTAACATTATGTACACTTTAATTGTATATAATATTATATTTATTTATTGTATTTAACCAAATTATTAAAAAAATTTGGTGTGTAGCAATGAGGACTACTCAACGGTGCAAGTCAATGAATAGAACATTAAAAACTTAGTTGGACAAAAAGGTGATGTTGTATCGATTTGTTGAGAACTATCATAGACAACTGCAATCTCTAAGATGGGAGGAAGGTCATCAAGACTACAAAACAATGAATGAACAACTGTATTGTGACAGTGTGTTGACAACTTTAAAACGTAACGCAGCCCAAGTATATACGAGAAATACTTTTGCTACATTGTGAAAAGAAATGTCCTATGAGGGTTATTATTTGGTCAAAAAAGTGAAGTACAAAATGCGTGCATGTTTTATTGGTTAGAGCATGTTGAAAAGGATAAATTGTATCTTGTAGTTAAAGATACCACAAATGATACCGAGCATGTTGAAAAGAAGAAATTGTATCTTGTAGTTAAAGATACCACAAATGATACCATGTGCCTAGAAGCATGGAGATAGCGAATGAACCCCGTTTCAAGTACCCAAAACGTCCCCGACACGGGGATGACACGAGGACATACTAAGGACGTGCCATGGTGGTGGGGTACGGCTGAACGAACTCGGGGACGTTCGATACTTACCCGAGGACATTTCGGGGACAACATGTAACTATCACATACGTCCCCAGGGGTAATTTTGACATTTTTCATTTAAAAAATAAAAAAAATCAGACAAAACCTAGTACTCTGTTCAAAGTTAAACACCATCTCTTTTGTTTTCTAACTTGTCATCCCAGGGGAAAAGATTGTTTTCGTTTGTTGCTACTGTTGCTCTTTTGCTCTATCAAAGCTCCTTCATTTCCCTTGGCTTTTGCAATGGAGATTTGGTGGAAGTTGTTCCAGCTCTAAATCAATAGAGAATAAGAAGGAAATAAGGTAATGCATAGCTATAATTTATTTTGAGCTGTTATGTTTTCATGATCGTATTATTAAAAAAATTAAAGAAGGAATTTTGGTGAATTTTCCTTGGTTTGGTCGTTGGTCTTTACTGGGACGGAAAGTAAAATAAGTTTGTTTGATTTTCTTTTATAAAGTAATTGGTTTCTCTAATCTTTATTTTTGAGTTTTAAGGGTTTAAGTTGACTTATTTCTCAACATTAGCTTGCTATACTAGCAACTATTGTAGTTTTTATTTTATTTTTGCATGAATCCCTGTTTTTTATATTGATTATGTGTTGTATTTCAGTGGTTCTATTTGGTTTCTGAAGCTCAAATCTTGAGTTATTTGTGGGATTTCTAGTTTCAGGTCTCATGTTTTATATTAAAGTTTATGTTTTTATTGCATTTTGGTCTGTATTTTTCTTTGTATATGAAAATATCTTATGTCTAAATACATGTGCTTAGAAGAGATTTGGGTTTTAGGTTAACTGTCATAGATTCTAAGAGATGTTGTTGGCTTTAATACATGTTGGCCATCAAATTTTAAATATCTAATGAAAAATTCAAAATTTATTGGCTCAATCAATGACTGTAAGTCTACTACTGGAAGTTGTCTGTTAATAACATTTATTGCAACTCATCAAATTTTCATATTTTGTCATTTTTGGAGTTCGAGTGAAGATGATTGAATTGGGATTTAGGATTAAGGAAATAGACACTTGTTAATTGGGATTTTTAGCATGATCTTTGAACTTAATTGATTTGTTTTTTGTTTAATGTAAACAGATCAATTTAGTTTAAATATGGCATCTCAAAGTGGTAGGGGGACTGGAAGTGCTAGTGGGAGTGTGTCAATTTCATCATCCCAAAATGAGAGTTTATCTCCATTGTGGGATTATGTGACAAAGCTAGAAAAATGGGGGACTGTTGGAGGAACTTGGAATTTCTAATGTAACATTTGTGGTGAAACTCGTAGTGGAAGCTATACTAGGATAAAGGCACATTTGCTTCAAATTTCAGGTGAAGGAGTTGCAATTTGCAAAAAAGTAACTAAAATTCAAAAACTTGGAATGGTAAGGTTGGTAGAGGAGTGGGAGAAAAAAAAAGAAACAATGAGCAACCAGAGAAGTTACTTTGCCTTGTCAATCTCAAGCTGGAGTTGAGACTGATTCTTCTTCTAAGAAGAGAAAATCTAGCTTGTCACCTCTTGCTAGATCATTCGACATGAATGATAGAGCTCAATTAGATGAAGAAATTGCAAGAATGTTCTATACCAGTGGTTTGCACTTTAATCTTGCTAGAAATCCTCATTATCATAGGGCTTTCACTTTTGCTGCAACTCACAATATACCTGGTTATGTTCCCTCTAGTTATAATAAATTGCGAACCACATTGCTCCAACAAGAAAAAAATTATGCTCCCCCTGGTTGGCTATTGTGTGTGATGGTTGGAGTGATCCAACAAGAAAGCCTCTCATTAATTTCATGGCTACTTCTAAAAATGGGACTATGTTTCTTAAAGCTGTGAATTGCTTTGGTGAAGTCAAAGATAAGTTTTTCATTGCCAATTTGATGAAAAAAGTGATCGATGAGGTGGGTCATCAAAATGTGGTGCAGATTATTACTGACAATGCAGCTAACTACAAGGGGGCAGGAGAAATTATTGAAAGCATGTATCCTCATATTTATTGGACACCGTGTGTTTTCCATACACTTAATCTTGCCTTGAAGGACATTTGTTCGGCAAAAAATATCAGGGGAAATGAGGAAACATATGACTTGTGCCATTAGATTACTGAAGTTCATGGGGATGTTGTACAAATCAAAAATTTCATCATGAACCACAACATGAGATTGGTAATATTCCAAAGATTTAGTCCTCTTAAGTTACTTTTAGTTGTTGATACTCATTTTGCTTCAATCATTGTGGTGCTTAAGAGGTTTAAGCTCATCAAGCAGGGACTTCAAGCAATGGTCATAAGTGATTAATGGAATTCTTATAAAGAGAATGACATTGAGAAAGTAAACTTCGTGAAAGAAAAGCTTGTGAGTGATGATTGGTGGGATAAAGTAGCATACGTCATTTATTTCACAAATCCCATCTATGACATGCTTAGAGTATGTGACGCTGATAAGCCATGTTTTCATTTGGTATATGAGATGTGGGATTCCATGATTGAGAAAGTGAAGTGTGAAATCTACAAGAAGGAAAAACGTTCTCTTTTAGACTTCAGTCCTTTTTATTATGTTGTTTATGGGGTTCTTATAGCTCGTTGGACAAAGAGTTATACTCCTCTTCATTGTCTAGCTCACTCACTAAATCCAAGGTACGTAGCTTTGTTAGTTTTGAATTTTATATTCTCAAATCCTAGTTCTTTGATATTTATGTAATTTTTTTAATATGTTGAAGGTTTTATAGTGATGGTTGGCTAACTGAGGATCCTAGTAGAGTTGCTCCTCATAGAGATGGTGAAATACCTCGAGAGAGAATAAAGTGATTTCGTAGGTTATTTCTAAATGATGATGATTATGACAAAGTCTTGGATGAATATGCTTGTTTCTCACTTAAGAGTGGGCTTGGATTTCTGATTTCAAAAAAAATAAACCAGGTCTATTTTTTAATAACAAAAAGAAAGGCTTTTTGGTTCTGGTTTTTACAAAAAAAAATGTGATTCTTAGGTTTCAAAAGGGATTCAGCTTAGATCTGGGTTTAGAGAGGGCCACCAGAATCTGAGAATAACGGTCAGGTTTTGGGTTTAGGGATGAACACCACCATGTGTTCATCCCGATTTCAGAGGAAAAATGAGGGGGTTATCTGTTTTTTAAGGAAATAAGAGAAAAAAATTCTATTTTCAGATAAAAATGGGCTTTTATATATGTTTTTAAAGTGAAAATGGTTTATTTTCTTTTTAAATCCTCTCGCCTCTATTTAATTGCACATATGGTCCTTCCGCCTTTTAAAATCACAGCCGTAATCTTCGAATTTTTAAAACCTTTTCCGTTTTGCCCCAGTCTTCATGCATTTTATATTTATGCTCTATAATTTATTTTATTTATATTCTGGTCTTATTTAATGTCTATGTTTTTCATTTTGAGATACTATGATGTACATGTATGATATAGCCTTGGTATGTGCATATTAGTATAATACATATTTCTTGTGTAATATATAGTTTTTAGTACATACTATGTGTTTTATATATAATATAATATATAGCTTTCATACATATGTGTCACATGTATATCTTCAATGATATATATAGTTTTTATATATAGTGTATAATCTATAGTTTTGATGCATATATGTTATATATGTTTTGTATGGCATATGTATAACCTATAGTTTTATAGTATATAACATATAGTATACAATAATGTTTTGGACAATATACATTATATGTTATATATTTGATTTTTTAATATATGTATATTATATATAATCTCTTATATGTGCATGCATGTTATATAACATAGTTTGAAATGTTATGTACATTTTGCCACTGCCATGTTTCTTTATATATGTATGTTTATATGTGTATGTTGAATACAAGTTAGGCATGTGAATTTTTTGTTTATGTTTTGTTTATGATTAGTTGCTATGTTGTTAAGTATTGCATCTGGGATATTAATTGTCAATGCGGTGCCTTTCTATTCAAGAGTAAGCACGGCTAGTACCAGTCGCAGTGGTGGTGGTTTTGTCGCTTACTTTTGAATAGCGGGGCCTTTAAAATTGACCTGCATGTATAACCGAATTTTGGTTTAATTGTCACTTTAATTTGCAAAATCTTATATTAAGAAAGCGGTAATTAATTTGATACTGATCTCCAGGCGTAGTGGGGGTGCGAAACCTTCCCCACTCGTAACTGACTCCCGAATCTAAAATCTCTGGTTTTATTTTTCGGTGCCCGGTCTACCTAATCCAAATGATCGGTGGCGAATCCAAGCCCTTTACTTCCAAAATACGTTTATTAAAGAAATCTCCCCTTTTAAATAAACATTTTCAAAAAGAGGGATACATTGAGCCAACTTGAATTTTCAAAAACGTCGCTACAGCAATTAGACTCGAGTTTGAATATTTTTGTTTTTAAAAATTAAGATTAAAATGGAATTGATTGATTTCAAATTAGCAATGTTCATTCTTATATTTTTGGCAAGTCCTCCTCCTTCTTGCTACTGTTATTGTAATAAAACTCACTATTCATACAAACCAATATGAGAATTCCGAGATTTTGCGGTTGCAAGCATATTACATGATTTTCGGAATTTATATGAATAAGTTTATGCAATTAGGTTTCGAGTCGAACTTTTTTTATCAAGTTGAAAAAATTAGTTTTTTTGAGCCGAGTGGAATCTTAGTATTGTTTGTCAACAACTGGTGTTCAATTCATTATTTTTCTTGTTATTTTATGTTTTTTCAATTTTAATAAAAATATATGCTCTTGTGGCACATGTTTCTTTTATTTTTGTGGCACGCTTTTCATTGGCTTTTGTAGTTCGTTTCATCTATCGTTTGACACGATTTCAGTATACTTTAGCGGTCGTTTGGTGCTTATATAGAGATTCTCACGGATCTAGCTTTTTGATTTGACTCTATTGGTAGTCACAGAAAAGATTGATCCCTGCTTGTTTGATGGTTTTCTAGCAAATGTAATGAAAACTATGTAGCAGAGCAATCTATCTGATAATTTGGTTCGCTCACTACTTTTTTCATCTTGTAAAGTGTCTCATTTTACTAGAGACAATAAAATCCATGAAGGTTTATGATCTTTTATGGTATTCTAATCTCCATGAAAGGGTTTTTTTTTTTTGCACCTTTGTATGAGATTCTTAGTGAACTAGCCTCTATTTTTTTCTCTTTATGATACATTGTATTTATAATATTTTCATAGTGTTTAATAAAATTCAAATGTCATTGTTCAAAAGTCTTACGTACCGAGAAAAAGGAACAACAAATATAAACCACAAGTTTTAAGATACTATAAATGATCCTCGAATTTTTAATATTAGAGACAAGAAAATTCATGAAGGTTTATGAGCTTTTATGGTATTCTAATCTCCATGAAAGGGTTTGTTTGTTTTTTTGCACATTTGTATGAGATTCTTAGTGAACTAGTCTCTCTCCTTTTCTCTTTATGATGCATTGTATTTATAATATTTTTATAGTGTTTAATAAAACTCAAATGTCATTGTTCAAAAGTCTTACGTGCCGAGGAAAAAGGAACAAAAAATATAAACCACAAGTTTTAAGATACTATAAATGATCCTCGAATTTTTAATATTAGAGTAAAATTAATGGATCTCATAAATATAAAAATTAAATTTAACATTTTCTTTAAAAATTATGATCGAATTGATAAAATATATAAATATTAAATTTTAGGGAAAACTACTTCAATAGTACCCCAGCTATTGTCGCGTTATCGTTTTGGTACCCCAGCTATTTTTTTTGACAAAATAGTACCTTACGTTACGTTTTCAAAATAGTACTTCTGCCGTTTAAAATTATCGGAAAAGCTTATGTGATTTTTTTATTTCCACATCATTTGTTATTTTGTTCAACCAAATGAAATAAAAGGTTAGGTGCTCAACCATTGAGCCAAGCAACCAATAATAATTAAAGCTAAACAAAGAAATAGTTAACTTAACCAAAGTTATCGCCTCAAAATAAAACAAAATTGCTACTATAAAGAATCGAACTTAAGATCTCTTGTAAAATGAATATTGTGCAAAGCCATTAAACTAAGTTAATGATCCATTTAAGAGTCATCAAAACTAATATTTAAGTTAAATTTCGCTACCACTAAACTAAATAAATATTTATTTCTGTTATAAAACTAATATTAAAACATTCCTAAAAAATAAATTTATAATCTTTATTTGAAATAAAATATAAATTATAAATTATTTGTAAAATTATTTATTTTAATTTTTACATTATCTAATGTAATTATAAAAATAAATATTTATTTTATTTTTAATTTCCAAAAAAATAGAAAATAATTTATTATTTTAATTTTTACATTATCTAATATAATATGGGAAAATTACCCAAATAATGTTGTGGATTTTTTCTCCAAATAGGGTTCCCCAAATTAATTCCAGGTTTGGGATGGTTTACTGCTCGAATCAGAACACCCATGGTTTACCCCCCGTCTTTGAACAGTAATTTCCCCTAATAGAATTTTTTTACTGTTCAAAGTCGGATACACCACTATCCGACTTCAAACTGTGGCCGGACCACCCATTACTGCTACGTGTTGAAAGCTGGAGCTACCATGCATTGTTCAAAGTCGAGTAGTGCACCCTCCGACTTCAAACAGTGTCGGCCCATGGTGCTTCAGTCTGAAAAGGCTGCTGGACGTGATGTGGCATGCATGCCTCGAGCAGAGGAGAAGAGTGGTAAATTTTTTTTATTTGTTTTAATTTTGATTGGATGAATGTTAGGTGGGTTGGGTGGTTGAAATTTAAAGTGGTTGGGGTTAAATAGGGGTTGTGATGAAATTTTGGTGAAGATAGAAGAGGAAGAGGAAGATTTAGAAAAAATTTTGTAAGTGTATGTATTTTATTTTAGAAAACTATGTTAAGTTAATAGTTTTATTTGTAATGTAATGTATGTATGTTTTTTGTAGTTACGAATATTTATTATTTTTTCAGCTACATTTTTTGAATTTTATATCTTTATATTTTTTTGGAATTTTTGAAGTTGGTGTTTAAATTTTTGAAATTTTTCTCTTAAATAGGTTGTTGAAGAGAAGAAATTTTGTGAAGAGTTTGAGTAAAGAAAGGAAGATTTGAAGAAATATAGTAAGTATGGCAAAATTTTAATTTGATGGTTGAATTTTATACATTTGTGAAGAGATTAAGTTGTTGTTTTTTAATTTTGAAGTTGATGTTTGAAAATTTTTATGTTTGAATATTTGTATTGTTTAATTAATTAAATGTTTGTTAGATTTTATAATGATTTTTTGAAGAAAAAAAAAGTATATTGGGAGTAAAATAAGTATATTTGGGCTTGAATAAAAAAATTAGTAAATTAGTGATTAGTTTGTAAAAATCTTAAAGTTGAAGGATTTTAAAGGCAAATTGGTGAATGATATAGGGACTAAGGATTAAAGTTATATTAGTAGTAGTAGTAAAAAAACGTTTTTAAAATTTTATTTGTAATTTTGAAGATTTTTTTTTTTAGTTTAGGAGTTGGCATTTAGTAAAAAAATATTAATGTTTTTTAATTTAGGAGTTTTTTAAAAATTTTAGGTATATACCGATTTTAATTATGGTTTTTATTATAAGTAGAAAAGAAAATTAGTAGTGGAATTGAAATTAGTAAATTAGTGAGTAGTTTGTAAAAAACTTAAAATTGATGGATTTTGAAGGAAATTGAAAATTAGTGAGTAGTTTGTAAAAATATTAAAATTAGAGGGTTTTGAAGGCAAATTAGTAAATTAGTGACTGTTAAGGGTTTTTGAAATTGTATGTAGTAAAAAATATGGATGTTATTAGTCTTTTAATAGTAGTGTAGTTGAATTGAAATTTAAACAAAATTAATTTATAATATCTTTAGTCTAGTTTTTTAATTTAGTAAAATTCAACAAAATTTAAATTCTAACTCTAATACATTTAGTTAGTGTAATAAATGTATTAGAGGGAAAATTTAAATTTCGTAGAATTTTAGCAAATTAAAAAACTAAATTAAATATATTATAAATTTTGTTTGCAAAGTTTAGTTGATTATGTTTATTGGCAAATTATTTTTAAAGTAGTAGATTTAGTCCCGGGTTGTAATATATTCTTACTTATCATGTAGAATGGCTGAGCAAGCTCTTCTATTGAGGTTCCAGGATCAACGCATTAATAGTCTGCCGGTTGCTGAGATGGTACAATTTTGTTAATAATTTATTTATTTATTTACTAGAAATTCAATTATGTTAATAATAATAATATTTGGGTTTATTTATTAATGTGTTAATTACAGGATTTTGAGGATACATTTAAGCATCACCCGACCATGGCGAAAAATCCTTCGCACGATCGAATCACTGAATGGTTGCAATAGTCTGGATTTTATCATGCGACATTCGTTCGGGGTACAAGTTGGTGTCCGGGTTGATTGCCACTCTGATTGAGCGTTGGAAGCCGGAAACCCATACGTTCCATATGCCGCATGGGGAATGTACAATCACACTTGAAGACGTGGTCATGCTTATCGGGGTGCCATAAATGGGGCACCATTGATCGGGGCACCATTGACCGGGGTACCGTCGATCGACCAAACAGAAGCTACACCTGAAGCACTTTGCGGTTATTTCCTTGTGAAGGTGTTGGATAAATCAAATTTGAAAAGATCCATGTGAAAATGAGTTGGTTGCAAAATGAATTCTAACTCAGTAGATATAGTTCGATTAGTGCATTTTATAATGTCAGTCGAGCTTATATTCTGCAACTCATTGGAGGTATATTGATGCCGGATAAATCTGGCAATCTTGTTCATACACGGTATCTACGCTTTATGAGGCATCCATGGGAAGCTGCTCAATATATTTGGGGATCGACCATATTAGCGTTCTTGTATCGTGAGTTGTGCAAGGGCGCTAAAATAGAGAATGGTCATAAGGTTCGGGGTATTGGTGGATGTTTGTTGTTGCTACAAGCATGGGCTTGGCTGCGACTTCCATTCTAGACATTGGTTACTCGAACAGTGGTACAATTCCCTCTTGTCTCCAGGTAATTAACTTGATTTCGAGTTTAATTTTAATATTAATTTTATTTATTATTAAAACATTATTTGTGATTTGTATGTAGATGGTGCGAGAGAAAATCGCACACGGGATTGGCGAACAACAACTTGAAAGTGTTTAGAGCGCATATTGATTTGTATTGTCATGAGCATGTATCTGGTTAACTGTATTGTTTACAATTTAGTTAGATAGATATTTACAGTTTATTATTTACATTGTAGTTAGATGTCTTATTATAATAATTCTTATTTTGCAGTTTATTTGGATGTCGTATAACGATGATCGCATTTTTGTACCGAATAAACTGATGAGGTATTCTAACCTGTGGATTATTGTTACACCGTTGATCCACTTTGCGATTGTCGAGTTCCACTTTGCCGACAGGGCGCTGAGGCAATTTGGCTTTTACCAGCCCATTCCGTATCCCCACACTGAGTATGACTATTTGCACGATTATGATGGACGCGGTAGGGCAGAAGTAAATTGGGAAGTCACACACGCCGACTACATTAATATGTGGAACAACAGAGCTTCAACGATGCCGTTTCGCGCTCCAATCCAAGAGGATAGTTTTGATTTTCAGAGGTCAGAGTACCTGATCTATTTTCTTAATAATGGAATGACGTACTTAACTTCGGTCGAAGAACGGGAACAATGTCAAAGATATAAGAAAAAATATAGCGATAAGGGTGAGTCCTCTAAGAGTGCAGTGAGGGCATCTCAAAATCCTGTGTGGAGTAGAAACCCCGAAGGTTGGATGGTGGTGTATCCGACTTTGAACAGTAAAAAAAATTCTATTAGGGGAAATTACTGTTCAAAGACAAGGGGTAAACCATGGGTGTTCTGATTCGAATAGTAAACCACCCCAAACCTAGAATTAATTTGAGGAACCCTATTTGGGGAAAAAATTCACAACATTATTTGGGTAATTTTCCCAATATAATATTATGAAAATAAATACATAGTTATTTTTTAGTTTTTTTAATTTTCAAACAAAATGAGAAAATAATTTATTATTTTATATTATCAAATATAATATAATAAAACGATTCTAAATAATTTTGCAAATAATTTAAAATTTATATTATATGCCAAATAAAGATTATAAATTTATATTTTAGGAATATTTTAATATTAGTTTTATAAAAAAAATATTTATTTATTTAGTTTAGTTGTAGTGTATTTTAACTTAAATATTAGTTCGATTCTTTATAGTAACAATTTTATTTTATTTTGAGGCAGTAACTTCGGTTAAGTTAAATATTTCTTTGTTTGGCTTTAATCACTATTAGTTGCTTGGTCAATGGTTGAGTGCTCAAATTTTTATGCATAAAAAATAAACAATTTAAAGAATACAAAAGACGTGGAAATAAAAAAAAATCCGTATAAATTTTTCAATTAATTTTAAACGAGGAAGTACCATTTTGAAAACGAAACGTAACGTTAGATACTATTTTGCAAAAAAAATAGTTGGGGTACCAAAACGATAACTCGCCAATAGTTGGGTACTATTTAGGTAATTTTCTCTAAATTTTAAATGTTGTTTTGAATAATTTATACTCAGGGAAAGAAGAATGAGGAATTTGTTTTTAATGAGTTTAGAACCCACAAATTAAGAGAATGTATAAATCGAAAATTTTAACCACTTACTCTAAAAGTTATTGATTAGTTTTAAATGTTTAATTACACTAATTAAAAGGAGACAACTAGTGAAGACCTATTAACACATTTGAAATGTTAATTAATAAATCGACAATATTTTTAATTTAGTGACTTAAGTAGAAACAATGACATAATCAGTGACTAACAGATAATAATAATAATAATAAATTGTTGGGTAAACTAGTTGGGTGACCAGCCGACTATTAGGTCTGACCTATTTTGATCATTGAACTAAAAAATTTAAAATTCGACCACTCAACTATTTAATTGGTCATATTTTGACCACCAACCGTTAAAATTTAACAGAAAGGGACGTGACAGTTAAAGAAAATTTGTATAATTACACATTTGATCACTGTTTGTTACCTATTATATCAATTTGGTCATAATTTTAATTTAATCATAAAATTAATTAATCAATTTTTAATTTATTTAAACATTTAATATATTTATTTTCCTCTAATCAAGTGGTGACAACATCTTGTTAAAAAAAAATTGAAGAGATAAAATTGTGTATTGCCACTACACCAACCTATTCGTATTAACATAAATTGTATCCTTTTATATATATTCGCTCCATTTCTTCTTCCTCTTCCTCGCATAAAATCACCATCACTATCAGCATTTCCCGAATGGAGCGCGCATCTGCAACTTCAATCTCCTTCCCATGCCGATCTCAAAACTGCATTTCCATGCAACTTTAAGCCGGTAAATATGACAACTTTTTATCAAATCTTCACACAAAATCATCTTCTCAATAATGGGTTTTCTTCACGGTTCATCAATGTTTTCAGTTTTTCTAATTTTCGTCCTCTCATTTCATGGTCGATTACTTCTTCAGTCAATACCCACCAAGATTTCCTTCGCTGCCTTTCTTCATCACTCAGCTCCAATGATTCAGCTTCCATTTTCAGACTTGTTTACACACAAAGAAGCTCAAATTATTTATCTGTTTTGGGTTTTTTGAGTTTTCATAGAATTTTAGAGGGCATTCAGATATATAAAAAAAGAGTTTTAAGAAAAGAGAACCTTTTTAAAGCGAGAATCAATCTCTGAAAATCGAGTCTCTGATTTGTGGTGGCCGAAATCTTCCTTCGAAGGTAGATTTGAATTTTGGTTTTATTTTAGGGTTTCAAGTTGAAAAGCAGAGTTTAGGGGGGTTCAGGAGAGTTTTCGTTCTTCCCCTCATATTTTCGGCCACCGTCTGAAACGACGGTCGAGGAGCACCACCGACGAACAGTGCCGATGGTGGTTCAGCCGTGTAAATCAAGACATGGAGTGAGAACTGAGGGAGATGAAAACCCCGTTTATTTTTCTGAAAAGTTGAATGAAAACGACGATCTTTGGTCTGCAGAATATTTTTTATTCAAATCTACATGTTTTAATCTAGGGTTATTCGCATCTTTAGCCCATAATCATTCATCCCATTTACTTTTATATTCCGTATTAACTTGCTTATTTATTTATTCGCCTCTGCATTTTTTATGCATTTTGGTCCTGACTATCCCTGCATCGTGTTCCATTTCATTTCCTTTATTTGTTGCATTCTGTAAGTGTATA
This sequence comes from Hibiscus mutabilis, assembly GCA_019671005.1. Classification (NCBI taxonomy): domain Eukaryota; kingdom Viridiplantae; phylum Streptophyta; class Magnoliopsida; order Malvales; family Malvaceae; genus Hibiscus; species Hibiscus mutabilis. The sequence continues at coordinate 33,267,576 of CM033715.1, forward strand.
TAATATATAACATAAGTCTTTATCATGCTTTATTTATTGTTTTCTATTTTATTTAGCATGCCGTATGTATATGTGTAGTTTGCCTAGATTCAATTGATATGCATGTTTGTTTCTTTGTACGGTATATCCTTGTTCGAGTTTAATTCTTATGCTTTTCCTATTATGTTTTTCTTGCCTTTGTTAATGCCATAGTGTTATATGTTGCATCCTAGAGATAAATTGTCAATACGGTACCCTTTTATTCAAGGATAAATTTGGTTAATATCAGGCATAATGGTGGTAGTTTTCGCTTATTCTCGAATAACGGAACCCTTAAAATTTACTCACACGTATAACCAAATTTTGATTTAATCGTCACTTTAACTCGTAAAATTCAATATTAATAAAGCGGTAATTGGTTTGGTACCAAGTTTGAGCGTGGTAGTGGTAGTGGTGTGAAACCTTCCTTACTCGTAACCAATTCTCTAACCTGTAGTTACCTTTGATATTATTTTCAGTGTCCGGTCTACCTAATTCAAGTGATCAGTAGCGACTTCAATTTCTATTTCAAAACACGATTTTTAAAGAAATTCCCAAAAATCTAATTTTCCATAAAATGTGGGATAACCTCGTATCGAATTAAAAATTATTATTTTTTTGGCAAAATAGTACCTAGCATTACGTTTTGTTTTCAAAATGGTACATCCGCTGTTTAAAATTAGCGAAAATTTTATGTAGATTTTTTTATTTTTTATTTCCACATCATTTATTATTTTTTAATATTTTTATTTTTCTAACTAGAAGGTGACACCTTCTAATTAGTTGAACAAAACCAAAAAGAAATAAAATAGCCTCCATTACTGTTGGTGCCTGGTGGGAATCAAAAATCAGGACATCATGCATAAAATGTTAGGCGCTCAACTATTGAGCCAAGCAATAGTAATTAAAAGCTAAACAAAGAAATATTTAACTTAATCAAAGTTATTGTCTCAAAATAAAATAAAGTTGTTACTATAAAGAATTGAACTAATATTTAAGTTAAAATACACTGCAATTAAACTAAATAAATAAATATTTTTTTATAAAACTAATATTAAAATATTCTTAAAAAATTAAATCTATAATTTTTATTTGGCATAAATATAAATTTTAAATTATTTGTCAAATTATTTATAATCGGTTATTATATTATATTTGATAATATAAAATAATAAATTATTTTTTCATTTTGTTTGAAAATTAAAAAAACTAAAAAATAACTATGTATCTGTTTTCATAATATTATATTAGTTAATATAAAATTAAAATAATAAGTTATTTTCTATTTTTTGGAAATTAAAAAATAAAATAAATATTTCTTTATAATATTATATTAGATAATGTAAAAATTAAAATAAATAATTTTACAAATAATTTAAAATTTATATTTTATTCCAAATAAATATTATAAATTTGTTTTTTTTAGGAATGTTTTAATATTAGTTTTATAACAAAAAATAAATATTTATTTATTTAATTTAGTGGTAGTGAAATTTAATTTAAACATTAATTTTGATGACTTTTAAATGAATTATTAATTTAGTTTAATGACTTTGCACAATATTCATTTTACTAAGGGTCTCAAGTTCGATTTTTATAGTAATAATATTATTTTATTTTGAGGCGGTAAATTTGGTTAAGTTAAATATCTTTTTGTTTGGCTTTAAATACTATTAGTTGCTTGCCTCACCGCCAAACTTTTAATGCATGATGTTCTTGGTTTGATTCCCACCGGTAAACAAAGGAGGTATCATTTTTAAAACGTCACGTTAGGTATTATTTTGTCAAAAAAATAATTAGGGTACCAAAACAATAACGCGCCAATAACTGGGGTCCTATTTAGGTAGTTTTCCCTTAAAATTATAATCAAATTGGTATAGTATATAACTAACCGTGATAAAATGTATAATTATACAAATTTTCTTTGACTGCCACATCATCTCTTCGTTAGATTTTAACGGTTGATGGTCAAATTAAGTCTAATTAAATAATTAAGTGGTCAAATTTTAAATTTTTTAATTCGATGATCAAAATAAGTCAAATTTAATAATTGGGTGGTCACCCAAGTAGTTCACTCTAAATTATTTAGCAACTAAAATAAACCTAGGTGAAAAGTCATAATAATCGACGGTTCATGATGTTTTAAATCCAGTTCCTCCATCCCTGATCAAAATAACTTGGCTCTGCAAAATTTCAGCCAGCTTTATTAACAAAATCCCAAATCAAAAAAACCTGGAGAATCCAGAAATCACATAAGAAACTCCACCAAGATTCAACCTTTATCCCAAATGGCCCAAAACCAAAGACCCAAAACCCTCCTTGATTCCCTAGGTGAAGAAATCATCAGAATCCTAACCCCTGTTTCAATCTGCATGTTCTTGGTCGTCCTTTTGGTCTCAATTCTCAACTCAAGTTCTTCTCTTTCCTTTACATCAATTGCAACCATAGCTTACTCAGAAACCAGCTCAGATTCATCCTGGGACAAATTCCTAGGTGCCCTTTTGAATTCCTTAGCATTTGTTGCTCTTGTCACTCTTGCTACCTTCATTTTGGTCCTCTTTTTTTACCTCAGATGCACTAACTTCTTGAGAATCTACATGGGGTTCTCTTCTTTTATTGTTTTGGGATTCATGGGTGGTGAAATTGCCTTGTTTCTGATTGAAAAATTCAGTGTTCCTATTGATTGCATTACCTTTTTGCTGCTTCTGTTCAATTTTGCTGCTATTGGTGTTTTGGCTGTTTTTATGTCAAAAATGGCGATTGTTGTGACACAAGGGTACTTGGTTTTAATTGGAATGTTGGTAGCTTATTGGTTTACTCTTCTGCCTGAATGGACTACTTGGGTGTTGTTGGTTGCAATGGCATTGTATGATCTTGCTGCTGTTTTATTGCCTGTTGGACCTTTAAGGCTCCTTGTAGAGCTTGCTATGTCGAGGGAGGAAGATATCCCAGCTTTGGTTTACGAGGCTAGAACAGTTACACATCTTGATCCTGCTTCGGGGCCTGTTCAAAGACGGATTTGGAGAGAAAGGCAGAATGATAGGCTAGATTCGGAGGGTAATTCAACTTCGGATAGCAATGTTAATGTTGTTTCTGATTCGAATTCTACTGTTAGTATTGTTCAAGCCAGTCATAGAGGTACAAGAATTGCTAGAGTGGAAGAGGGGCAGGTTTTGGAGAGGGATGCTGAGCTTTCGGCACCATTGATTGATCGCAGAATGGATGGTCAAGATGGTATGTCGGCTGAAAGCTTGATGCTAGAAGGTATGGGGTTAGGTTCATCTGGTGCTATCAAGCTTGGACTGGGGGATTTCATCTTCTACAGCGTGTTAGTCGGTAGGGCAGCGATGTATGATTTTATGACAGTGTATGCATGTTATCTTGCAATTGTAGCTGGTTTGGGCGTTACATTGATGCTATTGGCATTGTATCAGAAAGCTCTACCGGCTCTTCCTGTGTCGATAGCGCTCGGTGTGTTGTTTTATTTCTTAACAAGGTTCTTACTTGAAGTTTTCATTGTACAATGCTCTTTGAATCTTGTGATGTTTTAAAGTTTTAAATTATTTCATGCTTTAAATCATAGACATATGGTACCCTAAACTCTATGATCACTTCTTGTGATTCATTTTCTTGATCATGATCTATGTGTTTTCCCCTTTTATGATTTAACTATCCGTTTGTCTTTCATTAGAGATCTGTAATTGAAGTTGAAACCCGGAATGAGGTATCTAATTATATTTTGCAAAGAAATGAAATTATTTGCTATCTGTTTACCTGAGAGAAACCCTAATTTAGTACTAAGGTGGGGGAGCTAGTTAGCAATTTGAGAAGCATTCATTAGGGTTCAGTTTGGTTTTTGTTATGATTAGCCAAACTTTTTCGGTTTAGTATAAAGGAGAAGTTGGAACTGGGAGTTGTATCTTGTTCCGGTGCCTCAATTTGTTTTAAATACTCTTTCCGGACACATACTTTGAACAAAAATCGATTTTATCGGTGTCCGACATACATATAGATTGTATCGAACTATAGTTCTGAGAAAATGTGTATGAAGAGTGTAATAGTTAGAAACTTAGATTCAAAATGTTGAACTGGAAATTGATGTAGTGAAGAATACAAGTCCTATACGTATAAACTGCAAAAATTTCAGTCTTGCTTTCAATCTGATTCTCAAATGTTAAATTTCATCCATGGAAATACAGGAGATCCTTTCTTGGTTTTCTCCACAATTTGCTGTATCAATAGCTTCTCCATTTCATCATCATATTCACTACATTCGCCTTCACTTGCATTCACATCAAGTAATTCCCGGACCCTTGAAGGTTGATCCTCCGATGTTCTTACCTGATCATAAAATGTTTCGTCCATTTTGTTTGCTTCGTTTCCTTGATGATTATCATGATAAATAATACGTAATGGCGTGCCCTCTTCAAAGGCCTCATCGCATGCATGATCCGGAGTTTCCCATGATAATTTCAGGATTCGTGGCTTCGATGTGCAATGGGGATCTTCATTTATTGGCGGACTCTCCAGGGTTGTCGAATACTTCCATTCGTTGTTAGGATTCATATGCTCTGATTCCATTAGTTTCACCTTCCTCTGGCTGTTCTCGAGGGCTGTCTCAAGTTCTTGTACTCGTTCTTCAAGCCTTGACTGAATCACTTCATGCAAACGCAAGCTCAACTCTCGGGGCGAGACTGCGTAATTTGTGGAATGTGTAGTTGAGGTGCCGCTTCTATCTTCGTTAGACAGAGATTGGAAAAGAGCCTGTCCGGTGACCATATCAGATCTCAATTCACCTTCAGCAAAATCTGCTACAAAATCTGGGTCAAACTGCATGAATTTTCAGCTGTATTATTGGGATATCTGATTCAAGCAAGCTAGCAGGAATGTAAAAAAAAAAAAGCCAAAGCAAACAGCAAAGTATAATCATCTTCATACAAAAAAAACTTATTGCTCTGACTTCTCATTTTTCTTAAGTACTCATGTTCGACACTCACGTCACTCGTATTTGACACATTCGAACATGGGTATAGTAGGGGCATGATTCTCTGAATCATACATGTATCAATCACACCCAAATTTGAGTAACATAGTTGAGTAATGTACCGTCACTCGCCATTTTTTCCTAAACTATCTGTGTCTGACACTCATTCGGATATAGGGTTTGATTTTCCAAATATACGAAAAAACTTGGGAAAAAATTAGCATAACACATCCAACATCCACACCCCAAGTTCGAGTTCTTGGACTTTCAGGTTTCTAGTTGCTAAAACAAAGAAACAGAAACATCCAGCTTCAAACATGCAAATTATATGACCAAATATTCTAGTTTCAAGATTTGAAATGAACATATTTGATAGGAGTAAACTACCTGACGGATCCATGAACTATAGGCTTAAGGACAAATTAAACTCTCTACTATGAAAATGAGCAATTTAGTCCTTGCACATTTAAGTTTGAAGCAAATAGGTAAAATCATTAACGGTTGCAAGGTTAAACGTTAAAATATGTGGACTTGTTCTGTTTTATAGTGATGTGGAAAAAAAAGGTGAATAATTTAGCCTGTCGTGTTTTTAAAATGATGTATCCTAGTTTTTATTCTTTTCCATGTACTTTAAATGTATAGGGACTAAATTGTTCACTTTTATTGTAAAGGGACTAGTTTGCTATTCAACTTATTGTACAAGGACTCGTAGGTAGTTTAACTTATTTGATAGCAATCTTCAGTAAACTGGATAAGCCTTCCATGAAACTTTGAATAAGAAATCTATTGAATAAAATGAGAAAATGCCATATGAGACCAGGTGACACAAATGCAATGAATAAATTGAATTCATTAAACCATCTAAAAAGCTCCATGGAAATGCTAAGATAAACACAAGCTTACCTCGATAAGATTGGGCAGTCTGTGCTCGGGATTTGGTACATTCATGTTTAGACCCAACCTCTCAAGTTCAGCTTCGAGTTCAGCTTCGATTTTACTCATAGACTTCAAACTTTCCTCTGCCTTTTGATGATAAGTTTCTTGACCATCAAATCTTGTTAAATTATTCGTACTAATTTCAAGGGAAGACAAATTTGCTTCCCCGTCGGGAATGGAAATGTCATATGTTTCTTGCGATTCGCAGTTCACATTGACTAGCTCCTTCACTGTCAAAGAATCTTTCATTTCGAGTTCCTCTTGAAGATCTTGAACCAAGTTCTCGGTCTGCTTTAACAATCCTCTCAATTTCTCGACTTCCCTTCTATTTCCTATATAAGAGCATATTATTCCAATAGAAATCCCAAGACAAAATAGAGCCTCTCGATTATAATGACCTGTCACGCATAACAAACGGAATGGAGAAATTGACGTGTTTACATGCAGAATTGAGAACAAAGAAAAGTAAAGTAAATTAACATCAAGTTTAGGTTGGCATCGTAATTATCGAATTTCTGAAAAAGAAATTATGGATTGCAAAACAGAAAAATAAATGGTTCAACAGGCTTAAACATCACATGGAGACTTCATTTTTCTAGAAGAATATGTGTCTTGGAAAGTTCCAATGAACCACCTCGCTCCTATGTCCAAGTAGCATACAAGTATAAGAAACTATCGCTAACACAGTTTATCTCATTATAATGATGAAGAAAAGGTAACCAGTTCTACATTTTATTCCCTTTCTTTGTTGAACTCCAAGAGGTCCAACTAATCGGTAAAATATTTTACCACCCTAATATGCCTTCCCCACCTCCCCTCCCCGAAAATAATGACAAATGAAAAGAAAAGAAAGTAACATTTCCGAGGTTTCACTACAACTGTGTTCATATCTGAAAATATAATGGTAGCATGCTTGTTACTCTTTATCTTAAGAGCAGGAAATATGTAATTTTCATTTACTTTCCTTTCAATTTCTAATACATTTAGCAAGAAAACAAATTCAGAAATTGAAAAGAAGCATTTTTAAGTAATAAGAATATATTCTTATAGTATTGATATAAAACGTTAAACAACAATGTAAGAACAGTACCCCAGTGTGAATGAAACTGCTTTTCGGAATCGATTTTGCAAAAAATGCTTGGTCTTCCATCACAATCATTTCCGCTCCTGAATTTCAACTTCTCAGGGAGATCTGAAGAACCAATTTCTGGCAATGGAGGAATTGCATGCACATATCCATTCTTACCAAAGGTGGCTTGATTGTGCAGCTTATTGTCTCCGGTTCTATTTGATCCATTAGAAAAATCAACACTTGCTCTGTTGATTACTCGGCTTCCATCGGTTATCAGCAATGGTCTCAAGATCGGCGTGGCTGGTAACGGAACAGAACTAAGTACGTACTCCTCCATTTTAACATGTTGCATATGTAGTTGAGCCATGAGGCAACTATCTAAGGAGCTTAGCGGTTTAAGTAAACCCCCGTACGAATGTTTAGTTTTAAGAGAGCTTCTTTTCCGCATAGACTCATTAAAAGAGTCCATCCTAGTGATAGAAGGTTTCGCATAATCACTATCACTATCAACAACCAGCCCTTTTCCAAATTGATCCTCTCCTAGATCTTCATTTGTCAATGATCCTGGTAATAAAACCGATCGAGATATCACATTGCAATCCGTGTGATTGACCGATCTTCCCATCTTTTCACTATCGAGTTCACTAGCCGAATCCACTTCAGCAGCTGAAGCCACATTTAGTCCACAAATATCAGAACATTTCTTATCCGAAAAGTTTCTCTCAGAAGCAACATCTTCCTGCAGTTCCCTTATCATAGCAAACTTGTGGATTGGATCCTTCCCAATTCCAGAATCTGCAGAAGAAACCTCTGGAAATCCATTTCTCACTGTTGTAAGATTTTCCCAAAATTTAGCAAAATATCCAGCAGCAGCTGCTGCAGCTGCCGCAACAAGCCACGAATCCATTTCCGCCCGTCCACGGAAATTTCAAAAACTACCGGAGCTCAACACCACAAAAGTTGACCTTTATATCAATCCTCAACTTCCAAAACGTCAAAGCAACAATTTCCATGAAGCTTAACATCAAAAAAGAAAAATATGGTCTCACAAGTTAACCACTCTTTCGCACTCCAACGCAACAATTAACTAACTAGAGCCCGAAACATCGAAACCCTCTTGCGTTACAAATCTAACACCCGAATCAACCGAAACAGACATTCTCCTTTGTCTCCCTGAACCTAAGTTGTCATAAAACACAAAGCAATGTGCAAAGCTAAGATGAAAATCCCTACAACTTTCAAATAAACAACCCCAGAAATTTAACAAAGCAAATTGATACCAAATCAGCAAAATAGAAAACTGAAACTACAAACAAATATCAGCCTTTTCAATCTATAATTTCCAGGCAATCAAACACTACATCATGAACAGGGGCAGCTAAATAACTTCAAAAACAAAATTAAAACCAAGCTTTAACCATCTGAAAACAATCTAAGAAAAAAAGAAAGGGTATTTACCTTTTTATCGTGTTATATGAGAATCAGATTGAGTATTAAAGCAAAATCCAGCAGACCCAAATTTGAAAGGAAGATGTATTTCTCATTGTTGAATCTTTGAGAATGGATTCCTTGGAAGAATAAGAACCCTTTGCTCTGTTATCTAAACAAAGCTACATTCACCTGCATCACTTGCAGTTGCTGTATCAATTCTAGCAATTTTCACACTAAAAACAGAGGGCCTTTCTATAAATAAATATCACAATTTATATAAAAATTTCTCCTTTTTAAAAGATTAAATAAAATTTCGACTTCAAATTTAATTTTTTTTTTTTTTTTGTGGACCGACTGACCCGAGGAAAGGCACCAACTATGTTCGCTTTCATGTTATTCTTATTAGAAAAAGGGTAATCTACATAAATGGTTCCTGGACTTTTAAGACATTATATTTTGATCATTGAATTTCTAAAATTAAAGTATAGTCATTTAACTTTTTAATCTATCATTATTATATAGTTTAGGGGTTAAGGGTTTTGTTTAGTGGTTTAGGGTTTAAGGCTTTTAAATCAAATTCCACCAACCCTTACTCCTGCCTTATTAAATACAATAATTAATCAAGGAAAATCATTTGAATTTGAAAAAATAATATTATACTCACAGAAATTAAAATAAATATTGTATTATTTAAATTTACTTGATTTTATTTCTTTATTTTTTCTATATTAAGTTATTGGGTTTAAAGATATTTCTTATTAAAATTAAAAAACATATTTATTAATTAAACATAAGATCAAGCAAGGAGTTCAAGTTTTAATAATTTTCATGCAAAATCTGACTTAAATTGAACTAGGTTTATAATAATTAAACATATAATCCATCTCTAGATAGGGTTTATACAATAACAAGGGCCGGTAGTAATAATAATTTATAGGATGAGTCTAGAATAGACTACGCACACCGTTGAACACCATTAACGTAATACATCACTAATGTAATACACCGTTGAGTTTGAACCGTTGACGGATATGCAATTATGTTCCTATTGTGAACGTGCGTGTGGGTCAGAGATTGAGAGCGAGGATGATGAGTCTAGTAGAGATGGGTCTGGGGTGATCAAAGGGATCTGCTGGCGAAGCAGGATGCACATGATATGAAGCAGTGTGGCTCGACCGGAAAAGATGATGGGGTTAAACGGGAAGGGCTGGATAAAGAGGTTGCGCCAGTCTGAAAGAAAAATGAATTGTGGTTTGAGGAGCATTGATCAGAGGAAGGAGCTTTAGAAGTTCAGTCGAGTTTCAAGGATTGAATGTCGGATGAAAATATGGGTATGATATCGCGAGTGGAGCCTGATGAGCAATGTGAGGCTAGATCGGGGTTAAAAAAATTGGATTTGATAGATTGTCCCATAAATTTAGAGTCCATGAGAGTAAAACCGGGAGAGATTGGGCCTATAGAGGCTAGGCTTACAATTCTAGTGGAGCCCTTACCTGATACTTCTCAAGAAAAGGCACAGGTCGTTCAGCTAGAGGTGTAGCGACTTTTTTTTTTATTTTTTCGCTACGGGTCATATTATCATTTTCTGAAATTTGGATTAAGGGAGATTTCTTTGGAGATTTCTTATTTTTTAAAAACAATGAAGACTTGGAGTCGCCACCGGCCACTTGGATAAGGTAGGCCAAACACCATAAAACTAGAGATTCACTTTAAAAATGGTTCGAGAGTTGGTTACGTGTGAGGAAGGATTAGCACCTCATCACGCCTGGAAATCGGTACCAAAATATTTGTCGCTTTTAATCAATGGAAATTGTTGGAATTTAAATTGAATTTAATCAAGTGTACTTAATTGAAAATTGACCTTAATTGAATGGGCATTATCAGATTGGTGGGTTCAAATTAATTGGACATTTAATTAATAAGGATGGTGATACATCAGACCATAGATTAAACAGACATCATATAAGCTTAACTGCCATGTTAATTTATGGTTCAAATTTCGTACGTCACCTTTATTCATGATGCAAGCATTTATGTACGATGTTTTGAAATTGTCAATTTTTAATTATCATCTACCTTGGGACGATAAGGATTAATTCAAATATTTGGTCAATATCTATTAAGCCATGACTGTTACAACACAAATGTCAGAATTAATAAATACCTTCTTTTTTAGGGTTTAAATCAATTACCATGCAATAAAAAATATTAAAGGTCATAAGAATGACGATTATAAATGCATGTCACATAAGGGCTTAAAATAAACACACAAAAGGTCTACTAAAGTCCTAACCTAGAAAGCCCAAATCATGAAAGTTCAATTAGTGATCTAATTATTAACTAGGTAAGTCTAATATTAACCTTAAATCAACTAAGTCCTAAAACTAGAAAATCCTAATAAATTATAGATTATCTTGCACCTTGATAATTAATTTGATTAATTTTAAATTAGTATCCCGATAAGACAGATTCCATTTAAAATGAATCGAGTTAATTAATCATGACTTTAATTAAATACCCACCTAATCTCATTGCCAATTTTATCCTAGGGGGTAATTAAGAGGTGTTTAACTAATTCAACGAATTTAACATTTATCCCAATAAGCCAATGATAAATTTAAATTAATTAAGCTAGTTCAAACCTTAATCTAACTATGGCTCTAAAAATCTAATCCTAAATCTAATTTAATTAATTTAAAGATTATGCCCCTATAAGCCCAGTGCACACTTTAAATTAATTAAATTAAATTACCCTAAGCTAACCTAAAAGCTTAACCTAGCAAAAAGAAAAATAAAAAAACCACAAAACACTAAACAACAGCATAAGCAAACTACTATGTTCACATAAATAACATACATATATACCTACATAAAAATATCTATACTTTAATTATATTATATAATATGTAAAACATATAATATACACTAAAAAATACATATTATATTATATATATTAAACCATATATTAAAATATATACAACTATATATTATGTACTATATAAAACTTTATATTATATACTATATAAAAAAACATGTATTATAAAAGCTATATATTATAAAAAATCATATATTATATATATTATAAAAAATTATATATTATAAAAAACATATATTATAAAAACTATATATTTATACTATATAGCACATGTCAAATCTCATTAGGCACGTATATCCACATTGCAAATCAAATAACATAAACTAACATGGGGATTTTAAAAAAGACTAGAAATAAAGAAAAAAAGCGATGCAATATTGAAATTAAATATGCATGAAAAAGAATAAACAAAAGGGGGTTTAAGTCTGGATTTAGGGACCAAATTAAACAAAACTTAAAATTTTGGGGGCTCGAAAAGGATTTAGCCATTTAAAACCGGATTAAACTTGAAAGGGGACGAAATTGCAAAAGCTTGAAAAGTTACAAGGACTAGGGAGGTGATTAAAAGAGGCAAAAGGGCTGGTCGGGTTAATTAAAAGGGGCGGAATGACCTATGGGTGATTTAGAGAGACGAAAGGACGGCAGACGAAATTTTGAAGGCACGAAGGTCCTTAAAACTGCGAATATCCCATTTATTTTTAAAGCAAATATAAAACACATTTTTTAACCAAAATAAAAAATTTTAAAACCCATCTCTTCAAAGACCAGAGAAACCTCACCCCTTTCTCCTCTCGTTTGATGAGCGACGTCGCTTATCGAGGATGAAACCAAGAAACCGGCCAATCTTCATTGCATCGTCACCGCTCGCGAGGGCTGACGATCCCAAAAACTCAAAAAATAACCCTCTTTCGAAATCTAAAACCTGATCTACCCTTAGTTTTGCTTTAAAAACCATAGAACCCCCTCATTTTTAAAGAAACAAAACCCCCTTTTGAAAAAACAAAGTCGAAACCAAACCTTTTTTGTCACTCTTCCTTCTGGCTCACCATACACAGCCTTGAGAAGACCGGAAAGTTTATCACCGGTGAGGGGAGATGAACAAAGGTGATGGAAGGGCAAACGCCGAAGGTAAAAACCAAAAAACCCTAATCTCTACAAATGCGTTGAAATGAAAAAAATATGAAAAGGTATACCTTAGAAGCTTTTTTTCTTCTGTTTGCTCGAATGAATCTCGAATGTTTACAATTGTTTTAGGGTTTCCTACTTATACCTTAAATATTACATCGAAATGAAAAATAGAAAATACAATAGAAAATTCCTATTGGTTCTCTACCGCTTCTGATAATTGTTGTACATTCCTCTGAAATTCCTAATTTTGTTGGTGTATACCCGTCCTTTCTGATATTTTTGCTCCCTTGTTTATTATGCCACAGTGGCCATTTCTGAGGGGAGGGGACCAGAGAGCTATTGGCGTGGCTGTTGACGTGGCGAGGCGATGACGACGTGGTGCTCGACCAGTGTTTCCCCCTGACAGCGTGAAGGTGCGGTGATGGTGCGGATTGCGTGGGGGATCGTTCAGAAGGCGATCAGATGCGGCTTGGGAGCTGAGGAGACGAATTGTGTTGCATACACGCAAGAAGAAAACCGAACGGATGCGGCCTAGAGAGTTGAGGAGGCGAGCGCGTGGGTGCGTGAGGGGAGCTGAAGGGCATTCTCGGTCAAATTTAGACCGTTAGATTGAATTTGATCCAATGGTCCATCTGTAACTACGCAAGAAAAAGGGAAACCAGATTAGGGTTTTGGTTAAGCTTGGGCTCAAGTTGGGCTGAATATGGATGTATATTGTTTTTTGGTTTTTCAAATGTAATATGGGCTGATATATATATATTTATATATATATATATGGACCAATTTTATTTTATTTTGTTGGGTTGAGTTTTATTTAATTTTGCTTTGAGTTTTCGTAAAATGGACATTAGTATATAACGTCGACTTGGGTTTTAAATATTTTAATTAGTCTTCTTTTTTGTTTTTTGGTTTAATAATAATAATAATAATAGCAAATAAGTAATATAAGCAATAAAATAAAAATGGATTATTAACCCGGACAAAAATTAATGATTACATGGGGCAAGAAACGAGTTGGATGTGGTATTGCCAAGTGAGAATGCTCGTTCGTGTAAAAAAAAAAGAGGGTGGGGCAGATCATTGGCAGCGCAAGCGCGTGGGGCGAAGGGGGATCATTCACTAAATCTAAGTGTGCGGTGTGACAATAAGCTCTATTGAAAGAGGGGAGAGCAACAATAGAGTTAGGAAAATTCCTAGGAGTTTCAACAATAGGTAACAAAGAAGTGATCATTAAAAAAATTGCTTGTTTATTAGATAAATAGGATCGAGAGAAATAGCAATGAGCGATAAGCGACGATGTGTACTGAGGAGAATTTGATACAGGAGATTGCACTGTTTATTGAAAAGCAAGAGAGGCGCGTGTGATAGTACATGATGAGATTTTATCTAGGCTTATTAGCGGCTTAGGTAGCGTAACTGTTGAGATAATCAATCAGATGTGAAAAGCAAAGAGGGGTGAATTGGCAAATAAAAATTTGAAGGGAGGCAATTAGAAAATGAAAAATTAAAGACACAAGGATTTATAGTGGTTCAAGCTTCTAACAAGCTCTACATCCACTACCTTATCTCCCCACTAAGGATTTCAAACAATTCACTAAGAATTCTTCCTCTTTTCTAAGCTAAGGAGGCAACTGTTACAATCGATCAAAGCTTTCTACCCAAAGCTTGATCAAGTTCACTCTCTTTACAAGAAAGAATGAAAAATGTAGAAAGACCTCTCAAAGGTGAATAAGTTTCCCAATTACAAGTACTTTCAACCCAAAACTTGAATAAAATTAATACAATTGAAGGACACTCAAGTGGGTTATAATATTTGACTCCAATAGCTCAAAGATGGTAGGATTTGTGCTTGAATGCTTTAGACTTGTTGACTTCTTGTTGTTGAAGCTTTGGAGACTTGATCTTATACCCCATCATTGATTTCTAACCGTTTAGGTAGTTGGGATATTGATTATAGTCATTGGGCTACAAATCTCCCGTAATAAATGCAGTTTGACAACCTACCATATCGGTACACGAAGAGCCATATCGGTACCTACCATAAAAAGAAAGAGTCGTTGTACAAAGGAGTATTGATACGCTTAAGGGCATATCAAAACGAGTATAGTGTAAAAACATACCCGTATCAAAACGGTATACCTGTATCAGTACGATTTTTGCTCACTAGAATCTGAGGTAAAAGTCTAAGAAAATTGTATCGGTACGCCTAGGAGGCATATCGATACGAGTTAACTAAAATTTAAAGTTTGTTGATTCCAATTACTGACAAGGCAACGATCATATATTAAATGCAAAGATTTTGAAAATCTTAACACCCTGTATCGGTACAGGTGAAGCCGTACCGATACTCATTGCTTAACCAAAATTTTCAGGTTGAATGTTGTATCGACACAGGCTTAACTGTATTAGTACGATTTTGCAAATAAAATTCCAGTAGCCAAAAGTCGTATCGAAACACTCAAGAGTGTATCGATACGCCTGGACGTTTTTGGTATTTGAGTATGAAAATACTTAGAAAAAATTTTGGGGTTTAAGTTTGAAAAAATTTTGGGGTTTAAGTTTTTGACTTAGAAACATTTTAAGTTCGATTCCTTGTCATTTTGTGAGACTTTTTGAATACTTAAAATTTTATCCAATTTTAAAAATAGGTCCTTAAACACTTTGTTATATCAAAATCAAATATAGGTTTTACACTCCCCCTTTTTGATATAACAAAACCATAATAAATTTTTTAAGTAAGTTTGAAAAATACTCCCCCTTTCTTTAAGACTAAAAGATATAGTTTTGAAAAACTTTGAAAAATTTAAGTGCTCTCTACTTCTCCCTCTTTTTGTTAGATCAAAATTAATAGGATATAAATAAAGCAAGATATAAACATTAAATGTACTCCAAGCATTAAGGAAATAACAAAAAGTACCATTAAAATTCAAAGCAACATTAAAATCCAACTTAATTCCTAAAAACATAAACCAAAACAAATAAACCAAAGCATGAGAGTTCATAAAATAAAGACATAGGTGCATAAAACATAATATGATATGATATGTCATGAGATGCAAGATGTCTGGGAGTCATTTTCATCGTCTTCTTCTTCATCCTCTTCATCTTCATCCAAGGTGTTGGTTATAAGAGATTGTCTTCATTCTCCATGGAAGGTGGTGAGAGATATGTCCATAGAAGCTTGACGATCCTCGGTCGAGGTAACTCTAGCCTCCAAGTATTGCATACGAGTATTAAGGGATGTCATGCGTGTATTAAGAGTAGTGAAACTTGATTGCATACTTGTATCCAAAGAGGCAAACTTCCCATCAAGATAAGCCATGAGTGCATCGAGGGAAGGTTGAGCTACCAGAGCCACCACCGGATCAGGTTGAGCACATTGAGAGAGATCTGTGACACGGATCCATTCTCTATTATAATATAAAAACTTTACGCGGTGGAGAGAGCGTTCATCAATTGTTTCGGTGAGAGGTTCGGCAACATCATAAGAGTAATCAATCTCAAACTTGTGGAATAAGATACTCAAGGTGAAACCATAGATGAATGATGAAACAAGAGTTGTATGGAGATTTTACACAAGGAAGACGATCTCCGCAAACATAATTTGAGCAAGGTTTGGACACTTACCCTCACGAAAGTAACAGATCCAAAAGTCATCAACTTGACGGATCGTAGGGAATTTCCCACCGGATGGTCGAAACCATCAAGTGATCATGAGGTGAAGGATTCAATCATGAGCATCAATTATGGTTACGGAACCACCAAGAACATGTCCCAACGAGTCTTCATCATCAATACCAACATCCTCTAAACCCAAAAAGTTTGTTAAAACCAAAGAATCAATTTGAAATTTCTTTCCTATAAAGTAAGATTCAATAGCAACAACATGGGTTTTCTCTTGGTTGTAAACACACCGAGCATTTGCATAAAAAATAAGGACAATGTTTCGATATATAATCCCATGTACACTAAAAAAGGTCATAAATTTCCATTGATACATCAACTCAAGGTATTTAAATTTAAAACGTTCGGATGAAAAAAAGATTGAAACAATGCACTCACGGCGAATTTTATAACCTTGGTATTGTTTAAAGTGAGCTATTGCATTTGGAAATCGGGGTTCATTAAAACAATTTTGAAAAATATAGGTTAAGTTGGGTTCTGTACCATCATTGTCGGAATTGGTATTGGATGATTGTCCCAATTATTTTCTTGCTCGTTTCTTAGGTGCCATGGTAAAAACCTGAAATCAAAATCAAACCATAAACACATTGTATGCATAAACATCACATTCAATCCAATAAACAATCTAATGATCAAGGTATTGTAAAAACTTATATCGTATAGTTTAAAATCATATACAAGTATAAAAAGAATTTTTGGTAAAATAAAATTTGAAAAACAATGTTAAAAAATATACGGTATAATTTTATGTTTGAACAAAAAAAATTCAGTTTTAAAAAGTTTTTACAAAATCTTTGAAGATTTTACTCGAATTGAAATGTATGTAAATGATATATGAACATCATGTATGATCTAAAGAAGATGCATACTCCCCCTAGAAACAAGCATAAATACATATAAGAGCAAAAACACATAAGCAATGCAATCAACCAAATTCAAGCAAGATTTTAACTCCAAAAGGCTCCAAGTCTCAAGAAAGGCTAGTTAAACCTAACTCTCTCCTAAGAGACCAAAAACGCTCTTTGTCTAAAGGTTTGGTAAAGATATCCGCTAATTGGTTCAAGGTGTCTACATATTCTAGAACTACATATTTTTCAAGACATGATCTCTAATGAAATGATGTCTTATCTCTATGTTCTTGGTTCTAGAATGTTGGATGAGATTCTTAGTGAGACATATGGCACTAGTGTTGTCACACTTAAGATGGATGGTACCTACATTAATTCCATAATCTAAAAGTTGTTGCTTCATCCAAAAGACTTGAACACAACAACTTCCGGCCGATATGTATTCTGCTTCGGTGGTAGATAATGCTACACTATTTTGTTTCTTTGAAAACTATAATATGAGCATACTACCTAGGAATTGACAAGTACCGGAGGTGCTCTTTCTTTCTATCTTACAACCTCTATAATCCGCATCCGAATAAGCATGCAAATCAAAGGATGAATCTCTAGGATACCAAAGGCCTAAACAAGGTGTGTCTCTAAGGTATCTAAAGATTCTCTTAACAACTATAAGGTGTGATTCTCTAGGACTAGCTTGAAATCTAGCACACAATGAAACACTAAAAATAATATCTGATCTACTTGCGGTAAGATAAAACAAAGATCCAAACATAGAGCGATAAAGCTTTAAATCAACTCACTTACCTCCTTGATCTTTATTAAGCTTTTTAGAAGAGCTCATTGGGTGGCTTGAGGTTTCACAATTCCCAAGCCAAACTTCTTGAGTATATCCTTGATATACTTAGCTTGATTGATGAAGATGTCATCTTTCCTTTATTTGATATGGAGTCCTAAAAAATTGAGAGCTCCCCCATCATTTCATCTCAAACTCACCTTGCATCAACTTAGCAAAATCTTGGCAAAGCAATTCATTAGTAGAACCAAAAATTATATCATCAACATAAATTTAAACTACTAAAATGTCTTTGCCTTTTCTTTTAATGAAGAGTGTAGTGTCCACCTTTCCTTTTCCAAAATCTTTTTCAATTAGAAAACTTGATAATCTTTCATACCAAGCTTTAAGAGCTTGTTTTAAACCATATAAAGCTTTTGAAAGTTTAAAAACATGGTTTGAGTATTTTGGATGTTCAAAATTGGGTGGTTGTTCTACATACACTTCTTCATTAATAAAACCATTAAAAAAAACACTTTTTACATCCATTTGAAAAGGCTTGAATTCATGATAACATGAAAATGCAAGAAGCATCATAATAGCTTCCATTCTAGCTACGGGTGCATAGTTTTCATCAAAATCGATTCATTCTTCTTGAGTGTAACCTTGAGCAACAAGTCTAGCCTTGTTTCTCACCATGTTACTACTCTCATCTAGTTTTTTTTCTAAAAACCCATTTAGTCCCTATGGTAGATTTATTACTAGGCCTATCAACTAATGTTCATACTTGACTTCTCTCAAATTGATTTAATTCTTCTTGTATAACCAATATCCAATAATTATCTTTTAATGCTTATTTGATATTTTTAAGCTCTATGCATGAGATAAGTACATCATTGCAAATATTTCTAAGACAAGATCTAGTGGTTACCCCTTTGGATGGATCACCCAAAATCTCACCACCTTTGACATAGTTGAACTCCCTTGGGTAGCTCACTTCATTTTCCTCCAGATTCATGTCATTCAATGCTTCTATAGGTGTATCTTGTATTTCTTCTTCTTTGGATGGAACTTCATCTACCTTTGATGATTGCCCACCATTATTGGCTTCAAAAATTCCTACATCATCATCATCACAAGAATTATTCCTCAGAAGAAGGTTATCATCGAAAACCACATGTATAGACTCTTCAACTACCAAAGTTCTTTTGTTAAATACACGATAGACTTTAGTGTTTAAAGAATAAATTAAGAAAATAGCTTCATCACTTTTTGCATCAAATTTGCCTAAATTGTCTTTTTCGTTATTTAAAACAAAACATTTACATCCAAAAGGATGAAAATAGCTAATGTTAGGCTTTTTGGATTTTAGAATCTCATAAGGTGTTTTCTTTAAAATCGGCCTAATCATTACTCGGTTGACAATATAGCAAGCCGTATGAGTGGCTTCTGCCCAAAAATACTTTGGAAAATTGTTTTCATAAAGCATGGTTCTAGCCATTTCTTCTAAAGTGTGATTTTCCTCTCAATAACCCTATTTTATTGAGGAGTGGGATGAGCGGAAAAATTATGGCTTATACCATTTGAGTTACAAAAATCCTCAAAACCTAAATTTTTAAATTCAGTTCCATGGTCACTTCTAATGTGAGAAATAGAATGACCAACATTATTTGAGTAATTTTTGAAAATGTGATGAATTTTTCTAAAGCCTCATCCTTGGTACTTCAAAATAGAATCCAAGTAAATCTAGAGTAATCATCAGCTAAAACAAATACATATGATTTTCCACCCAAGCTCATAGTCCTAATAGGGCCAAAAAGATCCACGTGGATCAATTGTAAAACTCTACTTTTAGAAACACCAGTAATAGGTTTAAAAGAAACTCTTTTGTGTTTGCCTTTTGCAAAATCATCATAAATTTTGTCGAAAGAAAACTTTATTTTTGGCAAACCTCTTACAAGATCATTTGAAACCAATTTTTCTAAAACACTCATACTTGCATGCCCTAGTTTTCTATGCCATAACATGAGTCAAGTTCATCTTTTGCAGCAAAACATGTATTTGAATTATGAATGTCATCCAAATGCACCATGTATATGTTTCCTATACAATGACCAATAAGCACAATTTTGTTAGTTTCAATGTTGATAATTTTGCAACCATTTAAATAAAAAAGAACATTGAAACCTTTATCACAAAGTTGGCTTATGCTAAAAAGATTATGTTTTAGACCGTTGACATACAAAACATTGTCAATGAGTATGGAAGAGTGATTACCAATGGAACCAATTCCTTCAATGTGGCCTTTGGAGTTGTCAGCGAAAGTCACTACTCCTTCACTCTTTGGTTTTAGCTCTAAGAACCGACTCTTGTCACCGGTCATGTGTCTCAAGCATCCATTATCAAGGTACCACGAATTTGCGCATGTAGCTTTGTCCTTGTAGCAAATCTCCCCCTACAAACAAAGATTAAGTCTTGATTTTTGGTACCCAAATCATTTTGGGTCCATGAGTATTAGCTCACAAAATATTGGTTCCCTTGGAAATCCAAGAAGCAATGACACCAACATCATTAGAAGTGATTAGTTTCTTAAGAACCCAAACACTCCTAATCATTTTACCTTTAGAGGACCTTTGGATGCCTCTTTGTTTGTAGCCACCAAAGTTTCTCTTTACATAGTTGGGTTTTGAAGAACTTGCTTTTTCAAAACTTTGTTTCCCAACTTTGCTTAGAGAAGCTTTATTAAGTATGGCTTATATACTGATAAAGGACATATGTATTTTGGTAATTGTACCGGGGTTACTCTTATATATTCATTATGTAGTAACCTAATTGTATTATCAAGTTAATAAGAAAAAAGAACAGTCGCTCATTGCTCCCCGATGACATAAGCATAATGCTGAACCTCGTTAAAATCCCGTGTTCTTGTTTGTTTAATTTCCTGTTCGTTTTCCTGATTGCACAACAAGCTTTGAGATCACTCACCTATAAAACCCCATTCTCGGCCTGGTCGAGAACCGGGTCGGAGAGTGCTACCGATAAACGATGTGGTGATCAGTGCAATGAATTTCAATAAATAATCAAAATTTAAATGAAGTCGTGCTTTTAAAACATTATCAAATAGTAACATAAATCCAATTATCCAAAAAGAGACAATAATCAATTATTTAAAGCCAATTCTTAAACATTTATAAGTTTTAGGGCTAAATTGTAATTTCAGTGTTCTAGAGGTCCTTTTTACAAAATTAACTTTACTACAATGAAATTCAACCTATAAACAACAATTTTATAAATTTTCATGTTAATCAAAGTTCAACTCCCCTTTCAATTAAGGTCTATAACATTCAGTGACCAAAATGCAATATTTCAAAACTTTTTCTTAATACTTATAAATGAATTACCTGTCACCGTACCGGTAATTGGATGGCTGTATTGGTACACCATGCCTAATTTAAGAGTTCCAGATTCAATGGATACAAACTCGTATCGATACAACTAAAGATTGTATCGGTACGAGTTGACCACGTTGACTCGTATAGATACATCATAAGACCGTACCGATACCTTTAATTTTTCCAAATTCCAGTGACCAAAATCTGTATCGATACGCACTGTGTGGTATCGATATGCCCTGTTTACTAGGTCCAATTAAGCATACCCGTATCGATACGCCCTAAGAAGTATTGATACGCCATGTACTATTATGACAAATTTTATCTGGTTTTTAATCAAATTAACTTATCAAACGTTGTCCAAATGCAATGAAACTTTACCAGCAAGTCCAAAATACTGTAATCTACTAGCATGTCGAATTCCACATACGTCCGAATCTGTTTACTAGATTTTTACCTTTTAGAGCCAAATATGCCATATAGCCTACTTTTAACCACTTCTATAATACCATATTGAGCCTTAAGCCTTTATACAAAACATAGGCAATGAACACACACCCAAAAGGCTAAAAGTGACTAATTCAACTACTTTGCCACCATACTAGGAGTTAGAAAGAGCAATATACATTACTTTTGTCCTGTGATGACTTGCCAAACTTCTGATTTGCTCTGATCTCGAGTCGCTACTTGATCAACCTAAAATGCATGAGATGAAATGCATTAGGCATACTTTTCCTAGTGAGGTAGTCATAAACAATACAATTAACAATGGAATGCATAACAAATCATGCTAAAAAACATCAATGATATATTTCATGTTCAATATCATTTAGTTCATATTTCAATATTAATCCTTGGAATCGATTCAACACAGAGGATACGCGAATTCCCTATGCCTCGCCAAATTAATGAATGGTCTAGTCCCTTTTCCTCGCCAATATGAACAAAAACACGAGCATCCCTCCACCTCACCACAATATAGGTCGTAGCCCAAGGACCGTAGTCCACCCGTACCAATGAGCTCATGAATTCTATGGCATGCCAATTGTATCCAAAGTCCCTCGAATCCAAGGTCCGGTGACAATATCAATAATCAATGTTCAATAACAATGAAAATATCCAATGTTCTTACCAATAAGCAATGTTCTGGTGCCAATGTTCAATAGCAATATCAATGACAATGGAGATATTCAATGATCTCAATTTTCAATGTTACAATGAAGATAACTATATTGAATCAATGTTCAATGACAATGAAAATGATGATAATAATAGCAATGACTATGCTCTATGTCCAATGTTCAATGTTTCAATAATTCAATGACTATATTGATGGTGAATTCAATGACAATAACCTATGGTAATGACTATAACAATATTGATGTTTGATATTCAATACAATGACTTACCTTTACTTACCAACAATATCCTCTAAGTGGTTCGATGTAATATGCCTTAACAAAGATGTTAGAAATACTATATACAATGATAATGGGATCGGGAAAGGCACCTAACCTAATCCAGAGACTTTGACTATACTCACCTTAGTATCCGATGCTCCTACGGCTCTCAGATCGTGATTCCTTTATCCTTAGCTTTCGTAGGAGATGATGGTCCTTCAATCCTTTCTTCTCGAGCTAGGAAAGCAATAGGAAAAGTGTAAAAATCGAAGTTATAATTCAAAATCGATATTCAAACTTACACTAGCTATTTTCCAATAGCTTCCCATGGATTTTAAGATTGAAGAACATAATCTTAGCCTTAAGCTCTTTAACTTAAAATCAAAATTAAACTTCAATCTTCCATGGACCTGTAAAATTGTTTCGGGGCTTTTACTTACCCAACCAATAGCTACACAATAGGATCAAGATATTCAAGAAATCTTAAGCTTGAATTATCCACAAATGAAGGTGCTTGCTTGGAGGTTGAAGACAAAGATAAATGGATGTGGTAGCTTAATTCTTTAATCGGGTGAAGTTCTTAATTTGTTTTACTCCTCAACCCTTTGGTAGCCGAAAGGCTTTCCTCACAATGAAGGAATTTCATCTACACGTTCCACGTAGGGGTGATTAGTCATGAGGAGGGGCTAATTGCATGATTAGACCATCAACTTCCTATGCTTTATACTTTACCCCTAAACTAGCAATTTTCTCAATTTAGTCATTAAAAGACTTTCTATAAATTTAATAAGGTCCCTAAACAATAAAGTGGCTCACTCGGAGTCCAATATTGATGCAATTGACCACATGGTCAAAGTCAAAGCAATATTTGAGCCTTTTTGGTGTAGGGTTTCGATCGCTGGAACCCAATTTTGACTAGACCGATTTTAGAGATGTTACATCACCTCCTTGTGGTGATCATCATGAACCTTGGAAAGCAGGTTTTGCAAGTCTTAGTTTTTCATTTCAAAATCTTTTTAACTTTCTTGCAAATCCAAAACCTTCTTTTCAAGTTCTGAATTGGTTTTAGATAAGGAATCGTTTTGATTTTTCAAATTTGAAATTCTTTTCTTGTTTTTCAAAAGGGATTCCTTATACTTCTCAACCAAATTGTCATAAACCTTTTGTAGCTCACCATAAGCTTCTTGAAGCTCATCAAAAGTGAAATCAAATGTAGATGAGTTAGAGGTTACCTTAGGACCCTCCTCAAGAGCCATGAGGCAAAGGTTGGCAACTTCTTACTCTTCTTCATCGGGTGATTCCTCATCACTCCAAGTAGCAACGATTGCCTTGAGATTCTTTTTCTTCCTGAAGCTCTTCCTTTTGAGTTGGGGGCATTCGATTCTTATATGCCCCGGCTTCTTGCACTCAAAGCAAATAAGTTGATCATTCTCTTCCTCATTGTTCTTATTCTTGAAATTCCTTTTTCGATAGAACTTTCTTCCCCGATTGGATTTCATGAACCGAGTGAACCGTTTGGCTAGCATAGCCATTTCTTCATCTTCATCCTCACTCGAATCACTCTCTTCTTGTGAAGCTTTGAGAGCAATTCCTATTTTCTTCCTTTCTACTTTCTTCTTCTCAACCTTCTTCTCTTTTTTCTTCTTCTCATCTTATCTACCTTTCTTCATGATCTCATGAGTAAGGAAAAAACTCATAAGAGCATCAAGCTTCAAGGTTTTGAGATCCTTTGCCTCAATGATGGTGGTTCTCTTACCATCCCATGACTCGAGAAGGGAGTATATGAGCTTTCGAACAAGCTTGTCTTCGAGGATGACTTCTCTCAAACCCTTAAGACTGTTGACTATGACAGAGAACTGATCGAACATCTTGGTGATGCTCTCATCTGGTTCCATCTTGAAATTATCATATCTCAAATTGAGAAGTCCAATCTTGGTCTCATTTACATCGTTGGTTCCTTCATAGGTGGTCTCGAGTTTTTCCCACACCTCTTTTGTACTCGTACAATAAGACATCTTCGAGTACTCATCTGGTCCAAGTGTACAAAAGAGCATGTGCAATGCCTTGTCGTTTATTTGCAACTTCCTCATTTCTTTATTGGTTATTTCTTGCTTGGACTCAGGAACTTACCTTTCTCTTTCTTGCTTCATCGAAATAGATCGTCCATCTTCAGTTACATCCCAAAGGAGGTAATCGTTGGATTTGATGAATAGCGTCATTTGATTCTTCCATTAAGGATAGTTGTCCCCATTGAAGAAGGGCAATTTAGTGGTCGATTGAGACTCGTACAAGTTGTTGCCAGAAGTAGATGCCATGGCTTCAATTGTAGATTGATGTATCTCTTTCAGATCGACTCAAGAAGATTTTAATCCTTCCAATGAGTGTAGATCTGATACCAATTGTTGAGATAATCAACCAGATGTAAAAAGCCAAGATGGGGTGAATTTGCAAATAAAAATTTGAAAGAAAACAATTGGAAAATGAAAATTTGAAGACACAAGGATTTGTAGTGGTTCAAGCTTCTAATAAGCTCTACATCTACTACCTTAGCTCCCCACTAAGGATTTCACTAAGAATTCTTCCGCTTTTCTAGGCTAAGGAGGAAACTGTTACAATCGATCAAAGTTTTCTACCCAAAGCTTGATCAAGTTCACTCTCTTTACAAGAAAGAATGGAAAATGTAGAAAGACCTCTCAAATGTGAATAATTTGCCCAATTACAAGTATTAACCCAAAACTTTAATAAAATTAATATAATTGAAGGACACCCAAGTGGGTTACAATATTTGACTCTAATAGCTCAAAGGTGGTTGGATTTGTGCTTGAATGCTTTAGACTTGTTGACTTCTTGTTGTTGAAGCTTTGGAGACTTAATTTTATACCCCCTCATTGATTTCTAACCGTTTGGGTGGTTGGGATATTGATTATAGTCATTGGGCTGCAAATCTCCCGCAATAAATGTAGTTTGACAACCTACCATATCGGTACACGAAGAGTTGTATCGGTACCTGCCATAAAAAGAAAGAGTTGTTGTACAAAGGAGTATCGATACGCTTAAGGGCATCTCTAAACAAGTATAGTGTAAAAACATACTCGTATCGAAATGGTATAGCCGTATCAGTTTGATTTTTGCTCGCTAGAATCTAAGGTGAAAGTCTAAGAAAAATTGTATCGATACGCCTAGGGGACGTATCGATACGAGTTAATTGAAATTTAAAGTTTGTTGATTCCAATAACTGACAAAGCAACAATCATATATTAAATGCAATGATTTTGAAAATCTTAACACCCCGTATCGGTACAGGTGAAGCCGTACTGATACTCATTGTTTAACCAAAATTCCCAGGTTGAAGGCCGTATAGAAATGGGCTTAACCGTATCTTTACAATTTTGCAAATAAAATTCCAGTAGCCAAAAGTCGTATCGGAACACTCAAGAGTGTATCGATACGCCTGGGCGTTTTTGGTTATTTGAGTATGAAAATACTTAGAAAAACTTTTGGGGTTTCAGTTTTTGACTTAGAAATATTTGAAGTTCGATTCCTTGTCATTTTGTGAGACTTTTTGAATACTTAAAAATTTATCCAATTTTACAAATTAGTCCTTAAACACTTTGTTATATCAAAATCAAATATAGGTTTTACAATAACTAAAAAGAATACGGTAATGTTGAAGACATAATTGAAAGCATGGTGGTGATAGAGCTTGGTAAGTCGAATTTTTGTTTATTTGGAATTGGTTCGGTGACTCTTTGATGTTGGTATTTTGGGGATCGTATGAGTTTCTGTATGTGCCTTACAAGATAGAATATGTGTTTAGTAGTGCACTTGTCGGGGTAATCCAGGTGTTAGTTATTTTAGTTATTTGGTTGCTATAATCGTGGCATGATGTTGAGGTGCTTGGAGGCTTGTCTAGCTTGTTTGTTAGATTCTATACTTTGCTCGGTTATGATTATGCAAAGTCGTGATGGGTTTGATATAATTTGATTAGTGTGGTGTCATGGATTCGTGGTGTTTTCCGTTTGACTTGGTTTGGGGTGTCGTTTGATTAGTGTGTTGTTGTTGTTTGTTTCGAGTGTCTTTGGACAATGTTTGGTTCTTCACTTTCTTGTGTTGGTGTCGTTTCTTGTTTCCTAGATATTATCATGTGTACTCTTTTCCTCCAATTTAGGATTATGGAGGTTTTTAACGAGGCACGTGTTAATACTTTGTATGATTTTTCCTTTAATAAAATCATATGTGCTCATAAAAAACGTAATACACCACTGAACACCATTAGTTTTTAAATGGTTATTAAAAATCTCAAAGGCTCAACATATAATTAATTATATTTCAAAATAAAATTAGAAGAAATGTAAGATTTGTTTTCATTACTTTATCCTCAATTCATTCGATAATCTAGAATCTGATTTGATTTAATTGAATATATAAAACCCGAGGCACTATCACTTCAGAACAAGGTCAAAGAAATTGATCATGGATTGACCATGGTCGCAAGGCTAAGAACTGATTTGGTCTTTTTTTTTTTGTTTCAACAAAAACGATTACCTTGCACCTTAGCATTATCTTGGTTAATAAGATTTGTTTTCAATTCACTTGATAATTTGGAATCTGATTTGATTTTTTTATCAAGTATGATTACATTGAATGGAAAATCATACAAAATTATCGTGTGCTTCATTAAAAACCTTTCTAAGTCTAAATAGAGGAAAAGAGTACATCGTGATAATTCAAAGAAACGAAAAATAGCCGAAAAACAACAACAAAAGGCAAACTAACACTAAACAAACCCACTGGAACACACATCCTAAACCAAAGGCGGAACTTAGAATAAAAGTTTGAAAGGGTCAATTTAAATTTTTAAAAATTTTGGAGGCTTAAACGAAAATTTCAAAAAATTAAGGGTTGAACTAAAATTTTTAATAATTTTGAGAGATTTAAAAAAAATAAATTAAAAGTTTAAAAGAAAATTTAATTAAAAATATTCAAAATTTTGAGTCTTAATATAAATTTTAAAAAACCTTGAAAGGGCTAAATTAAATTTTTTTAAAAAATTTAGGGATAAAATTCAAGTTTCCTAAAATTTAGGGGGTACGCCCCCACCGGTCCCTCAAAGGATCTGCCATTGTCCTAAAATCACGACAAGCACTTAGCATATCAAATGCATTCAAAGCCACAACACCCTTGCCCATTATAACCAGCCGCGCACACAACACAACTAGAACCAACTATACATTAACTTGAAACCATGAAGTTCACTCAACACCCCCCTTCGTTAACGCGTCGGCCATACCATTAGCCTCCCATAACACATTATGGAAGAAACACTTGGTAACGTCTGACAAGCATCATCAGTTTGCCGAAAACAACGCCAAAGCACCCATAGTCTTTTCTCAAATACAACACCCATGACACCACCACCGTAGAATCTAACTCAACAACAATAGAAGGCAACGTTACCCAAGATGAATTCAAAAACATTTTAAGCGCATACACAATCGCATGAACCTCCACCTCATTTGACTCCATTACTCCCAAAGGTCCCGAGAACAAGGCCAGTACATGTCCCTCCGAATTTTGCAAGACGCCACCACATCCCGCAGGACACAACTTACCCTGAATGAACCCATCCACATTAAACTTAAGTGATCCCTCCATAGGTGGCACCCAAACAATCCCCTTGCGAACCAACCGACTCATGCCCGTAGCAACACAAAGTCGTGGATATTCCCACCATTGTGCCTTCAATATATCCATCCCATCCTTAGCTGTTGTGGTCCAATATAAAGCATGTAATTTAATCAGAAAGAAAATCTCACCCGGTGCTAAACATTTCTTATTAAAGATGAGCTCATTCTGAGCTAACCACATAGACCATAAAGTCGTTGCACTACCCACAATCCACCACCGTCGAAGAGTGACAGAAAAGCTACTAACATAACCTTGGCTATGAAACTCATAATTGTTTTTGGCCGTACCACGCATACCCCACCATTGCAAAAACCAAGATCAAGTCTCATACTTAAACGACAAGAATATAGAATATGATCCAAATCATCTTCCCCCTCCCCACAGCAGACACAACTAACCGACATTCTCTCTAAGACAATTCCCTGATCCCGAAGCATACACAATGTCGGAAGTCGATGTAGCAAGATAAACCATAGAAAGTATTGGATCTTTGGAGGTACCTGAATCATCCAAACCATAAAAGAATCAAGTGTTAATTCCTCCATGCCCAAAGACATCAAATCCTTGGTCGAGAAAACACTTTTCGTAGTTGGCCGCCACACTAATCTATCAACAATCGTCCCCACCAAGGGGCACTACCGTGCCAAGTCCCTCAAGTCGACAAGTTGCCTTAACTCAAATATGTGCAAAGCGCGACCAAAGAACGAATGCCACCCCTCATGTTCCCAACACTCATTATGCAAGTAGTCCACAACCACAACTAGCTTGTCAATCGCTACTCGGAATAACCAGAGAAACAACACACACGAAGGCTCCTCAGAGCACCATAAATCATGCCAGAAAAGGATATCCGACCCTCACCCCACTATCCAAACAAATCGGCTTACTCCCATAAATTTCTCAACGCGCTTATCCTCCTAAGCCTCAACTATCTGCCTCTAAACAATCGACATCCTAGATTTTCCATGAGTATTAAAATGCCAAGACAAACCATGTCCCTCATGCTTTTCAACTATTAGAGAATGCCAAAGAGAATTTTTCTCTAAAGCATACCTCCACGCCCATTTGGTCAGTAAATCTAAATTTCGCAATTCAAGATCTATTACTCCCATGCCACCATGCTTCTTCAGCTTACACACAGTAGCCCAATGAACACGACATAATTTCCTAGAGGTTTCCGAACCTCGCAACAAATTTCGCACTGCCTTCTTATTAGATAGGGACCCAAACCCCTTACGTTCCACGATAACACCTTCATAATGTTTTGCTATTCCTCCTAATCCCCCTTGTCAAGTAAACCCACTATATCTTTGACGACCGCCTCTTCATTCCCTATCGTAGAAGCACATAAATATTTCCCTAATTCAACCGTAGCGCGTGCCTCTCTCAGTAAAGCTTGTTGTCGAATCGCATATGTTGTATCACTAAAAGACCCCATTGTTGTCTCTTGTCTCGGCAGCACCGACTCCTTGTCCCTACCTCTTCCTGTTTACGATTAAAATTAATTGGCAAAACAAAATCTAACACATTCCTTGAACCCTAAGTGTCATCGGTAAATAAGGGATTAGAATTTTCAATTAGAGGCTCAACCAGGATCACAAAATTGGCATTAATCGGCCCAATTTCCCTGGGCTCTAACGAAAATGACGCAAAGTCTACTGGGCAATCCACTAAATTCAAATCCGTTAAAACTGCTATCTCCTTCCATATCCAATCGCGACACCATACCCACATCTTCATCCGGCATCCAATCCTTTGAACTTGTCTGAACTTCAAGCTCCCTTTCCGCTGAACGTTGTTGCTCAAGCCACATATCATTCACCCTCCACATCAGAAATTCCCCGCTATCCAAACCATTTTGATCACAATCATACTCTTTGTGAGCCGAATTGGAAGTTTGCTTACACGGTTTACTCTCCCCACCCCGCAAACTGTTAAGTTCACCAACATCCTCGTCCCTCTTACTCGACTCATCCTCATCACTATCAACCTCTGACCTACACACCCGTTCGCAATGAGAGCATAATTACTCATTTGCTCGTGGTTCAAATTCAACCACACGAACGCGGAACGTCAGAACTTGTACATGTAGCTCTAAAATTTTATCAATACATTCTAACTTATCTGTCTCAATTAGAATATGACCCCTTTCAAATGAATTTGGTTCTAGAGTTGAATCATCACAACGTATCAAAGTCCCCCACTTCAAAGCTATATTCTCAAACGTTCCTCTCGACCAAACATGCAACGGAACTCCAGATATCGATAACCAGACCCTCTGGCTCCCATTTAGCTATCTTGGAAAACCACTTACCTAACCCTTTATTCTTGAGGACAGTACGTTGTGTATCCGAGATAGAAAACATCAGTATAATTCTTGACCCAGCCAAACGCATTAATGAAAACCCATAATCTCCACCTCATTCAATTCTCTTGAAAGTGTTGCAATCCCCTTCGACACCCTACACCACGTAATCATGCAATGCTGCAGTATCCCAATCTTGTCATTGTCCTCCACCCCCTGCACAATTCGATGTCTTCCCACACCACTTGAGACATCCACCCTAGGTGTTATTTCATTCCCATTTGTCTTCACCAAAACTTCCTTCTACCACCAATAAGAATCTCGTGTCGCTCTTCAAGCAAAAGATACACTCAGTTAAGACCCATAAATTCAATTTTCATCCAACCTCTCAATCACCCTTTTTGCCGCAACCTTCGATCCCATATGCACAAAACGAATCAAAATCCATTCCTTGCTCTTTCGGATGGCACAAAAACATTTAGAACTTGACCATGACGATCAAACACCTACCACACGTCTTTCCAATGAGTTTGATCTGATAAGTTTTCCACATAAAGCGTCCAACATCGACGGCGGCTACTCTAACTCTCCGGCGGCATCATTCTTATATAATGATGATGTGGTAGTACAAAGCAACGTGGCTATGTAACAAAATTTTATGTGCAATATTTTCCTAAATATGCCAGAAAAATCATCTCTCATCGATTTGATTTATTTTAATATATATAAAACGAATTTATTAATTTTAGGGTTTTTAACATATTAGAATTAAGAGTAAACTATACAGGTGACCACTTAATTATGGAGTTATGTCAATTTGACCACTGTACTTTTAATTTTAGCAATTTTACCACATAATTATTTAATTGGTTCCGATCAAGCCAACAACCGTTAAAAAAATAGAGGATGGCGTGGTTGTTAAATAAAACTAGTATAATTACACATTAGGTCCCCGTTATTTACACAATATATCAATTTAGTCCTAATTTTAATTTAATAAAATAAATTAATTATTCAATTAGGTGGTGACATTATTGGAGGACTTTAATTATTTTTATTTTATTTAATTAATTAATTTTCCTCCTCCAATCAGGTGATGACATACCACTAGGATCCCTCAAGCGCAAGTGGCGTGTGTTTACCACTAGGGCAAGCATATTTTTGAGATGTGAAGTACGACATTTAATATGTGTGTTAGATGGTTGTTAATGCCTGAAAAAAGAAGGAAATGTGGTTTTAGGGAACTCGAACATGACATACTTATGATGCATAAAAACATCTAACTCAATTAAATAAATCTAATAATTAAATTAAAGTTAATAATATTTTTATATATTTTAAATTATAGTTAGTGATCGATTTAAAACTATATTAAATTCATTTAGCGAATCCAAACTCACGAGATAATTCAAAATTATATTATGTCCGTGAATTTGGATTCGCTAAATGAATTTAATATAATTTTAAATTTCTTATTTTTTTAATATAAAAATGATTTTAAGATTTTTGTATTTTTAAACTAAATTTAATATATTTTCATTTCTAGATTTATTTTTATAATTTCATGTATATAATCATTGAATTGATTTTTTAACTTAATTAATAATTTCAATATTTATTAAAAAATTTAATTAAATTATTATATATAATTATATTAAAAATCAAAATTTTTGAATTATATTAAATTTATTTAGTGAATCCAAACTCACGAACATAATTCAAATCCGTTCATGAGTTTGGATTCACTAAAAGAATTATTTTAAATCGTGCACTAACTATAATTTAAAATATATACAAAATATTGTAAACTTTAATTTTAATTATTAGATTTATTTAATTGGGTTAAATTTTTTATGCATCATAAGTATGTTATGTTTGAGTTTCCTAAAACCACATTTCTTTCCTTTTTCCGGGCATTAACAACCATCTAACACATATATTAAATGTTGTACTTCATATTACAAAAATATGCTTGACCCAATGGCAAACACATGCCACTGTACTAGGGGGATCTTGGTTTGAATCTGCCTATGGCCATTTTCTTTGCTCCCATTTTTCCTCCTCCATTTTTCCATTTAATTAATTAATTAAATTAAAATAATTAAAGTCCTTCAATTAGTTGTCACCACCTAATTGAATAATTAATTTATTTTATTAAATTAAAATTAGGACCAAATTAATAAATTGTGTAAATAATGGGAACTAAATGTGTAATTATACCAGTTTTATTTAACACTCTCTTCGTTTTTTAACGATTGGTAGCTTGATTAGAACCAATTAAATAGTTATGTAATAAAATTGCCAAATTGAATAATCAATTATTTTTGTCTCTTTTAATTCGTGAGTTAAGATTTTTGGAGTTTTTTAAGGATTTTATTCATTAACATATTAAAATTAAATATATGAGGTATGAGGAAGAAGAGGTTGATTTGTAATTTTTAATTTATAAGAAAATATTATGTGGAAATAAAGATGATGTAATTTTATTTAATTGGATAGGACCATGTAGGAGGTGGTGAAAATGGTTCATGAAATAATTTCTTCTAAATTTGTTTTGAAATATGATTAATTATATTTCGAGCCTTTGAAATTTTTAATAATCATTTAAAAGTCATTCAAAATTAATGGTGTTCAGCGATGTATTACGTAGTGGTATTTAGCGGTGTGTGTCGTCCGTTCTAGAATTTTCCTAATTTATATTTTATATTTTATATTTTAATATTTATGAATATATGGTTTGAATTTGGAATTGACGAATACTATTATTTGAATCGATTTATATTGAACAATAATAACCAAATTTAATGGTGATAATAAATAAATTCAAATTTATATAAACTTTAAAATTAAATCGAAATTTAAATTAATTATATAAATTCAAATTTAAATTTTACAAAAAATCTAATATGCTATCTAGTTATGGTAGTCGAGATTGCGGATTAAAAAATATTACTGGTTAGGATTCGAATTTTAAAATTACTATCCGTTGCATGTCCATAGCGGATACAAATAAACATATCCAAATATTCATTATCTGAATCTACATTATTTATACGAATGCAAATTAAGAATTTGAATATCTAAATTCGACTCTTGCCTATAAATATAGAATATGTTTGTTTCTAATGTGATTCAAACCTTTGTCATCCAAAATTTTAGTAGGTTCAAATATTCCACATGTAATTAAAAAGTTTGAATTTAATATTACATATCCAACAAATAATTATAATTTATTTATATTTGAATTATGATAGTAATACTCGGTTAATTTACATATTAAAATAAATTTAAAATTTTTAAACATTTATATTTTCAAATTTAGAATTGAATAATTAAAAAATACATATCCAATCTATTGTCTTTCCTAGTTCTACCTATTTGCATCAAGAAAATGAAGTATTTAATAATGGCGGCCGTGGGACATAAAGAAGTTATTTTCAAACTTCAATGAAATAATTGCAAATTCACAAAAGCATTTATTAAGATACTTAAGAGGTCCATCACATCCATATGATATGATACTTTCAATAATATTTTTTTAGAGAAAAATGAAATAAAATATATTCCCATTTCCCACATTAAAATGAAATATTTATTTAATATCACCACCCCACCCACCATCTTGTTTTTCTTTTATATATTTATTTATATTATTATAAAAAAATGAAAGAAATTGGACCCACAGACCATTGAGCAATTCAAACATGATGACTGGATGTGGCAGGATCACTTAAACGAGGTTTAACCGTTAAAAATGTGTTTAATTTATTTTTTTAGTTTGATGTCTAAGGTTTATTCTGGGTTATTTTATTATTGAACGTTTTTTTCCTAATTCATATCAATTTTATTTTGTTAATAGACGTTAAAAAAATACCGTCATCCAATTATAGTATGATACGTGGTCTAATTTTTTATTTATTTAATTTCTAAATTTCTTTAAAAATATAAATTTCTTAAAAAAATATCAAAGTTTTAATTTCTTTCAATTAAACCATCAAATCACATCTCTCTTACTGTCTAGCATCCCCACACGTCAGTAGTTCACCGTTCAAGCGCACCGTACCTTACCTTTCGGCATTCTCACCCTCTAGTCATCGGTCATAAGCCCAATTGATCTTTTTTTTCTTAATTGTTGGATGTTCGTTGACAGAACAATTAACAGTCCATTCATCGGTTTTCAACGACGGGACTTTTCAGTCGTGGGGGGTCAACAAAGACAAGGGTGGCGGGTGGTGATTGAATTAGTGGTGGGAATGGAGGAAGTTAGGGATTTAGGGTTTAGGTTTGAGGGTTTTGGATGAATTAAAATTTTAGGTTTTTTTATAAAATTAAAGATTTTTTATTTAAAAAATAAAAATTAAAGAAAATACAAAAAAATATGCCACATGTGTTTTGTCGGATAGCAAAAAAGATTATAACGTCTGTCACAAAAAAATTTAATCTTAGTTGCAAAATAAAACGTTAGACACCAAAATAACTTCTCATAAACATTAAATACCAAACTGAACAACAATATGGGTTGGGCACCTTTTGACGCCTTTAAGCAATGTTGATGCAAATAGTTAATCCAACTATATCGATTTGGTTAATTCAATTAAAACATATATCAATAATCTAATCGATTCGATACATAATATAAAATTATACATTTGCACTGTACTTGAACAATCACCATGTAATTAAACTTAGATATAATTATAACGTATTTGGATAACTATCATAATTCACGGGTCTTGCTGAAATAATATAATTGTAGGCCCCTAATTGCATTCTACAATTTTACTTATTTATTTATTATAACTATAGTTTTTATGTACGTGCACTTGTTTTACAATATCAACTTACAAGTTATTATAGGGTAATTACGTAAATCATTACTAGATTTTACTTTAAATCTATTTTGGTCATTTAAGTTTCAAAACGTTCAATTTATTCATTGAAATTTTGGCATTAAACATTTTTTGTCGCTAAAGATTATACATTAAACGTTTTCTTTGTCACTCTTAAACTCTCAAACGGTCGTAGATGATGGTCGTTTAGCCCCAAATTTTACCAATCATTTCGTCTCGCTCCCTTGAGTCTGAATTCGACTTTTATTTTACAAGACATGCTCAAAAGTTCACAAATGGGCCAAAAACCTTATGGTTTCTCTCTCCTCGATCTCCTTCCTCTACAATAGGATGAAATTCATTTCTCACTATGTTGCTTTTCTTGTGCCGATAAAAATTTCCACGGTTTAGATCTTGGAGAAATTCTTTCCTTCATCAAAAATTACACGTCGTCAAAAAATTAACAGAGAAATAACAAAAAAATTCAATATTTAATTTTTAGTGAGTAAATTAAACCTTTTAAAATTTTAATAACTAAAATAAATTTGAAAATAAGTTTAGTGGTGATTTACCCATTAATTTTTTTATTATATTGCTACAAGTAGGGTTTTATAATATATATTATATTATATTATATTATATTTATGGTATCCTTTATCAACTGCAATAATTTTATTTGTATTAGTAATTTTATTGTCAAATATTTATTTAAATATAATTGGTATAATTACTTAGATATATTCATGAAAAATATCATAAGGAACGTATTGAATTAGGATTCTTAAATCGAGAAAGTGAAAGATTTTGGTTGTGTTTGATTTCAGAAATAGAGAATAATTTCATTTTAATTTTTTTAGAAAATGGAAAACAATGGCCAAAATACATTTTGTTCAACTAAAAAATAAGATATAAAAGTATTTTCATTGTTTTCTTAACAATAATTTCTAAAATTTGAAAAGTCACCCTAGCCGCTCTTCCAAACTTTTCCCCAATTTTTTCTTTAGTCGTTTGACAATTTTTTTTCATAGCGCCTTAAATTTTGTTTTATAACCGACAATGACATTAGTTTTTCTGTCGATTTCGACCGCTAAATCTAATTTTTTTAATAAAATAATTCTATTTTTATGACACGATTTTTCTGTTTTTATGGCACGCTTATCTCTGTCTATTGACATGTTTATCTCTGTCTTTTGGCATGTTTTCTTCTACTCTTTCGGTAATTTTGGCTGTTTTTTGTTTTATGTTTTTATCAATTTTGATTTGACGACACCACGACTGATCAAGATGACGCTTATTTGTAATCCTGTTGATCTTCCCTGCTCTGGACCTTCGGTTTGAATTTGAATACACGGTTTGCGCTTGTGAAGAGTTTCTCACGGTGCTCGGCTCTGATTTGCATTTTCTCGGTGGTCTATCAATAGTTTCATCCCCTTTGTGGTTCGTTTTGCCGATAGAGTTAAATTTTGTATCTATTTTTCGATCGAGTATTTGGATAGGTTTATAACCTTTTTATGTATGGTTCATGTCTAATATAAAGTGGCTATTTTAAGAGAAAGTCCAAATTATGTATTTAGTTTACAATAATAATTTGTAAACTCTTATTGTAATTTTAGGTATTTTTTCGTTAATAAAACTAGTGGCTTCTTTTTTTTTTTAATTTGAAAAGTTTAAAATAAGTGTTCTTGGACTTAATAAATTCACACGGCTTCATATATATATATAAATGCAAAACTATTTTTTTTCAATAATTTTTAAATATCAAATTTATGGCACTGATTCAATCCTTATAAATATAAAAATTTCATTTTATTTCAGAAAATAAATACCAAATGTATTTTCTTATTTTCATACCATTCATGTACATAGGTGCTCCAACCTTTTTTTTCATATTTCAGTTTCTTTTGATGTTATTGTATTTGACTCTTATGTTCGACACCAATTCAGTTATGAATAATAAAATATGACCCTCCACGGGCTTTCCAAATACATAGAAAAATTCGAAAACAATTAAATGTACTAATTTTGAACACATATTCGTACCCAACGCTCACACTTTAGTCCAAGTAATAAAGCTGTGGACTTGTTTTGTGCCTAGACATCTCACACAATCCAGCCATAGGTGTAACACGAACACCGTGAATGAATACTTACTGCGCATTTGGAGGAAACTCGTATCGGAAAACAACATAAAAATCGGAAGGAAAGAAAGAAAGAAAGTTACTCCAAGGCATTTATAAGATCAGTGAGGTTGAAGACCAGCCAATTAGCCTTCGCCGCAACAGGCTCACGGAGTTGAACACCGGCGTAGCAAATAAACAAGTCCGCACCTCCTGGTTTACGGGCCTATGTCGGGAGACGAAATAAGATCGAATGAGAAAAATGGCATCGAACACGAAAAATGCTGCTCAAATACTAAATGAGTAGACAATGAACTTCAGAATATGTTTCAGACACCTTTGCTCTCACTCTCCTGGTTTATAGGCCTATGTTTTGAGATGAAAATAAGATGTGAAAAAACAAACAACCCGATATAGCCTATAGGTGCTCAACATTACAAGTCAATGACTCGGGATACGTTTGAGACACCCTCACCATCACTCTCTGGAACAAACAAGATACATTTGACACAATAAATCTGTTCAACTTTAAAGCATGTCGAACGTGAAGTGATCTTCCTCTTAAACATGATGGAGAAACAAGGAATGATGAACTTCCCCCAAACCTTCCATAAAGATGGATTTTGTCAACAACTGCAATTAGGGCACTCTTTAAGGTTCGTTAACATTCCGTTTATAGCAATATCTTATATTAAATGCAATAGTTGACAGTTAATATATTGATTCGCAATGCAATGAAGAACTACTTTATATAGTAACCTTAAAGATTAAATATATAAAGAGAAAGTTCGGATGAATTTGCTAACCTCGAGATCAGTAGCACCATCACCGATCATGACTAATGCCTTGTATCCCTTAACCTGGAAAATTTCTTTAGTCAGACTCAGAAATGGAACTTTTAGCCAGCCGATACAAACAACAGAAACGAGACTCACCTTTCTTATTTGTTGAACAGCTGTGGCTTTTCCTCCACTCCTTGAAGTAGGCTCATTAGCATCAAATCCTAGAAACTCCCCAGAACTTTCAAAGAGAAGCTGATTGGCAAAAATGTTTTCTTGTGGAATCCCGAGGATTGATGCCACAGGCTATAAAAGAGTTTCTCAATTAACAATCAAAGATTATATTAATTTCCGATAACATGGTTGTTTTAATGGTAAGGAACCTACATGCTGTTTAATGACTACTCTGATAAACAGGCATCGGATATCACGTTCTTTGGTTGTAAAACAACATTACCATATCATACATATTTCAACAGTTTTAAATACGATTGTTTTCCCAAGTCACCGTTTGCATTTTGCTGTATGTCCAGGACCTAATGTCTTGCAAGGATTTGCCGCTCTGTGTTTAATTGTTAGGCAAGAGATTCATTCATTTCCAGTTTTCTAAGTTCGAGTTTCCATTTTCAATGCCATCAGAAAATTGCAAGTGATTTCAGACCACATCCATCAAAATGGAAAACAAAACCACATGAATGCCTTAACAGAATAAAGTAAAACATAGATAGTCTTTCAAGCATTTAGAAGCATAGTTGCATACGTTGATCATTTGGCGGAAGCCCCCGGAAATTAGATAAACATCAATATTCCTAGACTTCAGCTTCTTGACTAGTTCTTCTATGCCAGGAGAAAGCCTACAGATCAATAAAAACAATGAACACGGGGTCGAATAGAAGACGAACAAAATGGCAAACACAAATAAAAAAAATGGTTTATTCATCGTGAAGTTGATGCCTTTCCATAATTATATTAATGTAGCAATTTTCTTGGAGAACATCATAGTTTTGGTTTATAGTATTGCTAAATGATAATATACAAACATTAAGAAAGCGCTAGTCCGAGGGGCAACTAACAAGTTTTACTAATTTAAATTACATACTACTATTACAAAGGTTAATATGAAGTTTTGGCAAATAACGATCATTATGTGACGAGCATTTTTTTTTTATTAAATCATAAACTGAGAAGCATTATATAACAGTTGGCCATAGAACACTGGGTATAAGGTTCTGAAACATGTAAGATGGTAAAGGTTAAGATGGTTGTTTCAGAGACAAATGGCCATTGGCAAAATAGAAGCTCCGGAATTTAGTTCGTTATAATGTATCGACACTAAAATAACGGAACTAAATGGAACTTCGCTTGCATCAAGTAACAGGGCAAACATTACAACTAAAACATAATATAACAAGATGTCACAATATTTAAAGCAAATGTTGAACATATTGCAGCACAAAAGAATTGCAAGGTTAATTCGAATTATAGACTTGTTAGCAGAATGTAATAATCTGACACTACTAACTATCCATAACCGAGAAGCATTGTGGTCGTGTGAACATATCAAGATATAATCGAGATAGTGAAGCATGAGTATCGTACCTTGTGGGCCTTTTGTCAAGATAATCCTGGACTTGCGATAGGGAAGGTTTGAATAAAGATAATCGGGCAGATAAGGCCTCCTCGAAAGGAACAGAACCACCCATTGCTCTACAAAAATACAATAATAATAATAAAGAATCAACATCTACGGTTCACGACATCAAAGGAATTGAAGTAATTAAAAAATGTGGGGAAAGAACCTAGCAGTCCATTCCGCAACAGCCTTTCCAGCCCCGCAAAATTCCGCAAGTTCATCAATACCCTCATCTATGCATACCGTGCTATCCACATCAAAACACACTGCATCAGCACTTCTCCACAGCTCAAGAACATCTGGAATGTAATAAAGGAGACTATCAATAAAGGAAATTACTATTACAAGACATAAAAAAGTTAATCTATATTACTCGAACTTGGGTTTGAATGTCAAATAGTATGTGTCTGATACAAGCATGATCAGATTTTTCTATGTTTTTCTATGCATTTCAGAGGATTCTTGGAGATCATATCACAATATTCATGTGCTGAACACAAGTGTCGGACACGAATACTTTAAGAAAAATGAAGAGTCTGAGCATTCTAACTTTAAAAGTAAACCCCTTCCTTGTTTTTTATCCAGTATTTTGGGGGAACTCAATTAAAGACAAAGTGAACCACTTGAAATACATAGGACAAGAACCTTTGGAAGGCTGCTTATTATCAATGTAACCAGTAGTTGAGGCTTCTGATGGTCGAATCGAAGCGATAATCGAATCCAATGACTTGGGACGATTCATCATCCAAACTTGACCCTTAATCAAGTTTTTCCTTAACTGCAAGGAAAACGTTGGGAGAAAAGCAGTGTAGTGCCGTCTACAAGAAGCTTGAATCGGAATGATTTGTGAACTCGCCAACCCTTCCATCAAATGAAGTTATCTGTTTCCAGCAATCCAAAACAGTAAACCAAAAATCTTTCAATACCACCAAAAGAATCAATTAACTAGCCACAGGATGGACCGAGGGAGTGCTAGAGGGCAGTCGCAACCCTAAAAATTTCAAATTTCCATATAATTTTACTAAATATAAAAGTTCCCTACCATTAACATAAAATCATGCATCCTTCCTTGACTAGCCATATCCAGAAGAAACAAAATAACCCATTTCAAAGGAAAAAATCATATATATAAAAGACATAATCTGATTTTTCACTACTTAAAAGACAATCCCAGATTGAGAAAATGTACAGGTACAACGTTAACAAGTCAAAGTTCTCGCATCTTCTCAGACACCAAGTAAAGGAAAACAGATAAGGGAATTGTCACCACCACCATAGATGAAGGAAAAGAAAGAATGAACATTAAAACATGGAGAAAGTGAACAAGGAAGGCAAAACGAAGCTTACCGTTTGAGGGTATAAAGATGTCGGAGATTGGATTTGCAGCTTTGTGAAAGCTTTTTGAATGGAGATTTGTGGCTACTGCTTTCGGATCTCTCCCTCCTGTGTGCGTTGGTAAGTATTACTAAGTTCTTTGAAGTTGTTGGAATATTTTTGGTTAAACTAATCTGTTAGTCACTTAACTTTCACCTTATTTCTGTTTTAGTCATCAAACTTTAAATTTTCTGATTTTATCACACAACTTTTAAATTTCGGTTTTTAGTCCCCCAACCGTGGTAGCAAAACAATGCGGTTTATTTAACAATTTTCTCTAAAGTTTCTCAACCGCCATCGGCTATCATTTTTGATATAATAGGTACTAAAATGTTTATATTTCTCTATTTTTTATGAATTTTTAATCAGATAGTGACATGTGTTAGCATCTAGTTGAAAGAAAAGAATAAAAAAGAGAGTTAATTTAATGATTTTTTCATTATTTTTTTCAACCAGATAGTGATACGTATTATTATTTAATTGGTAAAAAAATATTAAATTATCTCTAATTAAAAATATAACTAAATTAATAAAATATATAAACAATAAAAATTAAAAAAAATAAATTATTATGTATAAAATATTAACCGTCACATCATCAATATAATAATTAACAACTCAGTGAAGATTGTAACAAAAATCAAAGTTAGAATGGACACTTTTAACTGATATGGTATGTTTTTAATTTCGTGTTGCTTTTGCAAGGGTTGGTTGCCTTCAATCTTTGCGACTTTGGAGAAGTGCAATGAGTGACTCAATTGTCTGGAAGGCTTTCCTGAATCACTAATTTGGATTTAGGTTACTCTGGTAAAATTAGTATTTTAAACTAATTTGGAAACCTTAGAATATTTGACTTTTATCAAGTAGTTCCAGGATGAGGCACTCTTATGGTGCAACTAAAATAAGACGGACCTATAAGAATTCTTACTCAGTTGATAAGAATTTCTATAGTTACACAAATTCTTACTACTTGAGTACACAAATTCTTATAATCTACACAAATTCTTACCATTTGAGTAAGAATTTCGGTTCTACCTAAATTATTACATAGTCTTACATAAATTCTTACTATTTTAATAAAAATTTATGTAAAGTCCGTATTTTAGCCTCACCCTAAGGTGCCTCACCTTAGTATTTCCCGACTCTTATTTGACCGTTTTCAAAGATGAGATTCTCATATGAACATCTCTTAAAAGATTATGCCATTATTTGAACATTCAGCTTTAATCTAATATAAGTAAATTCGATTTTACAATAGAAATACTCTTTTTCTCAAAATCATATTTACATTGCATTTCATAAAGAGGAAAGCAACAATGGTGGATCATTATTTGCAGTAACTCAAAAATAATACCATGACTTCGTCCTGAAGTGCTGATTGAAAGTTTGAGGCCTTGTGTATTTATAAAATTCTCGTTGAGAGACTTACCCTCTAAAACTAAGTGTTCGATGTGGGTCGGTCTAGATTAGTCAAGACAAGGTCCTGTGAAACCGATAGAGAAACAAAAAAAATTTCTAATTTTCAGAGAAAGCGATCGCCCCTTCAACCTCTTTGATCCATCTATGGTCGGCACAAATGAAACTACTGACTGAAACTTGTTGAAGACAATCCTCAAAACATCATACTCCAAATTCTTTAAGATCTAATCAACAAGAACCGAGACCTGAAGGTGCAAATGTTTGCAAGTATGGAGAAAAAACAGTAGAAAAGTAAAAAGGAAATGAATGCTCAAAAAAAATTAAAGGTTACGAATCTTAAATTTACCAGCAAGTGCAGTGCCAGCATTTCAAATATCCAATTTAAATATAAAATAAAAATAATTAAGTAGGAGTATTAAAATATTTGTCTTTTGTTAATCACTAAAAAATATTTAAATTTGTTATACCTCCGAAAAATTATTGTAGTTCTCCGTCCGTCTCGCTACGAGTGAACCACCAGAGTCTCATCTCTACGTTACACTCTAAGCATCACTCCAATGGGATATAAATTCCTCCATGGTCCAAGACAAAAGGGACGATCCCACGACGACTGTACATCATACAACACTGATCATCCCCTCTTTTCTTCTCTCTCACATGATTTCGACCACCATCTCCACACTGTTTGTAGCTCTTTGCCCCAAGTCAACCAGAGGTGAACCATCCGATTCTACGATCCACCACCGTCTTATGTGGCTCTCTGGTTGTCTCGCGACAGATGAACCACCCATCCTCGTCCTCGCTCCTTCCTTCAACAGATGTCTCCACCTCCTTGTTTGGTGTCATCAAAAATCGACACCAACGATTGATGCGGTGAGCGTGGATCGCTTTCCAACCAAAAGAATCAGTTGTGGCATCTTTCTCGACTTTGAGTTGTTCCGACTGCGAAAGAGAAAGAAGCAAATAGAGTGGGTCATCAATATCTCACCACCAATAGTTTGAGACAATGCCAGAGGATTAACATGACAACGCTGCCCCGTCTAAGCACCAGTGGTGAATGGCTGCTCTACAAAAGCGCGAGGCCACAAAGCAGTAGCTACGCCTTGCACACAGAGACCGTAAGCCCCCTCACCATCATGGGAGGCTATCACAGTAGTTGTAATAGGAGCACCCCCGCATAGAAAGCCCCAGGAAACCTCCAGCGAAAGCGTTAGCACGGAGCACCCAAGGCGCCTAAAGAGGACGCAAGAAGACACACCACGAGACACGGGAAAAAGCAACAGTAAAGATAGCACGCACATGAAGCGCTCTCGACTGAGGACACCTTTGTAACTAGTGTTTACCATTAGGGCGACTTTACCTGAATACCTCCGGAGTAAATGTCCTCTAAGAGCAAATGTAAAAACATGTAAATTATAGGGTAACCTTCGTCTTTTGGTTGCTTCTGTGTGTAGGATTAAGGAAAGAGCGAAGGACCCCCAAAACAAATAAAACAAAAGCAGAACTTATACTACAATGAACATTTCTACAAATGTCACGCCAACAAATGATCTTCACCCAAAAACGTATTCCTTCAAACCTTCAGGTATTGGAGAAACTCACTTTGTTCGAACACCCTAGGAATTTGGTACGATCTTAGGGGAAAATTTGAAGTCGTTTTGAAATGAATACGTATTTCTTCACATGTCGACATTATGTATCTCGGGTTCCTGAACTTCGACTGTTTCTACAAAGGACACTGATATGGCTCCACCCCGCCTTACGAATGGTTTTACTATTAAAGTATGCCCAAAAACCAATCATAATATGATTATAAATGAATTTTTTTTACTTTGATTTATTCATAAAGAGGCATTGCCATTATTATTTTTAGTTACAATTCCGCGTGCATAAATAAACTGAATTATAATAAAGTCATTAGAATAGTATGGTTATTCTTAAA
Source organism: Hibiscus mutabilis (assembly GCA_019671005.1). Classification (NCBI taxonomy): domain Eukaryota; kingdom Viridiplantae; phylum Streptophyta; class Magnoliopsida; order Malvales; family Malvaceae; genus Hibiscus; species Hibiscus mutabilis. The sequence continues at coordinate 33,312,202 of CM033715.1, forward strand.
TTTCCTTAGTCGAGTATTATTGTGGGAATGGACAACAATAATTCATTAAGACTAATATGTAGTTGATTGATGAAAAAGTATTGTCATTGACATGGAGATTTCAAAATCAATACATAAGTATGTGTTAGATAACGACATAGTGAACTTACCCGCTATGGGCATGTTTCTTGGATTATTATGTGACAGTCACAACATTGCTCATAGTGATAACTACATGTATGATCCTCAGACTTGAGATCATCATTATTTCAACCGACTACTCTATAAAGACTGATATTGAATATGTCACAATCTATGTGGTGGGATAGGGTTGATCAAGATAGGATTTGCCCCTCCTACATAATAGGAGTAATATCGTAGGCCACTTGATTGAGTGAGACTATAAATGCATGGCCATGCTCGAATAAGTTTATATGAGATATCATAGTTATTCATTTATAATAGTCTACTCAAGATATCAAGAAATATTAGATGGATTATACAAGTTTGACTGTTCCATGACTTGTGTCCAATCTAGATATAAAAGACAAAATGATGTAATACATGAAAAAGAGTTAATCACGAAAAAGTTATGTCGAATCATGATTTCTTGTAACTTAGGTGACAATGACAAATTGCTAGATGTCACTCATTGTTTGTAATATTATATATGTTTTAATATTTACTACTAACGTTACATGAACCTACAAGGTCACACCCACGGTTGAAATGAACGTATATTAAACGAATTATATATTTACAAATTTATTGTACACGAATTTAGTTAAATTAATATATATTTAATATATATAATTTAACTATTGGATAAATATTAAAAGAAAATAATTATTGTAATTATGACTCTTTTAATATATAAATAATATAATTTGATTTAAATTAATATATATATATATATATTGAAATCCTAATTAAAGTTGAATTGAGATTATATACATTAATATATATATATATATATAAATATATTGAAATCCTAATTAAAGTTGAATTGGGATTATATATATATTGAAATCATAATTAAAGTTGAATTGAGATTATATATATTTAACATATATATTGAAATTCTAATTAATTTGAATTAGGTTTATATATATATATTGAAATCCTAATTAAAGTTAAATTAGGATTATATATATTAATATAGATATTGAAATCCTAATAAGAGTTAAATTAGAATTTCAAAGGATATATAAAGGCATGATAAATCTAGCAATCATTAATGCTTTTGAAAAACCCTCTAAATAGTTTAGAGAGTTTTATATGCTCGTTTCAACTAGGTTAACTACGTAAAGGTCAGAGCGTTATCATTGCGGCTTAGGAATCAACATCGTGGAATCGCGATTGGATATCTATCTCCTCTAAATTCATAATTCTAGATTTTAAACAGGTATTATTCACCCTTATTCACCCCGACTCGTTCCTCGTACATAGATCTCTAGTGGTAATCGCCGGATAATTTTTTTGTTGTGCCATAGGGTGAACCGGCGTGACCCAACATCTACAAAAGCATAAAGGTAATTCAAACATACCATTTTGGTCCATATATGCTCAAAGTATGGCCTCAACTTGTCTATGTCTGTCTATCAAAAGGTCATGTTTGGACCCCTACTCTCGACTGATTAGAAAAAAATAAAAGTTGTCTTCGTCCCATCAATGTTCAGGGCATTGCGATTCTACTAGGATGAAGAGGATTACAAATTTCATACATATCATGACATCTAAATTTCACAGATATATCATTACCTCCGAAAAGAGATACCTTCGTCTCGTCAATGCCCGAAGCATCGCGATACTACAAGGACAGAGAAACCTATATCCCATGCCAACAGAAGCATGTGGGCTCTACAAATGAGCAACTGACTCCTAAGAGAGATGTCTACATACATATTGTCTTTACAAACATGTGAGTATCCTTGAGAGAATACCTTTGTACTTCTTAAGAGAAACCTTCTAAAAGTATAATAGGAGATGTCTATGTCCATAACACTCGATGCTACAAGAGTGTTGAGAAAAGCTCCACTACATAGCACTCGTTTCTAGAAGAACGCAAGATGTCTTCACCCCATATACGATAATCCCTCCAAGATGTCTTCTGAAAGCATTTGTTATAAGGCATAAAAATAGAATTTGGACAGTTTACAAATTGGCCACTAATAACTATACAGACTAATTAATTAGGTTAACGATATCCGATAGTAACGAAACTTCACAGATTAATAATTGGTAAGTTTAATTACAAGTTGATAATAAAAATTTTGGATTAGGATCGCTAATTTATGAAAAATTCAATTTAGTCCCTAAGTTTGTAAAAGTTTGAAAATAACCCCATATTGAGTCAGTAATTAATAATTAGGTTCACTAAGCCTCAGATAAGAACATTAGAACTTCTGAATAAGTTTCTGACTCCGATTAAGCTTCTAATTTCTGAACATATTTTCCGATAACGCTTTCCAACCTAATTCTCTACCAGACCGGGAATGGGGGTATTATATTTGTGGTATTAAAACCTAGGTTTAGTCGATTATATAACTAAAATGAAGCTCGTTACGAGTCCGTATGTACTTATGCGACCTAGGAGTTATTTGTATATATTATATGTGACTTGCGGCTTACATAATTCAATCTTTCTGTATGATTAGATCTGAAAATGTCGGTGCCTATTGATAGACGTGCTGTTAATGAACCAAACCCCAGTTCCTCCGCGACTCAGGGGGATAATCTGAGGGCCGAAGCCAGGCCTAAAAAAGTTGGGTAGAATGACCCACCTCATCCTCCTTAAATATCACATGCTCAACAAGAATACCTGATGTCCAAGGCTGACATGATTAAGCAAGTGGTTGTGTCACTTCGATAAGATCCGCTCCCTCAGTCCGCTGAAGTATCTCTACCTATATCGAGAGCTCCTATTGATAAGCTCAAGTAGTAAATGGTTTATACTTTCACCGGCTAGGACTTGGATAATCCTAAAATCACAGAATACTGGCTGGAGAATACTTTGAAAGTGTTGAATAAACATATGGAGTTCCATGAGGAGCGCAAGCTAAAATGTGCCTTGGCCTCGATCGCTGAGGAGGCCCAGAGCTGGTGGGATACTGTGACTCTCACTGTGCCCAAACACCGAGTTACGTGGGATTTCTTCCTTCAAGAGTTCCATAAGAAATATGTCAGCGACCATTATATTACCGAGAGGCGTAAGAATATCCTCTATTTGAGTCAAGAAGGAAGACTCGTAGAGCAGTACATCCATGACTTCTGCAAATATGCAAGATATGGTACCGAGATCATCCGCAAAGAGAATGAGAAGTGTTGGATGTTCATAGACGGCCTGCGTGATGAATTACGTCATCTCTTTGTTGCTTTGAAGATATAAGACTTTCAGACTCTAGTCAACCGAGCCATCGCTACTGAAGCCTCCTAGAAGGCTTATGAAAGAAGAAAGGGGAACCAAGCCCGATTAAAAAGAGATTTTGAGATAATTCCAAACCTCATGTGCCTAAGAAGAAGGGTAGACGGTGGGATCAAAAGATTGCTACCTTCCATCAACTACCTAGGTCGAGTTATGTGCCATAGTTCTAGTCTGCAAGAATATTTATTGCTCGTACGGCTTCCATCGACAGTACAAGCGGTTCTGCGAAGAGTTCACATGTTTCTTTATGCAACTTATGTCAGAGGAGGCACCCTAGGTAGTGTTGTAGACAATCTGGATCGTGCTATCTTTACGGTGAACCGTGCTACTTCATTAGAAAGTATCTGCAGAAGCCAAATGCCCCTACTACCGTGGCTTCTCAGAATAATCCTAGTAAGGGAAAAGGAGAAAAACATATGCCATCTAGATCCGCGGGGAGACCTCACAACACCAGTACCCCTTTAGTTTGTCGTGATCCTCAAACTTCAGCCCAGATGTATCATGTTGGAGGTCGAGAACAAGAGGATGATCTCAATGTGATTGCAGGTATGGTGGAATTATGTTCTAATCTTGTTTATGCTTTAATAGATCTGGGATCCACACATTCTTTCATTAGTGAACCTTTAATTGCTAAGTATGCTTTAGAATCCGAACATGTTGCTTCTGAGGTGGTTGTCTCTAATCCGTTAGGAGATAATATGGTTATTTGATGGATTTGTAAAGCTTGTCCTTTGAGGATCCAAGTGATCTTGTTTCCAGCTAATTTGATGGCATTGCCCTTTCGAGAGTTTGATCTCATATTAGGCCTCAATTGGCTAGCCGAACATCAAGCATGTATTGATTGTTCAAAGAAGAAATTGTATCTTCATGGACTTGGTAAGGAGAGTATAACCTTGATGAAATTCAAAACCGAGCCTAAGAAGACTCTTATGTGTTTTATGGAGTCTAAAGAAGATCCAAAGCTCGAGAATGTGCTTGTAGTGAAAAAGTTTTCTGATGTGTTCCCCGATAAGCTTTCGGGACTCTCTCTTACTTTAGAAGTGGAATTCGGGATAGAAGTGCAACCTGGGACTACTCTGGTCTCTATTACTCTGTATAGCATTGCCCTGGTGGAGTTAAGAGAGCTAAAAGCCCATATCCAAGACCTTTTGGACAAAGAATTCATTTGACTGAGTTCCTCACCTTGGGGGAGCACCGATTTTGTTTGTTAAGAAGAAAGATGGATCGATGCGCTTATGCATTGACTATCGTCAGTTGAACAAGGTGACAATCAAGAATAAGTATTCGTTACCGAGAATCGACGATCTTTTCGATCAATTGAAAGATGCTTCTGTCTTCTCAAAGATAGACCTTCGATCCAGGTACTATCAAATGCTAGTGAAGGAGTCTGATGATCCAAAGACTGCTTTCCGAACTAGATATGGCCACTATGAATTCTTAGTAATGTCATTTGGGCTTACGAATGCACCTGAAACCTTCATAGATTTGATGAATCGTGTGTTCCGGCCTTACCTAGATAAGTTCATGGTGGTGTTCATAGTTGACATTCTAATCTATTCGAAAGATGTCGTTACTCATGAAGAACATCTCAGGATTGTGCTTTAGACTCTCCGAGAGAAAAAAAACTATATGCCAAGTTCAACAAATGCATATTCTGGCTATCCAAAGTATCTTTTCTTGGCCATGTGATCTCTTCTGCAGGAATCCAAGTTTACCCAAAGAGGATTCAAGCAATCCTTGATTGGATTCCTCTGAAAAATGTTGGAGAAGTTCGTAGTTTTTTGGGCCTTACAGACTACTACCGTAGATTCGTTAAAGGGTTCTCACTGATTGCTGCACTCTTAACGAAGCTTCTCCATAAGGAAACTCTCTTTTTATGGACAGTGGATCAGCAAAGGAGTTTTGATCAGCTTAAGCAAGTCCTTACTCATGCTCATATTTTGGTGCAACCTGAGTCGGGTAAAGACTTCACTATGTATAGTGATGCATCCCACCTGAGATTAGGCTGTGTACTGATGCAAGAAGGCAAAGACATAGATTATGCCTCACGTTAGCTCAAACCACACGAGTTGAACTATCTGACACATGATTTGGAGTTGGCCACCGTTGTGTTTGCCTTGAAGATTTGGAGGCACTACCCTTATGGTGAGAAGTGTTATTTGTACACTGATCACAAAAGTTTAAAGTGTTTTCTGACTCAAAAAGAGTTGAACTCCATCAACGTTGGTGGATGGAGCTTTTGAAAGACTATGATTTGGTCATTGATTACCATCTTGGTAAGGCCAATGATGTGGCTGACGCTTTAAGTCGAAATCTCACTCCCTATTCGAGATGTTTGAATACTCATTTTTGACTTAAGAAGCATGGCAAGTTGTTGGCCGAACTGAGAGTTCAGTCAACTATTGTGTCTTGAATTAAAGCACTCCAAGAATCCGATGAGGAGTTGCGACCTCTCATTGCTAGGTTAGGGACAACTCAGATCCCGACTTTGCTATGAACTCCAAAGGCTTGTTGTGTTTCTGCAACAGTATCTGTGTTATTGATGATGATGATCTTCGGAATCATATTCTTAATGAAGCTCATTCTAGACCTTTCTCCATTCATCCGGGAGCTATCAAGATGTACAAAGATCTAAAAGAGCTATATTGGTGGTTCGGAATAAAGAATGAGATCACAAACTTTGTGGCTAAGTGCTTGTATTGCCAACGAGTCAAAGCCGAGCACAAGGTGCCTACTAGTCTTTTACAGCCTATCGAGCTTCCATAGTGGAAATGGGAGCGTATTACGATGGATTTTGTAAGTGGTTTGCCAATGACTCCGAAGAAGAATGATGCTATCTGGGTTGTGGTGGATTGTTGTGCGTATTAAGTGTTACGCAAACGGTGCAAGTATACACGTCGCAAGTAATAAAGTGATATGATAAGTATCGGGTATCGTCTCCATAGGGATTGGTGCTACTTCAAGAATCTAACTTCTCGCACTAAAAGTAAAAACACAAATAAGTGATTGTAGGAGTTCTAATTAACAAGAAAATAAAAGAGTAATTAAATAAAAAGAATATGTAATTGAATAAGAGAGAGTAGGCCAGGTTATCGTGAGTCGTGGTGTGGTAATTGAATGGACTGTCGTGGTAATTGAGTGCTAGAGTAGCTCAATCGCTTCAGCAATTGAATCCAGTCGGATTGCCTGGGCAATTCTGCTATTGCCTGGGCAGTTCTACGATTGCCTGGGCAATTGGGACTGGAGCGATTGCCTGGGCAACTGGGCGACAACCTTCAAAGTTCGGCAAAACGTTCTTCAATGGTTTCTCGTTATCCCTAACTCGAAACACTGTAATTGTGCATGCATTGATAATACATCCCTACGTGAACCAAGGGTTGACAACAACCTATCTTGCGCTCTTTTTAGCCGTTGAAATTTGCAACTTATCCCTAAGTCGAATTAGTCTTCACCATCGATCGATTGTATGAAAACCATGCTCATTCGTTTGTTGAATCTAGCTCTCCCGATATTAGATAAATAGATGAATTCACGAGATCCTCTCCCAATTCACTCGAAGAATTTAAGAACCAAGAATGAACAAACTTTGAAGTAAAATTGCAAACTTAATACCTAAACAAATCCAATCGTTTTCACAACCACAAAAACACAATAATTCAAGCCAAATAAGTTTAGTTCATGGCTGGACACAAAATAAACTCAAGAATAAAATCCCTAAACATGAATCTAATGGAACAAAGAAGAAAAATAAGAAGATGTCGAGCAGCCCTAGTTTTCTCTCCCAATCGCACCTCTCAATCCAACTATCCTTCAAGTAGGCAGCTAGGGCTTCTTTATATAAGAGATGGCTAGGTCAAAGTCTTTCTTGATGAGGAAGTTAAGTTGGAATTAAATATAATAAAAGAAATAGATCTCTTTTATTATATATTAATTCCTCCAAAAACTTTTCCTAAAACTCTTGGAATTTAATCTCCCTTTGATCTCCAATAACTCCTTATAAATTTGAATTTAAATCTTCATTAAATGCTTCATGGATATCCAAATCTTTGAGATTTATCTCTTGCTTTTCGTGCTTATCCCTAATGAAATGGATTTGTCCCGACATGCTTCAGCAATCTGCTCAGCATGGCATTTAGAAGGCAGCTTCGTTTGCTTTGGCAGACCCTCCAGTTTGGCATTTTGGAAAGAAGCTTCGATTGCTCTGGCAGATCCTTCAGTTTCCTTCCTGAGTTGCCACGGCAGTCTCCTACTTGCTTGGGCAATTAGATTCTGCACACACAAAAACACACACCAGCAATACCTTTTTCCACAAAATCAACTAAATTATGAAATCAAGCATGACTGTGAAGGAAATCATGAAAACATGCATGAATGCCTAATAATGCAACTAAAATGAGCCTAAGTCTAACAATAATATGAGTAAAAAGGGTTGTAAAAATAGTACTTTTGAACACTTAACATTGACTGATTCACCAAATCTGCTCATTTTCTTCCGGTGAGAATGGATCTCAGTTTGCCTAAGCTCGCAGAGTTATACACCCGTGAAGTCATTCGTTTACACGGAGTCCTAGTATCCATTATCTCCGATCGTGACCCTCGGTTCGCAACCCGGTTTTGGAGGACCTTACACGAGACTTTGGGAATGCGAGTGCATCTAAGCACTACATTCTATCCTCAAACCGATGGCCAATCCAAAAGGGTTATACAGATTCTGGAAGATATGTTCCGAGCTTGTGTTATCGACTTTGGGGATACGTGGGAGAAATCCTTACCCTTAGTCGATTTCGCATACAAAAATAGTCATCAAGCCTCTATTGTCACTCGATTTTCACTCAAGTTTTTAAAAATATATATTTTTCTTTATTCTTTATTTATTTATTTAATAAAAAAACCTTTTGTTTCTTAAAAAGGTAATAATAAAATGACCCATTTTTAATTAAGATCCACCAAAATGGGTCCATTTTAATTTATTAAGAGCCCATGTATGATATAGTAAAATCCATTTTTTCTGGCCCAACTAATATTTTTAAACCTTTTATGTGCAAGTTTGTTTGTGACCATTGGATTTAGGGTAAGATGAGGGAGTGGCTTTGATCAAATGAAAAAAAGGGGTAGGAGAAGACCACCCGCGCCGCCACGCACCAGACGGGTTGGCCTTCCCCAACCTCCCCGTTCTAGCAGTACGACTGCTGAGCAGCCTTCTCTTTCGTCGTGCCGCCGCCAGACGCCACCGGTCAGCATCGCCCAGCCTTGTCGAACCACCACTTCGTTGTCGATTATTGCCAGCCGCCGCAAAGACCAACGCCCACCGTTCGAATCTACAATAAAGAAAAAGGGATTAGAGGGATTCAAACATAAAAATTAGGGAGAAAAATCACCCCAAATTAGCAATTCGAAGCAAAAATCCGTAGGGGCAAGAATCAAGCAACTTGAAATCCGTCTGAAAATTAGCAATTCTAGCATTAGAATTGATGAGATTGTGATCAAATTTGATTATTTTGGTATTTTAGTACCAAAATGAACATATTTGAATGTGAGGGACTGTTTTGGATTGATAAAGAAAAAGAGGAAAAGAAGAGAAGTTAAGTTAGTATAAATTAGAAGTTATTATGGAAGGTTGTGTAGAAGATTGAATTCTGGCAGTGACTTCAAAAAATCACCATAAATTCTACAAAAATGGTTAGATGATGAATTTTATACCGTTGTAAATATGTGTTCGTCTAGTTTCGTTTCCAACAAACAAAAACTGATTTCGAGTTCCGAGTTAAAAGATATGAATTTTTAATCGAATGAAGGTCAAAAACATTTACAGAGCAGTTTTCTGCCTGGACAGTCCGTGACGGGAGTTTGGGGAATTTTCATAATTTTTGTAGATTTTATTAATTTATGTGGCTTATACCGTTAGAACAGTTATCGAATCTAGTTTCTCTGATATAAAGGAAATTAAGATCCGATATGTATTCTGCCCGGTATAAGTGAATCTTTGAAGGTAGCGCAAACAGTCTGAAAATGGAAATTGAAACATTTTGTGTTTAAATGTTAGTTAGTAAGCACGGAAGAATTATTGGAAGTTTAAATTGGTCACTAGGGACCATAATGAGTTTTTGAACAATACAAGGAAGAAAGGAAAAATATTTGGAGATTTTATATTCGAATGATTATATTAGACAACATGGTTAAAGTATTGTTAGATTTGAATCTAACAAGTATCTTATCTTATTCATGTGATTAATGAAGTCAAGTCCGAATCAAGGAAGGTTCGAGGTTCTATAAAGGAAAGGAATCGAGTAGAATTTAGTGAGTCAAGCTAATAAATGGCACAGGTGAGTGCATATATGTTTTTAGCATGACATACATATGACAAGTTATTTCATAAAATTGTTAAGTGGCAGTATATCGTGAATGTTATAAAGCATATTGGAGTATGAACTATTCCATTATAAAAACGTTTTACGTGATGTATATATGTATGTATGGAAATTGGGTTACTTGCCATTATTTGCAAGAATTGTTTTCAAGTTTGCCCTTGGTAATGTAATGTTAAGTTGGACAATATTGAGGTATACCATTAAGAGTATATAAAGTTATTAGCACTTCAATGTGTCATGATGAATTGCCTTATGGATACGTAAAGGTATTGTCTGATAATGAGATTAGGTGATTTAAAGGCATCACCAATCATATAAGGTGGTTAGTTGGTTTAAAGGCACCATCAACCGTATAAGTTGGTTAGTTGGTTTAAAGGCACCATCAACCATATAAGGTGGTTAGTTGGTTTAAAGGCACCATCAACCGTATAAGTTGGTTAGTTGGTTTAAAGGCACTATCAACCGTATAAGTTGGTTAGTTGGTTTAAAGGCACCATCAACTATATAAGCATTCTACGAGTTAATGACACCTGAAGAATATATAAAGTTATTGACACTTCAATGTGTATCATAAAGTTAACAGCACTTTAAAGTGTCATATATGTTATAGGCACTTTATTGTGTCTGCAAGCAATAAAGAATAGCACTTTTAAAGTACTTAATTTTTACCTTGGGCTATATTCTGGTATTACGAAGTATGCATTTTTTTTATAAATATCAGGTTTTTGGAAAGTATCATGCATTAGACCGTGTATTATATGTTCTCATCTTATGCCTCGCTAAGTTTCATGCTTAGCGTGTGTTTGATTTACACGTAGGTTAAGGTGGAGTATTTGAAGAGGAGTTGAGCTTGCTGATCAAGCTTCAATTTGCAAAACATCAGTAAGATATTCTAGCTTATGATAATTTCTAGTGGGCATGTAATTATTTATCTGCTAGTGGAGTATGATGCATGAAATTAAACTAAACGATAGAGAATTAATCAGTTTTGATGATGAAACGTATATGGACAAAACAAGATAAAGCATTAGTAATGTGACATCTCTGACTCGTATTCAGTACGAAAAATGGGTGTTACATTTATTGGTATCAGAGCAATGGTTTAGCCGGTTCTGGATGTTAAACCAAGTTTGATATGGAGTTTTTAGTAAATACACGCCCCTAGGATATCATATTACTGATGTACTGATTGTATAACTTGATGCTGCTCCTCATTAGTATAGGATGGAATGAGACTAGAATAAGGAAAGTAAAGCAATGATGGATTTCGTCAATTGATGAATCTTGGAGGTCAAAAAATGACCCATAACGGATATGATACAGTGAAATAAGCATGGAAGTTAGCATCTGCTAAGGATTGAAGTTATGATGAAAATAACTCAGTAGTATCTCATTATAAGATGTTTGTACTATCAGTACATATAAGGGGAGAATTGGAAAGTCAAGTAGTGATACTACTGAGATGGTTAGAAAATAAGCTAAGAAAGAATTGATCTGTTAAGAGATTATATTTGAAGCTCTGAGGAGGAATCACACGATTAAATAAGTCACTCGGGAAATTGAAAGAAATTAAGGGAGTAATATGTGCAAATGTTTGAAACTGGTACGTGTTAAAAATTCGAGGACGCATTTTCTTAAAGGGGTGAAGAATTGTAATATCCCAAATTTTGGCTAGTGATCAAAATGTAAATTTAGGAAGTTTTGGGGTTAAAGTGTAAACTTTGGAAAAGTTTGGGGACTAAAGTGTAAATTTCCCCTATAAGTAATTTTATTCAGTATAAGAGTGAATCGGATCGAAATAAGTACCTTGATATCAGTTTTAAGAATTAAGATGCAGTAGAAGGTATCAAATTTGAATCGAATGAAATTGTTAAGTGTGCTCAAGCCAAAGAATTACAAGGATGGGTGAACTTCGGGAAGGTTTCATAAAAGTGTGTCTGATTTATATTTTGGACTCAATAAGTGTAACGAATATTCGAATGGATTTACAATAAAGGATTTCAGAGAGAAATTTTATTTTATGAGGGTTTTCGATAATTATCGGAATAATAGACTGAGCTAGAAAAATTCAGTCTAAGACCTTGGGAAAGGAAGTTTTTATGAGATGATAGTGTTTATTTCTCAAATATAGAAATATGGAATTTTTGGAATAAATCTGATAGCTCGGTAAAGGTAAAATCGCAGTAGGAGTATTTAATGAATACCGGGAAATTAGATCGAATCGAAATTTCAATTTCAGAGACTGTTCCATAAGCCATGGAAAATCATCAAATGATATTTATGGAATTGAGAAAATATGAGATTTTTGGATTAGATTTGATAGTTTGATCAATAGAAGATCGTATTAGGTGATTATTGGATAATTTGATCGAACACAAATTTTATGATTTTCTTTGGAAGTGGCCGGTTGTGAAGGAACCAAATTGGTTCAAATTTAATGGAGTGGCAATTTTAAAGAAGACTTGTAAATATGAGCTTAGTTGGAGGGCAAATTAGTACCTTTGATTAAAATAAATTTAATATTCATTTTAATATGGACAAGTGGTCAAATTAGATAAAATTAAGATATTATTAAGATAAAAATTGAACAAAAATTTGTTCATTTTATCCAACAGTGCTGTGAGTTAGAGAAAAAGGAGAGAAAGAAGAAAACTCAAATTTTCAAGCTTGAGTTGGAAGGATTAAGTTAGAATCAAGGTATGTTCTTTTAGAATAAATTGTTCTATGCTCGATTCTTTACATTTTGGTAGTAATATTGCATGGTAACATGAAGAATAACTCATGTTCTTGAAGAGAGAGAAGTTGGAATTTCATGAAACATGTTGGGGTTAAGGATAGATTTGTGTAAATTTGATGTTGTAGACATGAAAACAAGCTTGACTTGGAATTTATTTTATGGTCAAGAACATAAACCCTAACCCTAAGTTTTGGGAATTTGGTTAGGGAATTGAATTAAGGATGAAAATGAATGAATGGTGAAGTTATAAGTCTTGTTTTGATGTTATAATGATTAAATTCTCTTTGTTATTCAAAGTGATCAATTCAGTTAGAATTGAAAATATAAGGGAATTATTGTGAAATTTATTCTAGCATTAGAATTGATCACTTGGAATAACAAAGAGAATTTAATCACCATAACATCAAAACAAGACTTATAACTTCACCATTCATTCATTTTCATCCTTAATTCAATTCCCTAACCAAATTCCCAAAACTTAGGTTTAGGGTTTATGTTCTTGAACATAAAATAAATTCCAAGTCAAGCTTGTTTTCATGTCTACAACATCAAATTTACACAAATCCATCCTTAACCCTAACATGTTTCATGAAATTCCAACTTCCCTCTCTTCAAGAACATGAGTTGTTCTTCATGTTATCATGCAATATTACTACCAAAATGTAAAGAATCGAGCATAGAACAATTTATTCTAAAATAACATACCTTGATTCTAACTTAATCCTTCCAACTCAAGCTTGAAAAATTGAGTTTTCTTCTTTCTCTCTTTTTTCTCTAACTCACAAAAATGTTGGATAAAATGAACAAATTTTTGTTCAATTTTTATCTTAATAATATCTTAATTTTATCTAATTTGACTACTTGTCCATATTAAAATGAATATTAAATTCATTTTAATCAAATGTACTAATTTGCCCTTCAACTAAGCTCATATTTACAAGTCTTCTTTAAAATTGCCACTCCATTAAATTTGAACCAATTTGGTTCCTTCACAACCGGCCACTTCCAAAGAAAATCATAAAATTTGTATTCGATCTAATTATCTGATAATCACCTAATACGATCTTCCATTGATCAAACTATCGAATCTAATCCAAAAATCTCATATTTTCTCAATTCCATAAATATCATTTGATTATTTTCCATGGCTTATGGAACAGTCTCTGAAATTGATATTTCGATTCGATCTGATTTCCCGATATTCATTAAATACTCCTACTGCGATTTTACCTTTACCGAGCTATCAGATTTATTCCAAAAATTCCATATTTCTATATTTGAGAAATAAAAACTATCATCTCATAAAAACTTCCTTTCCCAAGGTCTTAGACTGAATTATTCTAGCTCGGTCTATTATTCCGATAATTATCGAAAACCCTCATAAAATATAATTTCTCCTTAAAATCCTTTATTGTAAATCCATTTGAATATTCTTTACTCTTACTGAGTCCAAAATATCAATCAGACACACTTTTATGAAACCTTCCCGAAGGTCACCCATCCTTGTAATTCTCTGGCTTGAGCACGCTTAACAATTTCATTCGATCCAAATTTGATACCTTCTACTGCATCTTAATTCTTAAAGCTGATATCAATGTACTTATTTCGATCGGATTCACTCTTATACAGAATAAAATTACTTATTGGGGAAATTTATACTTTAGTCCCCAAACTTTTTCAAAGTTTATACTTTAACCCCAAAACTTCCTAAATTTACATTTTGGTCACTAGCCAAAATTTGGGATATTACACTCTTCATGTTATGACAGCCCCTTGGCCGTTCTCCATGTAGGGCATTGATGTTATTAGTTAGATTCACCCTAAGGCATAAAATGTGCATCGTTTTATCCTAATAGCCATTGATTATTTCATGAAATGGGTAGAAGCAGCCTCGTATGCAAATGTCACCAGATCCACGGTTTGCAAGTTTTTGAAAAAGGAAATTTTTTGTCGATACGGCTTGCTTGAAAGTATCATCACCGACAATGCTTCTAATTTGAACAACATGATGATAAGCGGAGTTCGTGAGTAGTTCAATGTCGAGCATCATAATTCTGTGGTATGTCGCCCAAAGATGAATGAGGCAGTGGAAGCTGGGAATAAGAATATTAAGAAGATAATTGCAAAATTGACTGATACTTATAAATATTGGCATGAGAAGTTGTCGTTTGCCTTATACGCGTATCGAACTGCAATAAGAACTTCTACTGGGGCAACACATTTCTTATTGGTATATGGAGTAGAAGCAATGCTACCCATTAAGGTTGAAATACCATCGCTCCGTGTCTTAATGGAAGTAAAGTTGGAAGAAGCAGAATGGGTTCAAGCAAGATATGATCAGCTGAACTTATTTGAAGAGAAAAGACTGAAATTACTGTGTCATGGGCAAATATACCCAAAAATGATGATAAGGGCTCACAAGAAGAACTTCCGCCCAAGAGAATTCAAAGAGGGGGATTTGGTGTTGAAGAAGAAGTGGCCAATCCAAAGCGATGCTTGAGGAAAATGGGCACCAAATTGGGAAGGACCTTATATTGTAACAAAGGTTTTCTCAGGATGAACGTTAATTTTAGCCGAAATTGATGGAGACGAATTCCAAAGCCCGATAAATTCATATTCGGTTAAGAAGTATTATGTTTGAAGTAGAAAAAACAGAGAAAAAAGAACGAAAAAGAGAGAAAAAAAAAGAAAAAAAGGGTTCAAAATGAAATTTTGCAAAGGGCGTTTTGAAACCAAATGAGGATCTAAGTTGAAAACCCGTAAAGAGCGGCTCAGACAATTTGTAAATAAGACCTTCCTCAGGGATTGGCTTGGGAGCTACATATCTTTCCGCATAATCATTATGTCTAGGGTCTGCTCAGTATAGTGGACGTTCAAGGCATCTTATGAAGTCATGACATGAGGAGTTTTGATTTCTGATATCCGAATACCAATTCCTTTCCTTGTAATTTCCTTTTGTGTTTGCCACAGTACCAATAAAATTTTGTTGTATAGACCTTTTCTTTCCTCATTTGACATCTTTCCATAAAGCATATTGCATTGAAATGAGAAATAAAATTTGACATCACTTGAAATATACAAAAGATTTTTTAGTATTACTTTGAAGTTTGTCTAGAAGGGTATTGGAACTATGAGGTATTCAATGGTCAAATTTAGAGCTTAGGGCGTAAAAAACAACAAAACTTATAAGGAAATTCAAGATGGAAATAGGTTTTGCTACAAACCTCGGCGAAAAATCTCAAGAGATGCTTTGACTTTGCTTTAAGGAAGCATGTTGCAAAACAGAGTTGCTTACATGAGATATTCTGTTTTCTACAACAATAAGAACAATTTTACAGACATTGGAGGAAAAGCTAAGGATATGAGACATTGGGAGAGCAACAAGATTCTAGGAAGCTTGTCACTGAATATTGATGTATCAACTACAATGATAACAGAGTGTTGAAGAATATGAGGATAAAGTCAGTCCTTCCAACCAGGAGTACAAGATAACTGGATTGAGCAAGTAAATGTGCAAAAGATTAAAAAATCATATGAAGCAAAGAAATGATGGAGATATCTATCTATGATTATTTAGTCAATCATCGAAGCATACAATTGCAACTTTCAGATGATTTCACATGCGTTAATGATGGCAAAACTGATGCATTCCCCATATCCCCACGGAGTTTCGCTCTTAGGTGTTCTAGCAACAAAGAGCCTCCTTGTTTGAAAAATCAAGGCATAAGTCACAAGAGGGGATGAATATATTAAGTAATGTTCAACCCATGATAAATGAAGCAGACAATGGTGAGGATTACTTTCCAAGGAATGGACGATGGAATTTTAACAACCAGAAATTGGTGAAGCCAACTAGTATTGAAGAATTGTCTTTTCTGATGGGATGGGCCAAAGCAGACACACGCCATCAGTTGCCAGAGTTGAAAAAAATGTTTGAGATGATATAATCCGAGTTTCTCGGAGCTTCACAATTTTTTTTCTGTGTTTATTAGGAAAACTATAAAGAAAAAGAGCAAAAGAAACAATACATGTATTCATGACTAGGCATCCCTAGAGGCATATGCATCTTAATTGTATCATTTGTTGTTATTTTCGACAGGTTTTAGAACTCGCTTATTCATCCAAGCGTATGGAGGATGAAGTCATATTTTGGAATTTACTTATCTATTCAAGCATAAGGAGAATAGAACCCGCCTATCCGTTTGGGCATTTGGAGAATGGAACCCGCCTATTTGTTCAGGAATTTGGAGAATGGAACCCCCTTATCTATTCAAGCATGAGGAGAATAGAACCTACCTATCCGTTCAGGCATTTAGAGAATGAAATCTGTATAGCTATTCAAGCATGAGGAGAATAGAACCCGTCTATCCGTTCGGGCATTTGGAGAATGGAACTCGCTTATCTATTTAAGCATGAGGAGAATAGAACATGCTTATCTATTCGAGCATGATAAGAATAGAACCCGCCTATCCGTTCGGGCATTTGGAGAATGGAACTTGTTTATCTATTCAAGCATGAGGAGAATAGAACTTGCCTATCCGTTCAGGCATTTGAAGAATGAAACCTGCTTATCTATTCGACCATGAGGAGAATAGAACTTGCTTATCTATTCGAGCATGAGGAGAATAGAACCCGCCTATTCGTTCGGGCATTTAGAGAATGGAACCTACTTATCTATTCAAGCATGAGGAGAATAGAACCCGCCTATCCGTTCGGGTATTTGGAGAATGGAACCTGCTTATCTATTCGAGCATGAGGAGAATAGAACTCGCCTATATGTTCGGGCATTTGGAGAATGGAACCGGCTTATCTATTCGAGTACAAAGAGAATAGAACATGCCTATCCGTTCGGGCATTTGGAGAATAGAACCTGCTTATCTATTCGAGCGCAAAGAGAATAGAACCCGCCTGTCATTTTAGGCATTGACAGTTTGATAATTGGTGAAAATCAGTGTCTTTTGTTCTTTGCTCTATTCCTGTTTCACCAGAATGACCAAAGAGGGGCAGTTGTTTTCACTCGATTTTCACCCAAGTTTTTAAAAATATATATTTTTCTTTATTCTTTATTTATTTATTCATTTAATAAAAAGAACCTTTTGTTTCTTAAAAAGATAATAATAAAAGGATCCATTTTAATTAAGATCCACCAAAAGGGGTCCATTTTAATTTATTAAGAGCCCATGTATGATATAATAAAATCCATTTTTTGGCCCAACTAATCTTTTTAAACATTTTATGTGCATGTTTGTTTGTGACCGTTGGATTTAGGGTAAGATGGGGGAGTGACTTGGATCAAATAAAAAAGGGGTAGGAGAAGACCACTCGCGCCAGGCGCG
This sequence comes from Hibiscus mutabilis, assembly GCA_019671005.1. Taxonomy (NCBI): domain Eukaryota; kingdom Viridiplantae; phylum Streptophyta; class Magnoliopsida; order Malvales; family Malvaceae; genus Hibiscus; species Hibiscus mutabilis. The sequence goes on from CM033715.1 coordinate 33,330,046, forward strand.
TGCGCTGCACGCGCGCTGGTTGGTCTTCCCCAACCTCCCCGTTCGAATAGCACGGCTGCTGGGCAGCCTTCCCCTTTGTCGCAACGCCGCCAGCCACCACCGGTCAGCATCGCCCAGCCTCTCAGGACCGCCACTCCGTCGTCGATTATCGCATGTTGCCGCAAAGAGCAATGCCCACCGTTCGAATCTACAATAAAGAAAAAGGGATTATGGGGATTCAAACATAAAAATTAGGAAGAAAATCACCCCAAATCAGCAATTCGAAGCAAAAATCCAGAGGGCAAGAATCAAGCAACTTGAAATCCTTCCAAATTCAAGCCAAGGGGAAGAATTTCGGGATTTTTTTCTTGTAAATCAAGTGTTTTTTAGCTATAAATAGCCATGTATTTTTCCATTGTAGAACAACAAGAACAAGAAGAAAAATTCAACATTACAAAGATTAGTAGAAACACATTGTGAGTTAAACGAATTGGAGGAGTTCGAATCTTTGGAATAAGAAGCAATCAAGTTCTTTTCCATTCCGGTATTGTTTCTCTTCATTTTATTGTTATTTTTTTTAATTTTCTTACCTTAATATTGTTGTATCTTTGGTTGAAATAAGAGATGAAAGTGAAATTTAATCTTTAATTTCGAATATGAAATATATTTTTGATGTTTTTAAAGTTTTATTTTTAAAAAAAGAAAGAAAAGCACCACCGCCGACAAGCGCCGATGGTGGGCGGCCGGTACAGTGGTTGCCTTTGGGTGTTCTTCATCTTTGAAGAACACCAAGAACACTTAAAGTTTTTTTGTTTGATCCATTTTGATTTAAGAAGATAGTAAAAGATGTTTAAAGTGGGTTTTATACCCAAAACTTTTTGGTTTATTTCTCCTCATTAAATCATTTTTTTATTTTTTTTATGACGAAAATAATATTTTAGAAACCTTTCAAATTGGTCACTATTTTTGTTTAAAAGTTGGCTATGAGTTTTAATTCTTTTTAAATCGGGTCGTGGTTTTTTTCTTAAATAATTTTTAATATTTTTTTCAAAAATTAAAAAGAGAATAAAAATACCCTTTTTAAACGCAAATAAAAAAGTGAAAATAATTATCTATTTTCTTTGTTTAGCAATTATTTTTTATATCTAATTTAAGTGATGTGTTTCCTTTATATGTATATATATTTGTGTGTAAAACTTTAGGATTAGGGACTTAAAACATAGAATAGAGGCATGTATGTTGTAAAATGTTCTTCATTTTCAATAAAATACACTTAATTACATTTAAACCTTAACAGTTAAAATGAAAGTAGATTTCCTTTAGGTATTAATCATTAATTAGACTTTAATTAAAATACTTTAACACATTTAATTTTCTTGTTGATTTGTAAAAAGTAAAAACTTAATTAATGCGGTGTCTTATCAAACGGGAATGACGGGTTAACACCAGGAGTGTTGGCGGTGATTAAAGTTCATTCCCGGTGATGAGGCCGTTAAAATAGATTTACATTCACTTTGCGGACAAATAAATCAAAATTTTGTGAACTTAAAAATTCCAGTTTTAAAAAATGCTTTTTGAAATCAATTAGGTACCATTTTTTTGGCATTGTGGGGTGTGTTAATCCTTCCCCACACGTAATCAACCCCGAACCTATTTTCTCGTTTTACGTAGACCAAAATACTATTTTGATAAATAAAACGTTTTTTTATCAAAATACCCTTGTTTTAAAAGTGATCCAAACACACTTTTTTTCAAAAAAGATTGGTGGCGACTCCGTGATTTTATAAAGTTTTTCAAAATGTCAAAACATTTTCCTCCTAAAAAGGGTTACGACAGCCTCGATGCAAATGGCTTCATATGAAGCTATTTATGGAAGGAGATGTAGAAATCCTCTTTGTTGGACCAAACTCGGTGAAGGCAAGATGTTAGGCCCTGATTTACTTCAAGAAACCAAAGAAAGGGTGACCATTATTTGTGAACGGCACAAAGCAGCAATTGACCAACAAAATCCTTATACTGATCTGAAGAGAAGAGATATTCAGTACGAGGTTGGTGAGAAGGCCTTCCACAAGGCGTCTCCATGGAAGAAGATCCTTCGTTTTAGCAAAAAGGGGAAGATAAGTCCTCGTTTCATTGACCCATTCGAAGTGATCGAAAAATTTGGACCTGTTGCTTACCGACTAGCTTTTCCGGAGAAGTTAAGTCGGATTCATAATGTCTTTCACGTGTCTATTCTGCGGAAATACCATTTAAATCTTTCTCATGTAATCGAGCCAGAGACTATGAAAATTCAGTCTAATCTAACATACGATGAAGAACCTGTACAGATCCTCACACAAGAAGTCAAAAGGCTTCGTAACAAGTCGGTAATCTTAGTAAAAGTTCATTGGAGAAGCCACTCGGTTGAAGAGGCAACATGGGAACCTGAAGAAACCATGCAAAAGCAATATCCTCACCTCTTTGCTTGATGTGAAAATTTGAGGGTGAATTTTCTTAAAGGGGGAGAGTTGTCATATTTCGAAAACTAGCCTAGTCGGAAGTAGGTTTCGGTGATCGAAAATTTTGAATTTGATGAGTTAAAAGTTTGTAATGATTGACCTTTGTACCCTCTTGTATAATAAAGTTACATTTTGGTCCTATTTGAGTGAATGGACTTCCTTATACGAAATTCAAAGCCAAAAATGCAAATTCTGAGCTAGACATATCGATATGGTCATGCCAGTATCGATACGGCCCAACTGCCAATAACTAACTTACCTATTTTGGCATGAGCGTATCGATACAGACACGAGCGTATCGATACGGGTTTCCTATTTCGAATTTGTTTGAAGCCCAAATTAAAGGAAATTGAAGCAAGGTGCTTACTCACCTCCTTGCTTGGCCTTTCCCACGTGAAAGTCATCAGAAGAGATGACTAATTGTCATCCAATTGGTAATTGAATGATAGGAAGAAAAGTGATTTAATTGGGTTTAGCAAACCCTTGGGGAAGGGTAAGCTTTCTATTGACTGCTTTATAGGTGGGAAATAATTAAGGTTGGCTCTTAGGAATTCTTAAAGAAAAAGATAGCTTTCATTCTCCTATTTTGAATCCCAGCAACCATTCTCATCATATACCACCAAAGGAAGCATACACCTCCATTTCTATCTTCAAGCTCAAGCTTAAGCAAGCACCTCGGTTCCATCTTTGTCCTTTGTTCAACCTCGATACTTCGTTTAAAAGCCCACAACTCGATGAGTAAAACCCCTATATCGATTTGTTGATTCCATCATTCGTTGAAGTTTAATTTTAAAACTAGGTTTTTAATGTTCAAAGAAAGCCCATGATTTAAGAAGTTAATCTCGATATTCTGGTGTTGCCTACAAGTTTTAGTAAGCTTGAAATATATTTTTGAATCCTTAGATCGAATTCTAATGTAACTCCTAATTTTGTGCTAGCTCGAGTAGTGGAGAAGGATCCCTAGTCATCTCCAAAGGAAGCTAGGCACAACGGAATTGTAATACGAGAACCTCATAGTCAAGGTGAGTGTAGTCATTTCAAGGGATCGGCACGGAGCCATCCCGTTGCATTTGATTTGTGATTTTCATGTTAATATGTATCTTGCTAAAGGCTCAAGTAGAGCAATGATCATGTGGATTCTAAAGGTGATCATGGTAAGCCTTTGATATGGTTGATGTTCTATAAGTAAATATGTGATAATCGAGACACATTACATGTGAAATTGTTATAAGAAAAACATGATATGATTTGCTAAATTTGATACGAATATGTTATGATTATGATATGATATGATTCCGATATGATATGATCGTGCTATGATATGTTATGGAGCTAAGGCTCAATTCTGATTCCGATATGCTATGGCCTACATGCATAAAGGTACGTTATATGATGAAATATGTGTACCCTTGGACATTGTGAGTTTTGGATACAAATGGCATACCATAGGATTATTTGAGCTCGTATAAGTAAGGGATTGGACTACGGTCCGGGGCTACGGCCTATATGTGGGGGAGATAAGGATAGATTGTGTAATGGATACTATCTAGAGCTACGGCTCAAGGCTACGGCCTATTTTCCGTTATATATGGCTACGACCTATTTTTTGATATATGTGTGGTGTAAAGGGGAATTCGCGTATCCACTTGTTACATTGTCCAAGGGAATTTGATTGTGTACAAGCTTCATTATGATTATGTGAAATTATGATAAATGGCCTAGGCATGGGACCTTGTGATTAAAAGAATACGATTATGATAATTAAGTATGCCAATATGCCATTCATGTTCGTAGCATGCCATTTATGTAGTCATTGCTTATGTTGTTATGACTACCTCACTAGGCTATGTAAGCCTAACATATGTGTGTCTCATGCATTTTAGAGTCATAAGATTTCCAAACTCCGATCGTGTAATCTCCCGGTTGCAAGTCACTTCCGCAAGCTATATGTATGTTTACTTTTGTTTCCGAGCTTCTAGTAAGGTGGCATAAGGTTTAGATGTGTTGTAGTAACTTATTTTGGTGTGGTTGTGTAAGCCTAATAGTAACTAGGTGTGGTATGAGTATAATGGTATGTTTGAAAATGGCTAAATAGACTAAAATGAGCTTAAGAGCCCTATTTGGTAAAATCATAGTAAACGAATTCGAAATGCCTTGAAATTTGACACACGATTAGAGATATTGTTTTTAAAGTTGTTGGTAAAATTTTGTAAAATTTGAATATCGTTTGAATGGGTAAATCGAATAAAAACCAGCAAAAATCTGTCATTACAGGTCAAGGGGTATCAATACGGGTGATGGCGTATCGATACGGCCTTTGCATAAATGGTCTGGTCAACATTGGTCAAACAGGGTGTATCGATACAGCTAGGGCGTATCGGTACAGAAATTGGTCACTGGAATTTGGTTTGAAAAATGGTATCTATACGGTCTTATAGCGTATCGATACGGGGTCAACGCAGTCAACTGGATTAGTTGTATTGGTACAGGCTTAACATACTTGAATCTAGAAATATGAAATTAGGCTTAGCGTATCGATACGGCCCTTAGGGTATCGATGCGGTGTTAGTTAAATCTGTTATAAGGCATAAAAATAGAATTTGGACAGTTTACAAATTACCCACTAATAACTATACGGACTAATTGATTAGGTTAAAGATATCTGATAGTAACGAAAATTCACAGATTAATAATTGGTAAGTTTAATTACAAGTTGATAATAAAGAATTTGGATTAGGATCGTTAATTTATGAAATTTGTAATTTACTCCCTAAGTTTGTAAAAGTTTGAAACTGACCCCATATTGAGTGAGTAATTGATAATTAGGTTCACTAAGCCTCAAATAAGAACATTAGAACTTCCAAATAAGTTTTCGACTTTGATTAAGCTTCCGATTTTCGAACATGTTTTCCGATAACGCTTTCTGATCCGGTTCTCTACCAGGCTGGGAAAGGGGTGTTACACCTCTACTACCTCCCTACGCACAAAGAGAAATAGCACCATACAGGCATCGTCCCAAGACTCCTATAAGGGATTATAAACATCGAATGGAACCCCCTTCTTCTATCACATCACAACAGTAGCAAAGATCCAAGTTGCTTAAATCCAATGGCCTCACCGCCATTTGGACAACACACAAGAGGATACGCTTGCACCTATTCGCGTACCCAACATACCCTCGCAACAACACCTTCACTCTACACCTAAAGGTTTTCTCTCCTTCCAACTTTGCTTCAAGCTACCGTATCATTTGCCTCAAGCTTATATTCAGCTCGTCTTTCTCCCCCCAAATATGGGCTAAAGATCTCTCCATCTCCTCATCCTCAAAAATATCCTTTATGGTCGCCTCCTTATGTTTGTAGGCCTCTATTTGAGTTACAGCGCGATCCCCTAGGCCTCCGCCACTAGTTCTTCGACCTTTCTCTGACCATCCAGGGCCTCTGGTAATTGTTGCCTTAGGGCCACCATCTCATCACCCATCGAGGTGATTTTGTTATTCGCCTCGCGAAGTTTTTTTGCCCAGGCAACCAACTTTTCTCACTGTCAGAAACAAACTATGTCACCTTCAGTGAGAGCTAAGCATATCTCCCTATCAGTCTCACGAAGAGAAAGCTGCAAGCTACCCGCAAGCTAACAAACTTCTATATAGCGAGCCCCCTAGAAGACGAAAGGTGCGGAAACAAATCCTCCTTTGTTGAGCTCTAGAGACTGCACTACCAGAATTTCTAGGATAGCATCACTTCCAGGTGATCGGGTCACCCGACCAAGATTTATTCCTAAAGAGCTTGCATTCAAACATAATGTGGTTACACGATAGTTGAGAAAAAATGGCTGACAATGAAGCCGAAAGAAATACATGCTGAAATGGGACTACTAAGCCAAAGGGGGATGAGCTCCTGCATCACCAAACGATACGAAAGTTCCGAGATCGAACTTTCTTCCACCTATGACGACCTCCAAAGAGGTAGACACTAGCACAATTGTCTCCTCCGAAGCCAACAACCCCACATTCATTTTACTTCCTTTTATTTTAGGAAAGAAATCCATCTTCATGGTCCCTAGTGTGGGGAATTTCCTCTTCTTATTACCCAAGAAAGGAGCCTTCGCACTAAGTTGCCTCCAAGGTCCAACACCAGTAAGAAGCTCAGTTTTGAACCACGTAGAGAGCCCAATCCTCTCCCCTTCGACTGAGAAGTGTCCGTAGGGTTCCCTCTTTCCTTGTAAACGATCTCGAGCTGACCTAACTGAAGGCGCCCCAAGCACACTCGTCGTCACGACACTTGAAGGCAAAACCTTACCTTCTGCAAAGACTAAAAGAAAAGTCAGCCATGTTGTAAAATAATAAACCTTAGCAAAAGCCAAGTACTCACCACTATCAGAAAAAGAATAGGAAATATTATTATCCACCAAGGACCGCCGGAGGAAACTAGAACCAGCGGGCAATGAATCCAGCACAACCATTGCACGAGCAAATTCACTCTTACAAGCTAACACCTGATCTAGATATGCATTCAGCCATGTCTCCCCTGGCAACATCACTTTGAAAGGAATAGCCACTGAACTCCTCATCGTACCGCTGGTGGCAAGTTCTGTAACGACCCAATTCTCAGGGTTAATGAATCGGGTCTCTTGTCCGGGTTATGGGGCTTTATCTTGGAAGTTATGTAAGGGTCTTTAGGCTTGGTCCCATTAGTTTGGAAGATAAGGGTTTGAATTTTAAATGAGATAGCGGGTGGAAAAAGAGGAAAAATATATTATAAGGAGTGAGAAGAAAGAAAAAAGAAAAAGTGGATAGTGGGAGAAAGAGAGAAGAAATGAGAGAAAAGTTGAGGGAGAAGATTTCAAACTTCGATCTACGAGTTCGCCGATACCAGCAGTGTCGCAATCGAAGTCATTTTGGGTTTTCTAGTTGATGAGGTTGGAGTGCTCAAATTGAGAAACGAAGGCCACCACCGTGATTAGAGGTCAAAAAACAATCGATCTGGGCGTTGACCGCCGCCGTCCGGTCACTGGAAGTTGCCGCACGCGCTACCACATGCGTGTGGGCATCATTCGGCTAGCAAGGCTGTTATAACAACTGGGCTCCAGCCGTTGGGCTGAGCCGTTTGAGCCAGCCTGCCGGCCAAGCCCAAGCCAGCAACGAGCCGGTCCAACAAGCCGGCCTTTGAGCCGTCTGAGCCACCAAGTCTAGCCGCGCCACCAAGCTGAGCCACTGCACTGTCGTTAACCAATGTTGACTTTTTCAGGAGACCCTACCCTAAGGTTTCTCGACATTTTTGGATCCAATGGCATAGTTTGTTTCACCAAATTCGAAATTAAAGTATGTGATTAAGTGATGCTTACGTCATTAATTGGTATACAAGGATTATTCGAGAGCAGATATCGGGTTGAGTGGAGCTCAAATGAGGATTTTAGCGATATCGACTTAAGGTTAGTACACCTCGAACTCTTATTGCTTCATGCACGTCATAAATGTAATTGCTTTGTGTGTTAGTATATGTAAATTAGGCATACGATGAATATATATATATGGAGATTGATAGTATGTGACTCGATATTTTGAGATACATGATGATGTTACGGATATGATGGGACTAATAGAGGTTTTAGAGACCGTGTAGGGTCATTTGAGATGCTCGTATAATTAATTGATGATTCTTTAATTAATTGAAATACGTGTGATGCTTTGTATGCTTGTTCGAATAGATTGATGTGATTTGATAGAAATCATGCTTTAGGGATGAATACTCGATTAAATGATTATGAAGCCGGTAATTAATATTAATCGAGTAGATGTGTTAGTAAACAAACCCTAATGACTTTCATAAACTTTAAGGATAGAATAAAGTGTTGTGAGATCGTAATTCAAGAAAATGATATGAACTTGTGTTTAGGGTATCGGTATGAGCTTTGGTCGTACCGGTATGTGTTTGGGGGCTGTATCGGCAGGGGTCGACCAATACCGGTACTTGTGGGAATCTAGGATTTCCAGTAACCAGTATCGGTATGCATGTGAGTATCGATACTCGAAAGTACCGTATCGATGCTCGTGTACGAGTACTGGTACCTGATACGATAAATAATCTCTAAATGCAATTTAAGGATGGAAATTGATGTGAACATTAATAATTGAATTATGTCTTGATAAATAAGATAGCGAGGATTAATGGAGGCAATAAATGAGATTAATTATATACTTTTACATAATGTATTAATAAATTGGTAATGTAAAATAACTGATGTGATGATGTTTAGCAACAATAGGGAGATCCTTCGGATCACGTTGCTTGTATGTCGGGTAGGCATTTGATTGGTTGAGTCTTCTTGATTGATGGGACCCGGATACCTAATAGAAGAGTTTTGCAACACCATGGTTAGAGATATCGAGTGTGGATGTATGTTCCGATGCTATGTGACTCGGCCTCACCCAGAGCATAGATGCTCGAGGGGGGATTCCGAGTAAGGGTGTATGTTCTGATGCTATATGACCCGGACTTACTCCAGAGTTGTTGTTGTTATTGTTGTTGATATGTGTTTTCGCCTAGATGATCTGTTGAGATCTCGGGCTTGGTTGGGCCTTGTGTTCCATGTTTGATGACTGCTTTGATGAGAGTATGTGTTTAGGCGACTAGTAGTAGCACCATGTGTATGTTTATCTTTGCTTATTGCTCGTACTAGCTTGCATGCTTATGTTTATGATTAGCATGAAGTATAGTATAGTAGATGTGTACCACTGAGCTTTGTAAGTTCAGCACTCGGAATCGTTGTTTCCATGCTTAGGTTGATCGTTGGATCATGAGATCGAATAGAAGTATCAGTACGGGGTTCCAGCATGTGGTGATCTCTGGAGTACGATACTTGTGTTTAGTGGGCTATGTATTCATAGGACCTTATGTGTTGGAGTTTGTAATCCTTATATTTGAAATTGTATTAATCAAGTCAAATGTTTAAATGTTTTAATTTAATTGGAGCTCTCTTGTAACATTTTAATCATTTATATAATCATTTTCAAACTTTGGCTTTAAGTGTTTTGGAATACATTTTATTTGGGCTAAACCAGTTTGAGAAATTTATGACTTTTGGGTTTGAGCTTGAGGTCTAAATGTGACATCCGAGTCGAGAGTGTTACGAGTTCTGCCAACGCGAACTCTTGCTCCAAAAATAATTCATATAAATTATAGAAAAGTGAATTTATGTACTTATGAAACTATTATCAAAATTCATGGGTTTTGCTTTAGATGTGGAAGTATAGGTCATCTAACGAGGATGTGTACTAATGAGTAGACCCAGTAAATTTGACTTGAGACCTGATCTGGTTTATTCGAGTCAAGATCTGATATTGATTCGAACATAATAACTCGAATTTGATCTGAAACCCGAAATAAATTGAAACGAAACTGACCTAAATTTTTGTTGAACTAAAATAGACTCGAACAGGTTTTCAACCGAACTGAATGGACCATAATTGATTTCACCCGAACAGAATGGAATCAAACAGAATGCAACCCGAAATAAAAAAAAAAGATATTAAAAGAAGTAAAGAAAGATGAGATGTGAATTACCGCACGAGTCATAAAAACCATATAAAGAGGTGTAAAAAACTGACCTAACTTGAAACTCAACTAAAACCGATAGATTCAAAAGTTGACCTGGATCAAAACTGACGATCTCCTATTGACCTGAATCGAAATCAACCGACCCGATATTAAATGACCCGAAAATCAACCGATTCGATATGACCCGAATCACCATATAGACCCGAAACCGAATGGAGTCTAACGAAATGACTCGAACTGAACGACTCGTTTGTCACCTCTAATAAGGAGAATAGGATGAGAAAATTTTAACTCGACGCGAAGAGCTACCAATAATTATTAGATAACTATGGATAAGCTTCATGGTCACAAATTATCTTCAAATCGATATTTTACATGGAAAAGAAAAACTTAGGTAAACACTGCAATCATACCCTACTATTCATCCATTCATTCATTGGTTTTTTTCAACCCCAGAATGTAATAATCAAGCTTGAGAACAGTAGGGTGGCAAAGGGAATGAGACCATGGAGCCTTAAACCTCCGTCACTGTAGTCCGTGTTGATTCCAATTCCGGAAGGGCCTAAGTTGGTGCCGACTCCTCCCAACACTCCTGCCGGTGTTGTTGAACTGTACGGTGTTGTTGTGCTTGTCGGGGTGGTTGTGCCTGGGATCATGGTCGAGGGCGTCGTTGTTGATACCGGAGTTGTTGTGGTGGTGCCTGCGGCACTGATTCGAACCAAAAAAAGTCATCAAATATTTTCCAAAAGCAAAGAATCATTCAAGAATTAACAATGCATAGCACAATGATTCGGGGAAAAAAACAAATGCATAGCACAAAATTATGCAAGACCATCTTATTAACTCAGTTAACTATTTAAAAAAAAACTAGAAATACTTATATTACATCAAATAAAAATATAACATTTTATTATTAAAATATAATTAGAATGGAATGAAAATATAATTATTAGAATATAACTAGAAATACTTCACCTTAGAAAATGTGTAACTGGCTATGTAAGTCGCCTTAGAAAATTTGGTATAATGATAAAGTGTATGGTATAGATTACGTTAATATTATTATTGTGTTACATGTAATAATAATGAATATTGTTAACGTAGATTTTGGGTGACACCAGACAAGGAGGTAGAGACAACTGTTGAAGTGTGGTCGGACGGCGAGGATTGGTGGTTCACCCGTCGTGGGACGAGCGGAGAACCACAGAAGATGATGGTCGACAGTAGAGTCGAACGGTTCACCCATGATTGACTTGGGGCTGAGAGCCGCAAACAATGTAGAATAGGTGAGGGGAGCCATTTGGCAGAGAGAGTGGGAGAGTTGTTGTAAAATTGTCCTTTTGCCTTTGGTCTTGGAGTATTTATATCCCATTGAAGCTGTAGATGGAGTGGTGTTTGATGAGACTGTGTCAAGTCTAATAATGGCTATTGACGAGCTGGCAGGTGGTAGCTCGACTGTTCAAAGGTAAAAAAAAAATGGATACGTTTGACGAAGGTACAACACTAATACCCTTTATAGAAGAAGTACCATAAAGTGGCATGAGCTGATACTTAAGCCATTTGTCTCTGACCTTCTACGTCATTTTGTAGGAGTAATTATAATTATATAGTATTGTATATGAGCCCTCAACACAAAAATTGTGACTATAGGGCTGGCTTGGAGGATTGGTTGGACGCTTTAAATCAGGGATTTTTGGAGCCTTCATTGTCATCATTTGTGAATGTGATCATGCGGAAAAACATTATGGGGAGTATAAGGTGGTGGTGCATTTAGATTAAACGATACAATGCAAGAGTGTCGACCCAATGTAGTTGAATGAATATCAACATAAGGGTTGTAATGACGGTTGTTCGATATTGATTTGAGGTCCAACAAGTTAGTCACTGTTATAGTAGATTTACAAAATATAGGGATAAGGCTGAAGATAATAACATATGAAATGAACGAAACGAAGCGTACCTGACACTAGATGGGAAAGCACACCCAGCAAAGCCTGCAACAATAATTTAATGGGATAATTATATTTTTAGTCCCTTTAAAATTATTCTAAACCAGAAAAAAAAATATGTATTGTTGTTCCCTTTCAACAATTAATAATTCAATCTAGGCATTTAACACAGAATTTTTAGCTTTGGTCCCCAAAATCTTTTAATTACATTTCGGCCTCCAAAACAATTTTTTTGACTTCGTCCGGTCAATATGAAAAAACATCTCAGTATTTTTACTGAAAATATTAAATATTTTTAATTATAACTATTTAATGATGTTATAATTTTTATATAAATAATAGTAGCTAATTTTTTTGAATAACATGAAATACAATAAAATTGCAAAAAGAAAAGTCTACAAAAACTACTAGAGCAGATTAATCGGGGGCGGATGGTTATGGGTCATGTTCCCTTATTTTTGAAAATTAAAATTTTTTTTATTGTCTTTTAGTTTTTAAGGCTTCGCCCAATAATTTAGACTAACCTGCGTCTGATTTTGGTGGGTGAGTCCCTCAACGGTGATTTTTTACGTACACAAAACCTCGAACTCGAAACCTACTTAAACGATACCAAGTTGCTTACTATTTGGACCAACTCCGTTGGTTAAAAATTAAAATTTAACTCTTCAAAAAAAAATTATAAATTTTAATTTATCCCTTAAAAAATTAAATATTTTTATTATGTTTTGAAAATTTTAATTTTTTAATTAAAGCTCATCCTAATAATTTTAAAAGTTCTTAGTAAGTATTAAAATATTTAAAATATTTAGTTTTACCTCTATTTCTTTTGGAAAAATAAATTAAATTTAAAAAAAAAATTAATTTAAACCTCCAAAATTTTTGACAATTTTAAGTTGGCCCCTAAGACTAATCACATTAACGGGTAATTTTTCCTAAAATCATTGACATGCACAAACTGACCACTAAAACATAAATAAGGCTATACAAGAAAAGGGATAAAACTTAACCAAAAAATTTAAAAAAAATTATAGAAAAAAAAAGTAAATTATAAGAACTAAATCTCAAGTACTATATATTTTCATTTTGCTTTGCAAAAAAAGAGGGGGAAATGTAAATGCAGAAAGTAGAGATGAGGGGAATTACTAGGGTCCGAAGCAGAGATAATGGCAGTGCCAGCAAAATCACAAGAGCCTATAGCTTGGCCTTTCCTTTGGAAATAACTGTTGACTGCATAATTACAGTGTGCCCTAACAGTGTTGGGATTGAAACAAGGGCCATTGGAATGGATAGGGTTACAATCAGCTCCAGCTCCACATGCATAATCCAATGTCTTTTGCAGCATTGCATCCCCCACTCCATCTTTGCATACACACCATGTTGCACCTGTTTAAAACAAAATCAGCCACTTCTGCAATAACGATTGTTTTATAGTGCCAGCGGCAACATCCAAATAGTATCTGTTATGTCTGCAACTGTAATAAAACACTGCGACCGAAAATGCGGCCACAAGGGTTTATGCTGGGGGAAATGAACTTACTTGAGGGGCTGGTGATGGCCAACATGAGCAGTGCAAACAGAAAGGCAGCCATGGGAGAGTGTTGTGGGCAGCAAAGGGTTTGAGATAAGAGAAAGGGAAGTCTCTCACTCAAGGTGGTATGAAACAAAGAGAGAGCATCGGGCAGCAGTAAATGGTGGGATCCTTATCAATGCTGCCATATGTTTGGTGTCGCCTTCTGCACTGTATTTTTTCTTCTTTTCATGCATCTTTTCAACTGTATTTATCTCTTCAATTTTTTACTGGATTTGGCATTTTAATTTTGAGAAGTAGTAAAAAAGATTCTGGCGTAAAAAGTATTTGAATTTTAAAAAATCAATTAAGTTTTTAAAATTTTTTACATTCAATTAAGTGTTTGAATTAATAAAGTAAATTAATTAAGTTTTTAAACTAAAAAATTAACCCAATTAAGCTCTTTGACTAATTTTAATCATTTAATCTTGACAGTTTCTTTCTTTAGATATTACTGACATATGATACACTATAATTTGATCATGTTGCATTTACAGATTTTTTTCAAATTTTTTTTTATAAATTTTATAAGTCTTTTTTGGAACTTTTAAAGAGTTTTTTAAATAAAATTAAAAAATTCTAAAAATGTCAAGTGAAAACATTATGACACGACGTAGTGCATCAACAGATCAAAAAAATTTGTCAAAATTTAATGGTCAAAATTAGTCAAAGAGCTTAATTGATTCAATTTCTTGGTTCAAGGGCTAAATTGAATCAATTTATCTGTTCAACGGCTTAATTGAGTGCAAAAAAATTTAAGAACTTAATGGATTATTTTTAAAAAATTCAAGAACTTTTTAAGCCCTTAGTCAAAAAAAATCCTTATCTAACTCACTTACATTTCAATCGATTCTAGCAAAATTGATTGGATATTATATTGGAAAAAGAGGTTTGTTGATTTGGAGTGTGTGAAAGTTTATTTCATGAAATATGAATGAATCTATAATAGAAGAGGTTTTAGAAGTCTCCTCAACTTTTGGTAAAATGAACTTCAAATTCGTTATGTTTTTCGTCGACTTTCCAAACTTGTCAAGTCTTTTTTTCCGGACAATATCTAAATAATTTTGTCATTGATTTCATTTAAAAACTAATAAGAGTATGAATACTTTTAAAATTTATAGTCGTTGATATCTGACTTATTAGTTGATTAATTATTTATTTCACAATTGATTTAGAGACTTTAGTTTTATTGACAAATAGTGTTGGAGGTTTCCATTCCATTTGAGTGACAACTCAAGTCTTTTCATCTACGGATCTTAGAAAGACTCTCACTCGAGTCTCGTTTTTGAGAGATCAAACACTTTAATATACGTGGACGGTACGGTCCTTCCTCTAAAATTTTATAAATTAAAAAGAAATAAGTAAAAGTAACGATAAAATTATATTTTAATCCCTTAAAATATATAATTTATATTATTGTCCTTTAAAGATATATATTTTTAAATGACCATCAATAAATTGTAATTGTAAGCAATACAACTCTTTTTAATTGATAGGAATTTAAGTTTTTTTAATTCAAAATTTTAAACCATATGTAAAGTATCCGAATCTAAACCACTAATAGTCGAATGATCAAAGTTAAAATCTCTTTAGAATTAAACATATTTTCCATTTTTTAAAACGGTTACGGATTCGGATCTTAATCCTAATCTACATCGGCACAAATATTGTCGATTCAAATAATAGATATTTAACGGTGTCTATTCGTACTCACTCAAAATCTGTACTAATTAGTAATTTACAAAAAAAACAAAAACATATCGTATATCTGTAAATATCTAAATCTACAGTTCGAATTACATCCCTAAACGTCTCATTTTGAGAAGTTAAAACAAATTTAAGAGAAAGTAGAATTATTTTATTTTTCATATTAGATGTATTCAATGGTTTTATATTTCTAACATTTTAATTTAAACAATATAACTATGAACATTTTAAAATGTTAAACCTAAGAATAATGTTTTATGTTAAAAATAATAATTTAACTTAATTATTAGATTGATAATAAAAATATTTAATTATTATTTTTTATGTTAATTTAATGATATAAAATCAATATTTTATATTAATTATTTATATTTTCATAATTAAATTTAAACAAATTTTTGGTAAATATAAAATTTAGATAATATCAAACATAACCAAATTTATAAAATCACTATCAAAGATTGACCTATAGATTTAATTTCTGTTGTATTTAACCATAAAAAGAAAATGAGTAAACTGTAACTCCTTGTATAATTACAGGCTATTCCTAGAAGGTTTTCCGAACAAATGAAATTATATATAATTAATAAAATATATTTTAGAATTTAAATGAAAATAGTGTATTAATAATAAAATAGTAATTTTAAGTAAACAATCGGTTAGTTAATGAAATAAGGTATTAAATTCTTTAACTAAGTTCACAAATTATGATATTGTGAATGAGTTTATGTAGTATTTGCTCTAAATTAATCGGTTAATGAATGATATCGGTAGGACTGTAAATAAGACGAGATATATTGCGAGTTACTTGAGTCCGACTCAGTCAAAGCTCGACCCGGTTAGACTCGACTGAACTCTACTTAAGCTCGAATTCGGCTTGAATTATTAACGAGTCGAGCTGTACTACTCAATACTCGATTCTAATAGCTTGCAAGCTATTCAAAAATATAATTTATTAAAAATTTTAAAATTAAAGTAAACTAAAATATACGTCATTAAATAATAGTTTAAAATAGAAATTCTCTCTACTTTGTCATTTTTAATTACCATAGAGAAAAAGCATTGTCATCTTACCCTATACAACAGACTCTACGTAAAAGTGCACGATTTATTTCAATTCATTATCAAAGCTATTATTATTGTTGTTGATGATAATGATGAAGAATAGATTCACTCAACAATTATTATTATTATGAATAAAATTGTTAACGAATGAGACATATTACGAATTATTTAAATTTAACTCATTTAAAGTTTAGTTAATATTATCGAACTCGAACACAAATTTTATTCGCTCGTTCAAAATTAGGTTAATACACCTCTAAATATTGATGATTATAAAAAAATAATAATAATTTTAAGTGGGTCCTAAGTACAGATAGAGTGGCCGGTGGGCATCACATGTGTTTAAGTTTCCCAAAATGACATGATATGATGCATCCTTTGAATTTCATCCTTTTTCCTTTTGTTTGAGTTCAGAGGAGAATACAGTCATTCTGGTGGTCACGTTTCCATTTCCCTTTTTCCTTTTTATCAAATGATAAAATTCGTGGTTGAGAGTGTTTGTCAGTAAAGAAAATGAAAGAAAGAATCTGAAAAATTGGAGTGAAGAACAAAATGATTTCTCATATACATTGTAAAAACTTGGTTCAGAAGATAACGTGTAAGGTTCTTTAAACAACCGGTAAGATTTAAATTTTAATATTACGAATAAAATAAATTAAATTAGAAAGATTATTTTTATAATAAATTTATGTGGTATTAATTCGAATTAATTGTTCTATAAATTAAACACCGATGGTTATAAAAAATAGAACTAATTAGAAATTTACTAATTAATTGAGTGGGTAAGATGCTCATGTTATCTATCTTGTATGAATTTGATCTCAACAATTATCTTTTTTAATAAGAAATGTACTTTCATTCAAACCAAACAACAATTACAGAGCCAAAACAAAAGCAAACAATGCCATCCAGGTCGAGAAAACAGAAAGGCATCGAGGCCAACAAGAGATAAGAACGAAAGGCCCCGGAGAAAACATAGCTGAAAAAGTCTTCAAAACATACTGCGAAAAAAATTCAAGCAACGAAACAACATTTGTAATTATTAATTTTTATCAAGGATGTTAACCCGTTTTACTCTTTTCTTCGATGTTGTAATAATAGGCCTTCTTTTATATGCCACCGTTGTCTATTGTCTATTTTAAGAAAATGTAGCAACGTTTTTTTGAAAACAAACTTTTAGAAAATTTATAAGTTCGGCGCTACGGGTTATCCCCAAAATTATTTCTTTGTGATCTTGGCTTTTGAAAATTCTTTTTCTTTTGAAAACTGATTGAAAACTGGGAGTCGCCACCGACCACTTGGATAAAGTAGGTCAGACACCACAAAACTAGAGATTCATTTTGAAAGGGCTCGGGAGTTGGTTACATGTAGGGAAGGATTAGCACCCCCATCACGCCCGGAAATCGGTACCAAAATATTTGTTGCTTTTAATCGAAGGAAATTCTCAGAATTTGAAAGGAATTTAATTCGGTGACCTTAATTGAAAACTAACCTTAATTGAACGGGCTTTATCAAATTGGTGGGTTCAAATTAATTGGACATTTAATTAATAAGGTTGACGATACATCGGACCATAGATTAAATCGACATTGAATAAGCCTGATTGTCGTGTTAATTTATGGTTCGAATCCCGCACGTCACCTGTATGCATGGTGCAAGCAGTTAAGATATGATGTAATGATTTTATCAACTTTTAACTTTACCCTAGGACGGTAAGAATTAATTCAGATATTTGGTCAACATCCTTTAAGCTCGGACTGTTACGACACAAATATCAGAATTAATAAATATCTCCTTTTTTATGATTTAGATCAATTAAGGCAAAATTAATGAGCCGTATGAATGAAACTAAGGAATGGCAAACAGAGGCACAAAAATAAACACAAAAGGTCCAACGCAAGACCTAACCTATAAAGGCCCAAATTATGGAAATTTAATTAGTGATCTAGTTACTAATTAGGTGCTTCTAGTATTAACCCTGAATTAATTAATCCTAAAATACTAGAAACCCTAACAAGTTATGATAATTAATCGGGAATTTAAGCGTCAATCTAAGTTTGAAATTAATTTTATCCTAAGAACCATTAAGAAACGTTCAATTAATTTTAATGAATTTAACATTTACTCTAATGAGCCAAGAGCAAATTAGAATTCATTAAATTAACCCGAACCTTAATCTAACCAAGGCTCTAAGGAATCTAAATCTAGATTTAATTTAATTAATTTGGGAATCGTGCACCTATAAGACGAGCACACGATCTAAATTAATTAAATTAATCCACTTAATCTAATTTAAAGCCCAAAAACTAAGCTAGGCCCAAAAAAACGAATGCCCAAGGCTATTACAACTAAGCCCAAAAACTATTAGTTGGGCCCAAACAGCTAAAATTAAGCCCAAGAACCTAAGGCCCAAACTACAAATAAACATATAAGTCAAATAATATAAATTATAATTTGATTATACCTCATAAGACCATATTTAATACTAAAAGCCATATTATATATTTTAGAAAACCATAACTTTGTAAAACTATATGATATATACTCTTATAAAAACATGTACTATATATGTTTTATAAAACTATATATATTAACTCTATAAGTATATATTGTATTTGAAAAAATATCATATGCAATATTATGTATCATGAGAAAAACATATACCATAGGTTTCACACACAATTTCATGTACATATTTAAAAAGGGGTATTATATATACACATGTCATATATTATATGGATATATAATATGCAAACCATGTATTATATATTACAAAAAAGACATATATTATACATATAATGTAGCCACAAATTATATATATATATACCCATTAAACCACAAATTAAACAAGAGCATACAAAAAAATTACTCATAAATTATGTTACATAATATATACATATATTATAATAGCTAAATAATCCACTAACACAAATTTAGACTAAATCAAAGAGGGTAGAAAGACAATACCCCCACAGCCCACTAACTTTGGGCCGAAGTTGGATCAATAGCTGGGTCGGATTGGGTCCTTCCTTGCTGGACCAGGTCTGGTTACTTGAGTGTGAATCGGCTTTAAACCGGTTCTGAGTAATTAAAGGGTTAAAACCATTTTAAACTCATTTCCCATTTCTTCCTTTGATAATCAGAAAAGGGGAGCTCGAAACCCTAGCTACTGCTGCCTTCGAACCGCCGTTGAGCCACCTTCCGGCGTCGGTTTGACACGCCAAGGCCACCATCGTGAAGCCTTCATACTCCTCTCCATTTCTATCCAAACGGATTTTGCGAAAACGGCCACCAATGCCTCGAAATCGAGATAGAAAAAAGGAAAATCATTCTAGGGCCTTTTCTTTTCGAATCAACAGAACAGAGCAAATGAGGTTTTTTTTTTTATCAAATACAAATAACAAAATTTCTGGGATTTTTGTTTTACTGGTCTTTCGATTCGAGTCAAAAGGAAAAAGGGGAAAGAATGAGGTTTTACCTTCGGGTTTCAACAGATATCGGCAATCTTTTTTCTCTGTATTAATTGTTGAATTCGCATTACATTGTTTAGGGTTCCCTTTATAGAACCGAATTACATTGCTTGTAAAAGAAAAAGAAAAACCCCTAAAAAACCTATTGGTTGCTGTGAGGATTTTTGTTTTTATTCATGCCTTTTTTCTGCCATTGTCTGATATTTTGTTGTTGTTGTTTGTTTGTGTATGATGGTGCCCGTGAGAGTGATGGAGGAAGAGGGGACCAGGAAGTGGTCCTGGTTTGTGGAGGAGTCTACAGGTCACCACCTATAAAACTTATTTGATTATAGTCATGTTAGGATGATAATGACCTATAAAAGTTACCAGCCAGGTCACCACCACCTTTGATTATAGTCTAAATTTATGGTGATAATTTGTTATATAAGCTGTAAAAAAAATAAAAGTACGCATAAAAAATAGTTTATATAACAAATTGACTTGTGGTAAATTAGGCAATGAACAAGTAAGTTACGCGTGAAATGATATCTCAATTGAGGTACTTAGATCAATATTTATACAAAAATACTACTAATTAAAATTATAACAAGATAATCTTATTTTTGTTTTAATGTTTTTTATTATTTTGAATTACTTGTAATTAAAAAGGATAAATTACACCTAATACCACGAAACTATTACTCTATTCTACTTTGAGAAATAAAGTATAGATTTTGACAATCAAGATGACAAAACTATTCAAACCCCACCATAAAGAATTGAGTCTAAAGTTGAACATCAGAATCAAATTCATTCTTCTTCAATAAAGGTGTACCAGAATCCGAAGTCAGTGAAAATGAAATAGGCAATATTATTATTAACATGCACTTTGCAAACTCAAAACCCTTCTATAATGAAGGCTCAACATTTTCGAATCCCAAAAAACTAGGAAAACACACTCAAATCTGAACACACTCCTGTTATTTTACATATCCATCTCATCAGCGTCGTCTTCATCCATCTCTTCGATCTTCATCTTCTTCACTGCCTGCGCTGCATCGTTTCTGGCCGATCCGTTAGGGATTTGGATCAAAACCTCAGATTTCTGGCCGGTTGCGGCGTCAACCAACCCTCCATTTTTCTCCACTCGATACACCAAATCATTTCCTTTGGGACTGGCATCGATGTAAACTGTGGTGTTCTCATCGATTTCTTCTTTCACTAACATCCTCGACAGCTCCGTTACCACCCTCTTCTCCAGCCATCTCCTTATCGGTCTCGCACCATATACCTGTATCAACAAAGGTATTAAGATCGCAGAAAAAACTTTTATCATACCCGAATGAACAGAATGAAACATGTACGACTGTACTTACTGGATCATAACTCTCTGCTAATATATAGTCCAGAGCTGCATCCGTTACAGCCAATGCAATACCCCTCTCGGCAAGCCGGCTTGCAACATCCTTCATCTGCAACCTAGCAACTTTCCTCAACTGGTCATGCGACAACATATCGAAGACAACGATCTCATCCAGTCTGTTCAGCAACTCCGGCCTAAAGTGTCTACGAACCTGTCAAACGACAAAATATGTTGGTACTTCAAATGCTTCATTACCAAACTTGGGGAATATACAAAAATAAGAATTACGACATTTAACTACCTCTTGCATTACTCGATCGCGTGCAGTTTGCATAGAACATTTTCCGCTAAGCCCGGAGAGAAGATGCTCCGCTCCGAGGTTCGATGTCATGATGATCACCGTGTTTCTGAAGTCAACAGTGCGGCCTTGGCCATCAGTTAATCGACCGTCGTCCAAGACTTGGAGTAAAGTGTTGAAGACAGAGATATGTGCTTTCTCAACTTCATCGAAGAGCACAACGCTGTACGGCCGCCGCCTTACAGCCTCAGTAAGTTGCCCACCTTCCTCGTGTCCAACATACCTAATATACAACAAAAGAGGAAAAGAGATGTGAGTTACTATTGTATAATCACATTAAAATAGAGCATAGCATGTATAAGAAGCAATAACATACCCCGGTGGTGCACCAATAAGTCGAGCAACAGAGTGTTGCTCCATATACTCGGACATGTCAATCCTGATTAGCTGGTTCTCATCATCAAAGAGTTGTTCTGCTAATGCCTTAGCAAGTTCCGTCTTTCCGACACCAGTTGGACCCAAGAAAAGGAACGAGCCTGTTGGTTGTTGAGGTCGTCCTAGTCCAGCTCTCGACCTCAAAACAGCCTCTGCAACGGCACCAACTGCTTGGTCTTGTCCCACCACTCTTTGATGCAGCATCTCTGCAAGCCCAATCAGCCTCTCTTTCTCATTCTGTCCTAGCCTCGTGACAGGAATTCCGGTCCAGCGGCTTACAACCTCTGCAATATGTTCAGGTCTAACCATTTCCGTTAACATTACATTTTCATCTGTGTTATCTGCGTTTCCTTCAAGCTGCGCTATCGCAGATTCAACTTCCTGAATTGCTCCATATCTCAAATCTGCAGCTCTTGCCAAATCATACCGCCTTTCAGCCTCCTGCAATGCGAACATGAGCTCTTCTCTCTTCTGTTTCAGTCGTCGGATCTCATCAACCCTTTGCTTCTCCTTCCTATATTTCATCATCAGTGGCTGAAGCTTGTCCCGCAAGTCATCAAGCTCTTTCCGAACCTAGACCAAACAAACAAAACTTAGATCCAATATCATAAGCAGATTAACATAATCAATCACTTTTACGATAGCAAACACATACTTCAACCAGTCGAGCTTTGCTCGCTTTATCCTTCTCCTTCTCCAAGGCATGCAACTCGACTTCTAATTGCATCCGTTTCCTTTCAAGATTATCTATCTCTTCAGGCTGACTGTCGAGCTGAACCCTCACATTTGCACAAGCTTCATCGACTAAGTCAATAGCCTTGTCTGGAAGATGGCGTCCTGAGTTGAACAAACAATAACAATGGTAATAAGTATAACGTAGAAACTTAATAACTAAAAATAACAAATACTGATAACTTGAACCCTAGAGCATGAAATATAGCAAGGAAATGTACTATATACCAGTAATGTAGCGACTCGACAATTGTGCTGCCACTACTAGGGCTCGGTCTTGAATCCGAACACCATGGTGACCCTCGTATCTTTCTTTCAACCCTCGAAGGATGCTGATCGTATCTGGAACGCTCGGCTCAGCTACATAAACCTGTTGGAACCTTCGTTCGAATGCGGCATCCTTTTCGACATACTTCCTATATTCCTCGAGTGTTGTCGCACCGATGCATCGAAGTTGACCCCGAGCAAGCATAGGCTTAAAGAGGTTAGCTGCATCCATGGAACCCTCAGCTCGACCAGCACCGAGTACCAAATGGATTTCATCGATGAAGAGAATCACTTTTCCTTGGGCTTCCTCGACTTCTTTCAACACAGCTTTCAATCTCTCCTCAAATTCACCTCGATATTTTGCTCCGGCAACTAATGCACCCATGTCCAACGCAATAACTCTCACATCGCTGAGATTACTAGGAACATCCCCTCTCACAATTCTTTGAGCCAAACCTTCTACAACTGCAGTTTTACCGACACCAGGTTCTCCTATAAGAACCGGGTTGTTCTTTGTTCTCCTCGAAAGGATCCTGACAACCCTTCGGATTTCCTCGTCTCGACCAATCACCGGATCAAGTTTTCCGGCCTGCTCTACAAGATCCCGGCCGTATGTCTTTAAAGCTTGAAATGTAGTGTCCCCTGAAGCACTCTCCACCTTCTTCCCTTCCTTTCCTCGAAGCTTTTCGACCTCGGATTTCACTCTGGCAGGAGCAACACCGGCTTCCTTTATCAAATCAGCTATCTGGGAATCTTCGAGAAGGCCGATAATCAACTGATCAACAGCCAAATAAGTGTCTCCGTGGACCTTCTGTGCCGCCTGTGCACGGCGGATAACCTTAATAAGGGAAGTACTCGCAGGAATTTCATCCGGGGGAGGCGACTGTGACGGGAGCTTCTTCAACGCCTGATTGAACACCCTCTCGGCTGCCTGCGCGGCGGTTTCGCCGCCGGCATTGGAGATGGATTGAGGGAAAACGCCATTGGGATCGGAGATTAAAGTAACGGCAAGATGAAGAGGGGTGAATTGAGCGTGGCCGTTGCTCATAGCTAGCTCGTGAGCAGAGGCAAGAGCCTCATTTGTCTTGTGGGTAAACTTGTCCGGATTCATCCTCGTTTAAGCTTTGTTAAAATATGAAAAAAAAAATCCTACAAACAACAAAAACGACATATTTCGATGAACAAACAACAACGAAACAAAAAGAAAGGAACTGGTCTCATGCAATTCAAAAACTTTTAAAACACAGAATCCATATATAAAGAATTGAAAAAGAAGGGTTTTTTTTCTTACCCAGTAATTAATCAAAGTCGGTAATAAGATTGATGATACTCAGAGTTGAAAGGTGACAACAGAAGTTTCTTTCGCACTGCTCTGCTTCTTGTTGTTGATGTTTTTTTACTGGAAAAAGAATAAGATTTGTTTGGGTACTCGAGAATTGGATTGCTTTGTAAAAACTGAGAATCGATGGTTTTTTCGGTGGGAAATTTGTGAGAAAGGAGAGTGGGTTTTGTAAGAGCGGAAGAGGAGAGTGGGGAAGATGGTGGGTGTGTCTAGAAATTACTGGACGCTCTTTTCGACAATGGTGAGTTGGTGAGTAGAACATCCTCGATTTCTCTATTACTATTATTATTCTTCCACTCGCTTCCCAAGTACGTTCCCTTCTAAGTTCTAACGCCTCCCTGTTTAGATATTTAATATATGCGTATCGTTAAACTATACTTTCAAATTTACTTAATTATTGAAATTTTAAAATATTTAATTTATTTATTAATTTTTAGATATTAAATATTTTTTTATCATTTTTTCATTAACTTTTTACGGCGCTCATTTACTGGTAGATGAAAAAGTTTGTCAAGATTTTAATAGTGAAAAATTTCATCTATAAAAACAAAATAATATACCGAAAAAACATGAAGGAGAGAGATCTAAAAGTAAAAATTAAAAGATTTTTCTTAATTCGTGGAGTTCTAAACAAAATAGACGCAGATTTAAGGGATAGAGAGACGAAATGATTTTTAAAATTTAAAAGTATAAAAAGTGCTTGAATTTTTAAAATTTAAAGGTATAAAATTTAAGATTATATTTGAGTTATCTAATTATTAAAAGTTACACCCAAGTCACTAAATTATGGGTAATGTTATATTTGGGTCACCCCTCATATTTTAAAAAATATATTAATTTAGTCATTTTTTCTTCTAAATCACTTATATACCCTCGTTAATACTAGAGTACTTCATTTGAAATCATTAATCAATTTAATACACAAAATAATATATATTTTATAAATATGAAGGATGGCACAAATATAACATTACCCATAATTGAGTGATCCAAGTGTAACCTTTAATAATTAAGTGACCCAAATATAATCTTATCCATAATTGAGTGACTCAAATGTATGTTTTAGTATTTGAGTGACCTAAATGTAACCTTATCTATAATTGAGTGATCCCTGTTGTAGTTTACCCTTTAAATATTAATCCACGTGGCAACGCATCTTCTTTCATACACGTGTCATGCGTGCTACATTTGCTATCCAGTAATGTATCCTATACGTTTCCCAAGACACACTGCAATACACGCGCTGTCCTGGTCGGTGGTTATTTTTATTTTAAATACTTAAAAATTAAACTGATTTAAAACTAATATGATAAAATATAAATGATAAATTAATCTCTCAACGCCTATACGTCTATATCTTTCAATTTAACCTTTATTTAATTAAATCTAATCTTCAGTTTTTTAAAAAAATTAGAATTAAATAGGATTTGTCAACCTTTATTTAATTAAATATAATCTTCAATTTAACCTTTATTTTTTAAATGATAAATTTAACTAAATTAATCTTTCTGTTCAGTTTTTTTAAATCATAAATTTTAGATCTAGTAAGAATATTTCTTTTCTTCCCTTACAATCTTTTATTCCTCCCCTTTCTTCTCAGAGTTATGAACAAGACTATAATTTTCTTAAATGAAAAGATGTGCAATTATTTTGTAATTTAACTTATTTAAGAGTTTCCAAAATATTAGTCTTGGTATAATTATAGGTATCCAATCTATTAGGTAACTAATAATATTAAGTACTAAAGAAGTCTATTATGAGATAATCATCCCAATTTAATTTATTCTATTTACAACAGCGGAATTCAAACTAATAACTTTTATTAAGAAATCTATTGTCTTATTACCGGATCAATTTATTGTTGATAGAGTTTAAAAATATAAAAAGGCAAAAAAAGTGTTTAGACTCATAATCAATATTTAAAATCATTATTAGGCTTAATAGGGAATAAATCATTATTAGGGTTAAGACATACAAACTATCGATATCTAACCTATTATCTGATTAATTCGAATTGAGTATTGTAGTGGTTCATTATGTGACAATTCTCCTAATTTAATTTTTTCTATTCACAACGTTAAAATTTAAATTGTTTAAGAAATCCAGTAATTCATCGTATGATAGCAACTAATTGTTGGTAGAGTTTAGCGAGGTTTGTGGTTCCAGTCATAGCGCTATCAAATAAAAAAATTAAATTGAGAGAATTATCTCATAATAGACATTTAGCACTCCATCTAGATTAAGCAACTTATGAATTAGACACGATAATTAAACTAAAACATATTTTAAATCGTTATTAGGCTTAATTCACTTCCCCTTAGTTTTCTTCCAAGTATCATTTTCATCTCATTTTACTAAAAAAAAACAATAAGAATGTTATCACTTTCATCTCAATTTAGGTCACGTTGTGCAATGTTTTTGGACCAAGAACAATACAAAATACGTAGCTTTGAAGGCAAAAAAAAAATATATATTGTTTAGCTTGACTTGGAAAATAATTTTCAAAAATTGAAATTTATAAATTTTATCTTTTCTAGAAATTCCTATAAATATAATTGCTCATTTATTTTTGTTTATATCATTGATTATTTAATATTTTTAAAAACAATGTATAATATATATATATATATATATATTATACTAAAGATACTTTTAACAACAATATCAATCACTATTTTTTAAAGCTGAATAATATAAAGATATTTTTTAAGAGCACTCCTCAAAAGTATTTTTTCACTGTACTTTTCAAAAGTAATGCTAAATTGATGACACATCATTACTAAATTTTATTACATGTAATAAAAGAATAAGTAGTTATTTGAAAATTACACTAAAATAATAAACCAAGTTCATCTAATAATTTCTTTGTTATGATATAAATTATTTTATATTTTTTATATAATGACATGGCAATTTTATTTATATTTTATTATAAATATAATTTAAAATAAAAATAATTAAAATCTCTAAATTACTTAAATCCTAACCCCCCAATCACCTCTCAACCCCTTGGAATTTCTACCGCCCCCTAAAAAACACTGCACAAAACACACAATCCAAATTACAAACAGCTTGAAAGAAGAAATGCTACCTACAGATAAATTTGAATTGAATCCATCTCTCCTAAGCCTGCAACTATGGATTCGAACTCGATTTCTTCAACGGATGACTCATCATGGAACCCCAACAAATAACCGTCCCATTCGATATTCAAATCCCACAGCTAAACCCATCACCAAGAGCTAGCCCTGAAGCAAAGCTTGAACCTTTGTTTAATGGAACATTGAGTTGACCCGTAACTAACTCGCCAAAAGAGTTCACTCCACAAACATGGGAATCCCAGTTTTGATATTGACCATTGGCATGTTCCCGAATTGCCTTTCGATACTGTGCTACTTTCCGAAAAAGTAACTCGGTTGTTTTCACTCAGTACAATTCCACAAGTGAACGCAGACCCGAAAGTGATTTTAACCATTGTGTAAGTACGACCGGGTAACTCTCCGTCGTTGCTTCCATCGGGTCTCCAACAGGCGACGGGGTGCAAAGTGTTCTTCGTGGTTGCCTAAATCCTTTCGTCGCCGATGGAGACAGATTGTAGGAAAATGATGTTATTAATGTAGAGGCGTTTAACGGGGAAATTTGGGGTGTTCGTTTCCCTGCAGAGGAGCATGTAATCGCCGGAACGGAAGGCACAAACATTGTTTCGACCAACGACACGGTGGAGTAGGAAACGTTAGGGAAGATTTTGACGGCGGCAACTAAGGTATTGTGTGGTAACAAATAATCCCGATGACGAATTGAGAGGGGTTGGGATTTAGGAAACGTTAGGGAGGATTTTGACGGCGGCAACTGAGGCAGAGGTGCTAGTGTCGTTTGTGTGGTAGCAAATAATCCCGATGACGGATTGAGAGGGGTTGAGATTTAGGTATTTTAGAGATTTTAATTATTTTTAGTATAATATTAAAAAATATATTTATGTTGTGAATAAAGTAAAGAGCATGAATAAAATAGATGAACAAGAACATGATTAGAGACAAAGAGAGAGACTTGTATTATATTCTCAAAATAGGGTTGTATATAATGCTTTCTAAACTCTATATTTATAGGCATAAGATGAAAACCCTAATAATAAAGTACATTAAAGTCTCATTTAATATATAAATATCTACCATAAATAAAATATTCATAACACTCCCCCTTAGATATCCACGAAGATAAAGTGCATCGTTAAAACCGTACTAAGATAAAAACCCAATGGGAAAAAAATTCTTTAGTGAAGGAAAAAGAGTACACACATCTTTGATACGCGTAACATGTTGCTCATTAAAAACCTTACAAAAAAAACCCATTGGGACAAAACCTTGGTTAAGGAAAAAAGAGTGCAACACGTATTTACCCCCTCTCATGAAAACATCACATAAGATCTTTGAATCTTCATAATTCAATCTTGAATACTATTTTTCTAAAGATCGTGGGAGATGAAACTTTGGAGTAATATGTTCCAAGATGTATCCACCTTGCATTATCTCTACACAAGATAGCTTTGTATCATATCTTGTGAAAGTAAATCACATATCTTCTGGATATGTTGGGTCAATGGTCTTAGCCAAACTCATTTTTGGCTTGTCTCGTGCGTAACAATTATTTCTACAAGATTTGAGTAGGCATCGACAAAAGTTTAAAGATCTAAAGGTAATGATCTTTGTATATTCATAGATATTTCTTGACCAACTAATATATGGTGCTTTAAGACCAAGAAAATATATAATTATCTTTATTCACATCCAACAATCTTACAATTATTGGGATACTCAATAGATATACTTTATCCATATTGAATCTTCTTTAAAATTCTTTCAGCTTATGTCCATTCATAGACAAAAACACATGTGCTTGATCTTTAGGTCAAGACAAAACCACATCTCAAAATTCTTTTTCTCAAATACTTCTATTAAATACTTTGAAAGCTCTTCACGAGTTTTCAATTTGAAGCTCTTCAGGAGTTCTAATGATATTCAAATTATCATAATGAATCTTGATCCAAACTCCTTTATAAAACACAAAAGGAAATATGATCATTCTTAAGTATTTCTTCAATTAGTACACACTAAGGCAATTATACCAAATGTGCCAAAATATAAATATTCAAGGGGGCATATCTAAATATATTTTCTCGAAAATTTCCAAATGCTTCTCACATTTTAAATCCATCAATGATAACTTTCCTTTTATAGGGATCCACGTAATGATTAGACACATATAAAATATTTCATAACTGCCAAAGTAATTGCATCCACCATGAAGTAATTAAAACTTTTCATAAATAATAATTCAAGTCGTATTTACGACTACTTATATGTGCCTCACTTGCATTACACCTTTAGGTGTTTGTATTGTTGGTCTAAATACTTCTCTTTTAGAAGTTTAAAGCATCTTTATACATTGGCCAATTCAATATCTATACTTTTCAATAGATTTCTATACATGATCCTCATTTTGTTCCTTTACTTCTATAAAAACATTGTTTGAAAAATCGTTGTCGACAACTTTTCTATTTCAATTCCATTCTCGTTGTAACACCCTAAAATTGGCGTAGAAATGTTACCACAATCTAAAATATAGGCTAATTGAATTCATAAGTTGATCAATTTAAAGAAGATTGAACATTAGCTATCCTTAAGATCAAATAGGTGAAATTATAACCAAATTGAATTGAAATTAAAATTAGAAGGCATAAATAGAAGGATGGAAATGAGAACATACAAAACATTAGAGTTTGCATGCAATTAGGATTAATATTAAGGGCCTTGACACATGTTCTCAAATGAATAGAACATGTGCCAAATTGGGGTGAATCACGGCCAAAGGGGGAAAATAACCAAAAATATTGTCATCTTCCTCCCCAAAATTATCTCATTGGCCGAATTACTTGAGAGAGAAAGGGGAGAGAATAGCATCATGCAAACACCTTCAATTCATGCTTTTTGATTCAACCATTGATCAAATTTAGCTTGGAGAAGGTATAATACTTGACTATACATGTTATAGATTGTTTGAATATGCATATGATGATGTTCTTGTTGCCTAGATGGAATTGAATGATTGTTATGTGTGTTAGGGTCATGCTAGCTTCAATGTGAACTTGAAATTGTGATTTCTAGTAACCAATTTGATATAGGATATATGTATAGTTGCTGGAAAATTTAGAAATATGTACATGGTTGAAAACAGTATTGATTAGAGACTGTTTTGGATAGTGAAAATGTTTAGACGTGTCAAATGGATATAGAACCCTGTTTTGATCATGTTTCTAGATAAAATGAATATTGAATTGAATAGATATGTTGCTGGAAAATGACTACACCTAATTGGACTAGTTAAATTAGGCAATGGACGGCTCAATTGGTAAAATTGAATGTGCAATGTTAATCAAATAGATCAAATTAGGTTCATGATAATGCCCTGTTTTAATCACATTGCTAGGTGAAATATAATGACCTAGACATGTAAGAACATGAACATGAATTGAATTGCCATGTTAGAACCTTGCTTAGGTGAATTAAGAAGCTAGAAATTCAACCTAGTGTAATCTGCCCATAATGCTCTGTTTTGGGCAGTAACTTTGAAAAATCACTATAAATTGTATAAAATGAATTTAAGGCTGAAAATATTATAGACAACACTTTGATATGTCTAAAATCATTAGGAGAAAACAGAACTAAATTCTGGGTTGTATACTGAAATGTAGAGAAGAAACACTAGGGACAATGCAAATTGTCAAGTGTAACAAATTACCCTGTCTTTAAGTTAAAAACTATATTAATTGGCTAAGAACTAAAATTCAAGCCTTATATGGTCATAAAGACAATTTTGTTATCCTTCCAACGGTGTACACCAATTGAAATTCCGACGTACGTGATGAAAGTTATGCATGATTAAGTGACTAGAGTGCAAGCTGCCTGACAACAGCAATATATGTAATTGCACACTATTTTGTGGCAATTTGTAAACTGTTTCCTAAACAGTTTTAGGACATTGATTCTACCTTGTTTTACATGAACTAGAGTATAGATAAATGTAGTTAAGTGTAATGGAAAATGTATATGAGCATGCTGCCAGATTTGTGAATGTTATATGCTTGTAACATTGCTTGATTGAATGAACTTGTCTTGACATGTTTGTACTTGTAATGTGATAGAAACAATAGTAAACTTGGTGGAAGAGGATAGAGTGGATCATTCTAAAGACAAGAATAAAGGAGTGTGGATCCAAGACTAGCTAAGCTTGGAGTATTGTGAGTGTAGTTATCTCTAGGCTTAGGACTAGGTTCTAACCAATATATACTTGTTTATACTCTTGAAATATTAAATGAATCTAATCACGGAATTGATCTATAAGGGAAGAATGATTAAAGTAATGCATGAAACTTGATCTCAACCTTGTATACATGTTTGATTCTATTAATAAACATGTTGAGTGGTAACATTTGTGCTTGTATGCATCATGTGGCATGTAATTAATGCTTAAAGAACTCGCTTATCACACTTGATGAATTGAACTCATGAAAATTACATGATATGTGAGCTATGGCTCAATGGCCTAAAGGCTTAATATGAAATGAACTTGATGACATGATCTTGATCTTGAAACACTTGAATAAATGGTAAATCGAACAACCTTGGTAGCTAGTTGGACTAGGTAGAAGGGCATGCCTTAGAGTCTAGAGCTCATTGTGTAAGGGTGGACTACAGTCCAAGGCTAAGGCCCCTATTTGGCGACAGACAGGGGGTACATATGTGGTATTTGGCGATAGGAGGGTTGACCAGCACTACTGTGCATCTTGTGGCTACAGTTGGTTGGAGACTCAATTACCTATACAAACTAAGTACCAAGGGGGTTATTTAATTGATAACACATGAAATAACAATTCAATTACACCAGTTACTTGTCTTGAAAGCTATATATTGAATATGACTTGTCTTGAAAGCCATGCATTTATGTTACTTGTCATGTAAGCATGACTTTCTTGACCACTTGCTTTGTAAGAATGACGTGCTTGATTCATAATATGAAAACATGAAGTATGAATTCTTGATTCTTGTTCTTGATAGCCGAATGCTATGATCCTTAGCTAGGATTACTCTAATGCTTGATATACTTAGTTAGGATTCTTCTAATTCTTGAAAGACTTATTTAGGATCAATCTAATGCTTGAAACCCCTAGCTAGGTTCATTCTTGTTTAAATAACATAAAACTTGATATAATAAAATTGTTAGAACTAGTTACTACCTCACTAAGTACATTCTTGTACTTATCACTCTCGTTTTTCATTCTTCCCAACTACAGGATAAAGGATACGAGTGTTGCTTGATCTTGAAGCCTGATTTCTTGAGCAAAAAGCAAGTCACACAGACTTTGCATAAGTATGGTTTCATACTTGTTTTGTATATCTCCTAGAATGGTGGTACTAGATTGTATATAGTTAGCTTGATCATGCATTGTGGTACACTTGAATCTTGTATATATTGATCTTAATGGGCCTACTATGTTATGAACCTATGGACAAGTATGTAATGAACCTAAAGTTCTTGTAATAGAATGTTGTTGCTGCGCATATGATGATTTAAATGAAATGGTCTATGTTTGATATAGATTACCTTGAGCCATTCGACCTGCCTTGCTTAATGTATATGTCTTGCTTGAAATGAAAGTTGTGTGTTTGATTGGTAAAAGCCGAATAGCCTAGTGTGTGTGTATAGATGATTGTCGAATGTATGGGTTTAGAGTAAGGCTTGATTGGAAATAAGTTCATGAAATTGTATGCTCAATAATCTTGTTTAGTAAAATAGGCAAGAGATGTTACATGTATGCATTCTAGGATCAATGAAATGAATTGGAAACATGTACACTTAGGGTCAATTCGAATGATAGGCATTAAAAATGAAGTAAAGTGTATTGATAATGTAGTAACCTATAATGTATGTATAAAAGGAAACAATCTATATGCCTTGTTTCGAATGCATTTGATGATTAAAAATCAAATATGAGTTGCTTGTATGATAAGTAAGTAGGATTGGTTACTTACTTGTTCTTATATTGTTCTTGTATTGCCTTGTTCCTTGCCATTGCTTGCTATATAACGCTCCCGAGCTGGTTTGCTACTAGCCCGGGTAGTGGGTGTTACATTTAATTGGTAATCAGAGCTTTAGGTTTAGTCGATTCTAGGACTAAATCGGGCTATCATGCATCATATATGATACTTGTGCCACCTAGGAGACTTGTATTAAATAACTTGTGTCTTGCTTATTAAACCAAACCCCTAATTGTTCTATTTGAACGTAGAATGTCTGAAACAAGACTTGACTGGGATAATGAAAGTCCTAAAGGCTCCTCGAATGAAGGAGACAGTGTGAGGATGGAATAGAATCCTCCACAACAACAAACTCAACCCTGAGCCCAAGCTGCTGCTCAATAGGAAGCTCCCACTATAAATCATGTGCAACAAGAATGTCTCCTGAGTATGAAAGAGATGTTCAATCATCTAGTAACTACTTTAAAACAAGATCATTTTATTGCTCCTCCTGTTGTTGTGCCAAATAGAGCTCTGATTGACAAGCTGGCTCAACACCGGGCTTATACCTTCACTGGCACTAATGAAGCAAATCTCGAAGTAGCTGAGTACTGGTTAGAGGTCACTACTCGAATCTTGACCAAGCAACTACCTTGTTCTAATAAGCACAAGCTCGAATGTGCCATAGCTTTGTTGGCAGATGAAGCTCTAAGCTAGTGGGAAACCACTACACTGACTGCTCCTACTGAAGCTGTAACTTGGAAATTCTTCCTTGAGGAATTTAGGAAGAAATATATTAGTGAACAGTACCTGGCCGAGCGCCAGAAATGTTTCTTGTATCTCAAGCAAGGTGGTCGACCCATTGAACAATACGTGAGTGATTTCTGCAAGTATTGCAAGTACGGGTCGAAATACATCAAAACCAAAGCTGATAAATGTTGGATATTCATTGATGGACTGAATGATGAACTGAGTCCAATCTTTACTGCCCTAGGTATCACTGACTTCCAGAATTTGGTGAACCGGGCTATTGCAACCGAGGCAAAGATGAAGGCCTCTAAGAAACGTAAAAATGGTAACTCCTGGAAAGATAAACGATCCAGAAATGATGAAAGCTTCATTGGCAGTCAAAGAAATCTAAACACTCCAAAGGTCACTCCTCGAATTACACTCATGTTCAGAAAAGCAATTACATACAGAAACCCCAAAGGGTAATCAAGTCATCAGCCCCGATTATCTATGTTGATAGTATGAGGAATTCTGGTAAAGCTGTTCAATATCCTACATGCAAGTTCTGTCAGAAGCACCACATCGGGCAATGCAGAACTCAACAAAATTTGTGTTTCTTATGTGGAGCCTTTGATCATTATATCTGGGATTGTCCACAGAATCCTAACATGGTTCCAACTCGAACTCCTGCAAATGCTAGTTCCACTTCATCTAATCGAATCAAAGGCCCGAGACAAGCTCAGTCCGGGAATCAAAGAAAAAGTAGCAGCCAACATTCGGCACCTACACACTAAGAATCTCGAGCCCCTACTCGAATCTACCACATTCGTGGGAAAGAGGAAGAAGAAACACCCGATGTTATCGTAGGTACTGTTGAATTAAATTCAAGTCCTGTATATGCTTTGATTGATTTGGGATCTACCCACTCTTTTATATGTTCTTCCATGATTGCTAAGTTAAACTTAAAACCCAAACTTGTTAAAACTAGCCTTATAGTTTCGAACCCTATAGGAGGAAATATGCCTATTAACTTCCTTTGCAAGCAATGTCTTATAAGCATTCGAAATGTACCTTTTCCCATGGACCTTTATGTTTTGCCTTCTTGTGAGTTTGATCTAGCATTAGGACTAGATTGGCTAAGCAAACATGAAGCCTGGATAGATTGCCAAAATATGAGACTGTATCTCCGGGGTTTAGGTAAGGAATCAATCATCCTAATTGATAGAAAATCGACCTCAATCTTTGGTGACATGACTATGCAAGATGAATTTGAATTCGGCTTACCTTGTATGCCAATTGTGTTTGAATTCATTGATGTTTTTCCCGAGGAACTCCCTGGTCTCCCTCCAACTAGAGAAGTAGAGTTTGGGATTGAAGTTCAACCTGGAACAACTCTGGTGTCCATCACACCCTATCGAATGGCACTTGTTGAATTGAAAGAACTTAAGAAGCAACTCCAAGAGCTACAAGATAAAGGCTTTATTCGGCCTAGCTCATCTCCCTGGGGTGCTCCAGTCTTGTTCGTGAAGAAGAAAGACGGGACTATGAGACTCTGTATTGATTACAGACAATTGAATAAGCTTACTATCAAGAATCAGCATCTTCTCCCAAGGATAGAAGATCTCTTCGATCAACTCAAGGATGCTTTAGTATTCTCAAAGATCGATCTTCGATCGGGATACTATCAAATGGGGGTAAAAGAAGAAGATGTACCCAAGACAGCCTTTCGTACTCGATATGGCCACTTTGAATTTCTTGTAATGCCATTCGGGTTAACGAATGCTCTGGCTGCTTTCATAGACCTCATGAACCGTGTATTCAAGCCCTATCTTGACAAGTTTGTGGTTGTCTTCATCGATGACATCTTGGTGTATTCTCGGAATAAGGAAGAATACTTCGAACACCTTCGAATTGTATTGCAAACTCTCCGAGAACATCAATTGTTCGCAAAGTTCTCTAAGTGTGAATTTTGGCTATCGAAAGTCTCATTCCTTGGCCATGTCATCTCGGCATAAGGAATTAAAGTAGACCCGAGAAAAATTTGATCCATCATGGATTAGAGACCTCCGAGGAATGTTGGTAAGGTCAGAAGCTTTCTCGGTTTAGCTAGGTATTATTGGTGATTTATCAAAGGATTCTCATCCATTGTCGCAAGCTTGACTAAGCTAACTCGCAAAGATACACCATTTGTTTGGCCAGAGAACCAACAACGAAGCTTCGATCAACTTAAACAAGCTCTGATTCATGCACCGGTTCTTATCCAACCAGAATCGGGTAAAGAATTCACTATCTATAGTGATGCATCTCATTTAGGACTAGGTTGTGTCCTAATGCAAGATGGAAAAGTGGTAGCTTACGCTTCAAGGCAACTAAAATCACACGAGTCAAACTACCCTACACACGATCTAGAATTGGCAGCTATCGTGTTTGCTCTCAAAATATGGAGACATTACTTGTATGGGGAGAAATGTAACCTGTTCACAAACCACAAGAGTCTCAAATATATTCTAACTCAGAAAGATTTGAATCTGAGACAAAGAAGATGGCTAGAATTGCTTAAAGACTACGATTTGGTTATCGACTACCATCCGAGGAAAGCAAACGTGGTTGCTGATGCTCTTAGTCGCGCAGACCATACTCGGGTAAACCCCTAAATCTAAATTCTAGAATAATTAATTCAAATTTAATCTTACTTGGATTACAAGTAATCCATTCGAATACCTTTCTTGTCTTACAAGTAACTACTCAAAAATCTCTCTTAGTGATCTTATGTATTCTTTGTAGCTTCATTGGCTATCAATGCTCATTTCTGTTTATCCAAAGGATAGAAATTCTTGTATGAACTTCAAGTTCAATCTAGCTTAATCTTGAGAATCAAAGAACTCCAGTAAATTGATCCAGATCTTTAGAAGATCATATCCAAGCTAGACTCTAAGTCTAATTCTGACTTCTCCCTTAAGTTGAATGGACTCCTCTATTTCAAGGATAGAGTATGTGTTCCTAACAACGATGAACTAAAACAAGAAATGTTACAAGAAGCTCACTAAAGCTCATTCTCAATTCATCCAGGATCAGTTAAGATGTACAAGGATCTAAAGCCACTATACTGGTGGCTGGGCATGAAATCGACTATCACAGGCTTCGTATCGAAGTGCCTAACTTGTCAGAGAGTTAAAGCCGAGCATCAAGTCCCTACTAGATTGCTCTAACCTATCGAATTCCCTCAGTGAAAATGGGATCAAATTACAATGGATTTCGTTACTGGTCTTCCTTCTACTCCAAGAAAGAATGATGCTGTATGGGTGATTGTTGATAAATTCACAAAGTCTACTCACTTCATCCCTGTTTTAATGAAAATGAGCTTGGAAACCTTAGCCGAGCTATACATCCGTGAAGTGTTTCGATTACACAGTGTACCTACAGCTATAATCTCTGACCGTGACCCTAGATTTGTTTCTCGATTCTGGAATTCCTTGCAGAAGGCTCTAGGAGCTAAAGTGCATCTTAGTACAGCCTTTCATCCTCAATCAGATGGATAATCTGGAAAAATCATTCAAGTGCTCAAAGATATTCTATGTGCTTGTGTTATAGACTTCGAAAAGAATTGGGAGAAATCTCTACCCCTAGAAGACTTTGCATATAACAATAGCTACCAAACATCTTTTCAGATGGCTCCTTTCAAAGCTCTATACGAAAAAAGATGTAGAACACCCTTGTGCTGGTCTGAATTGGGAGAAAGCAAGGTTTTATGACCTTAATTGCTCAGAGAAACCGAAGAACAAGTGAAGATCATTCATAATTGATTGAAGGCAGCTTTCGATAGGCAGAAAGCTCATGCTGACTTGAAAATGAGAGACATCCAATACAATGTTGGAGACAAGGTCTTCCTCAAAGTATCTCATTGGAAGAAAGTCTTCATATTTGGAAGTAAAGGAAAGCTCAGCCCTCGGTTTATTGGACATTTTGAAATAATTGAAAGGATTGGTCCAGTGGCTTATCGATTGGCACTTCCTAGTGAATTCGATAAGATCCACAATGTCTTTCATGTTTCCATGCTCAGAAGATATATGTCCAATCCATCTCATGTTCTTAAGCCTGAAGAAGTGGAATTGAATCCCGATCTATCATATGAAGAAGAGCATATTCAGATACTTGACAAGGAAGTCAGAAGACTTCAAAACAAGAATGTTTCTCTTCTCAAAGTCTTGTGGAGAAATCACAAGGTAGAAGAGGCAACATGGGAATTTGAAGAAGTCATGAAGAAGAAATATCCTCACCTATTCGATTCAGGTAAATTCGAGGGCGAATTTATTTTTAGGGGAGGAGAATTGTAACACCCTAAAATTGGCCTAAAAATGTTACCACAATCTAACCTATACGCTAATTGAATTCGTAAGTTGATCAATTTGAAGAAGATTGAACATTAGCTATCCTTAAGATCAAATTGGTGAAATTAGAACCAAATTGAATTGAAATTAAAACAAGAAGACATAAATAGAAGGATGGAAATGAGAACATACAAAACATTAGAGTTTGCATACAATTGGGATTAAGATTAAGGGCCTTGACACATGTTCTCAAATGAAGAGAACATGTGCCAAATTGGGGTGACTCACGGCCAAAGTGGGGAAAATAACCAAAAATATTGTCATCTTCCTCCCTAAAATTATCTCCTTGGCCGAATTACTTGAGAGAGAAAGGGGAGAGAAGAGTTTCATGCAAACACCTTCAATTCATGCTTTTTGATTCAACCATTGATCAAATTTAGCTTGGAAAAGGTATAATACTTGACTTTACATGTTATAGATTGTTTGAATATGCAAATGATGATGTTCTTGTTGCCCAGATGGAATTGGATGATTGTTATGTGTGTTAGGGTCATGCTAGCTTCAATGTGAACTTGAAATTGTGATTTCTAGTAACCAATTTGATATAGGATATATGTAT
Source organism: Hibiscus mutabilis (assembly GCA_019671005.1). NCBI lineage: Eukaryota > Viridiplantae > Streptophyta > Magnoliopsida > Malvales > Malvaceae > Hibiscus > Hibiscus mutabilis. The sequence goes on from CM033715.1 coordinate 33,369,000, forward strand.
AGTTGCTGGAAAATTTAGAAATATGTACATGGTTGAAAACAGTCTTGATTATGGACTGTTTTGGATAGTGAAAATGTTTAGACATGTCAATTGGATATAGAACCCTGTTTTGATCATGTTGCTAGATAAAATGAAGATTTAATTAAATAGATATGTTGCTGGAAAATGACTACACCTAATTGGACTAGTTAAATTAGGCAATGTACTACTCAATTGGTAAAATTGAATGTGCAATGTTGATCAAATAGATCAAATTAGGTTCAACATGATAATTCCCTATTTTAAGCACATTTCTAGGTGAATTATAATGACCTAGACATGTAAGAACATGAACATGAATTGAATTGCCATGTTAGAACCTTGCTTAGGTGAATTAAGAAGCTAGAAATTCAACCTAGTGTAATCTGCCGAGAATGCTCTGTTCTGGGCAGTAACTTTGAAAAATCACTATAAATTGTATAAAATGAATTTAAGGCTGAAAATTTTATGGACAACACTTTGATATGTCTAAAATCATTAGGAGAAAACAGAACTGAATTCTGGGTTGTATACCGAAATGTAGAGAAGAAACACTAGGGACAGTGTAACAAATTACCTTGTCTTTAAGTTAAAAACTGTATTAATTGGCTAAAAACTAAAATGTGAGTCTTATATGGTCATAAAGACAATTTTTTTAGCCTTCCAACGGTGTAAACCAATTGAAATTCCAACGTACATAATGAAAGTTATGCATGATTAAGTGACTAGAGTGCAAGCTGCCTGGCAGTAACAGTATAGGTAATTGCACACTGTTTTGTGGCAATTTGTAAACTGTTTCCTAAACAGTTTTAGGACATTGATTCTACCTTGTTTTACATGAACTAGAGTATAGATAAATGTAGTTAAGTGTAATGGAAAATGTATATGAGCATGATGCCGGATTTGTGAATGTTATATGCTTGTAACATTGCTTGATTGAATGAACTTGTCTTGACATGTTTGTACTTGTAATGTGATAGAACCAGGAGTAAACTTGGTGGAAGAGGATAGAGTGGATTATCCTAAAGCCAAGAACAAATGAGTGTGGATCTAAGACTAGCTAAGCTTGGAGTATTGTGAGTTTAGTTATCTCTAGGGAGTCCTAACCAATGTATACTTGTTTATACTCTTGAAATATTAAATGAATCTAATCATGGACTTGATCTATAAGGGAAGAATGATTAAAGTAATGTATGAAACTTGATCTCAACCTTGTATACAAGTTTGATTCGATTGATAAACATGTTGAGTGGTAGCATTTGTGCTTGTATGCATCATGTGGCATGTGATCAATGCTTAAAGAACTTGCTTGTAATGTTATCACACTTGATGAATTGAACTCATGAAAATTACATGATATGTGAGCTATGGCTCAATGGCCTAAGGACTTAATATGAAATAAACTTTATGACATGATCTTGATCTTGAAACACTTGAATAAATGGTAAATCGAACAACCTTGGTAGCTAGTTGCACTAGGTAGAAGGGCATGCCTTAGAGTCTAGAGCTCATTGTGCAAGGATGGATTACGATTCAGGGTCAAGGCCCTTATTTGGCGACAGATGAAGGGTACATATGTGGTCTTTGGCGATAGTAGGAGGCTTGACCAGCACTACGGTGCATCTTGTGGCGACAGTTGGTTGGAGACTCGATTACCTATACAAACTAAGTACCATGAGGGTTGTTTAATTGATAACATATGAAATAACAATTCAATTACACAAGTTACTTGTCTTGAAAGCTATATATTGAATATGACTTGTCTTGAAAGCCGTGTATTGTATGTTACTTGTCATGTAAGCATGACTTTCTTGATTACTTGCTTTGTAAGCATGATATGCTTGATTCATGATATTGAAAACATGAAGTATGAATTCTTGATTCTTGTTCTTGATAGCCGAATGCTATGATCCTTAGCTACGATTACTCTAATGCTTGATATCCTTAGCTAGGATTCTTCTAATGCTTGAAAGCCTTAGCTATGATCAATCTAATGCTTGAAACCCCTAGCTAGGTTCATTCTTGTTTAAATAACATAAAACTTGATATAATAAAATGGTTAGGACTATTTACTACCTCACTAAGTACATTCTTGTACTTATCACTCTCGTTTTTCATTCTTCTCAACTACAGGATAAAGGATACGAGTGTTGCTTGATCTTGAAGCCTGATTTCTTGAGCAAGAAGCAAGTCACACAAGCTTTGCCTAAGTATGGTTTCATACTTGTTTTGTATATCTCCTAGAATGGTGGCACTATATTGTATGTAGTTAGCTTGATCATGCATTGTGGTACACTTGAATCTTGTATATATTGATCTTGATGGGCCTACTATGTTATAAACCTATGGACAAGTATGTAACGAACCTAAAGTTCTTGTAAGAGAATGTTGTTGCTGCACATATGATGATTTAAATGAAATGATCTATGTTTGATCTAGATTACCTTGAGCCATTCGACATGCCTTGCTTAATGTATATGTCTTGCTTGAAATGAAAGTTGTGTGTTTGATTGGTAAAAGCCGAGTAGCCTAATGTGTGTGTGTGTGTGTATAAATGATTGTCTAATGTATGGGTTTAGAGTAAGGCTTGATTGGAAACAAGTTCATGAAATTGAATGCTTAATAATCTTGTTTAGTAAAATAGGCAAGAGATGTTACATGTATGCATTCTAAGATCAATGAAATGAATTGGAAGCATGTACACTTGGGTCAATTCGAATGATAGGCATTAAAAATGAAGTAAAGTGTATTGATAATGTAGTAACCTATAATGTTTGTATAAAAGGAAGCGATCTATATGCCTTGTTTCGAATGCCTTTGATGATTAAGAATCAAATATGAGTTGCTTGTATGATAAGTAAGTAGGATTGGTTACTTGCTTGTTCTTGTATTGCCTTGTTCCTTGCCATTGCTTGCTATGTAACGCTCCCGAGCCGGTTTGCTACTAGCCCGGGTAGGGGGTGTTACACTCGTAGTGACATAACTCGTCGAGATCTCTTCAAGATTTCAATCTTTATTTTAGGTACTGATAAGTGTTCAAAAGTACTATTTTTCTTACCCTTTTTACTCATATTATTGTTAGACTTAGGCTCATATTAGTTGCAAAGTTAGCCATTCATGCACTAATCCATGTTTCCTTCAATCGTTGAGCTTGATTACATAACTTGGTGATTTTTGTGGAAATAGATGCTGCTTTGGTGTGTTTTTGTGTGTGTATGTGCAGGATCACTTGCCAAAGCAATGCCGAGCTAGTTGCCAGGGCAGTGCATGAAGGAGACGCCGAGCCAGTTGCCATGGCATTTGTCGACAAAGACCAAAAGCAATAGGGATATCGAAATTCATGATTTTACAAGCCCAAGATGACATGGAGCAAGGCCCAAGCCCAAAGGAATTTGATTGCCATGCAGAGATTAAAGAAGAATTAAATTCCAAGAGGATAGGAGAAGTTCTAATAGGAATAAAATTATAATAAAGAATTATATTCTTTAAAGATAATTTAATTCCAACTCAAACTCCTCCTCAAAGAAGGACTTTGGCCTAGCCCTATAAATATCAAAGAGATTTCGACAACTCCAAGAGGGAGAGCAAGAGGGAATTTCGACAACTCCAATAGAGAGAGCAAGAGGGAAATTTTGACAAGATAGCAAGGAGGGGAAATTTCGACTTCTTCTTCTTCTTTGCTTCTATTAGATTCATGGTTTGGGGATTATTCTTTGTATATCTTTTGAACCCAACCATGAACTAACTTGATTGGTTGAGGTTATTGTGTTTTGTTGTTGTGAGAAACTATTGGTTTTTGTTTAGGTAATAAGAGTTTGCACTTTTCTATTCAAGGTTTACTCATTCTTGGCTTTTATTCTTGTTTGCGAGTGAATTGGGAGAGGATCTCGTAACTTCATCTATTTATCTAATATCGGGAGAGTTAGATTCAAGAAACGAATGAGTATGGTCTTTATTCAATCTATTGATGGTGAAGATTAATCCGGCTTAGGAATAAGTTAAGGATTTCAACGGCTAAGATGAGCGCAAGATTGGTTGTTGTTCACCCTTGATTCACGCAGGGATGTATTATCAAGGCATGCACAAGTAGCTAGAGTTTCGACTTAGGGATAAGAAGAAACCATTGAAGAACGCTCTGCCGAACCTTGAAGTTGCTGCCCAGACGCCCAAGTAGTTGCCCAATTAGTTGCCCAGGCAACCATCGATTAGTTGCCAAGGCAACCCCGTTGTGCAAGTTGCCACGGCAACTGAGTTGCCCGTGCACTCTTTTACCAAGACGATCCAATCGGCTATCACACCTCAACTCACGATAACCTGGCCTATCTCTCTCACATTCGATCTCATCTTTTCTTTTACTTTATTGCTTTCTAGTTTAGTTATTAGTTAAACACCTACAATCCTTTAATTGTGTTTTTACTTTTCACAGTGCAGTAACTTAAACAAAGTGGCCCAAACCAATCCCTGTGGAGACGATACTCGATACTCATATCACTTTATTACTTGCGACGTGTATACTTGCACAATTGCGTAGCACTTATCACACGCAACAAGTTTACCTTAATTTCTTCAAGAGTTTTATTATTAGTTATGTCTTGGGTCTCTTCAAGAGCACCCGCCTCCAATATATGACCATCTCATACTATTTTCTATTTACGAGAATTTTGATTATTGAACCAATTTTCCTGCTTCATGCATGATTTACATCTATTCACTCTAACATGTAATTCAAATTTAGAGCATTTCAGTTGGTATATGAGACTTAGTTACTCTCATTGGGTCAGCAAATATGTCTAGTAGTTGACATGTAATAACATGAATTATCTTATAAACTTTTGGTTCAAATACGAGGATATAGATAACGATAATTCATTTTCCTTTATCCAGCTGATTATTATCTCCCCCCGCTGTTGAGAAAATCATGTCATAAATGATTCTCCAATTAATGTTTAAACATAAAAGGAGACTCGTTCTCAATATATATTCTCATCCCTTTTTATATACCCATTTTGTGCATTGTGGTGGGGTAATTCAACTATATATCACACATTCAAAAATTAAAAATGGGAAATATATGGCTTCTGTCCAAAACCAATCATAACAGGGAGTTTATTATAACTCGTTGGCTTGATGCATATAAGTGTTGCTATATGTGAAATATCATATAGATAATTTTGTTATCATAGTTTAGCTATTAAAGAGGAGGCATCCATTTAAAATTTTGCTAAACTATATTTTTCATAATCAATAAGCTTTGTAACAACTGATATAGCCTAAAATATAAACTCACTAGCTTTTGCAAGACGAATAGTCTAACTGCATAATCTGAATCCTTTTATAATCAATCTCACAAACTTCTGGTTGTAAGTTTATAAAACAATGTAGATGCATCTACTAAAATCATATAAAACTTTCCACATTTGTGGATAAATGGGCCCATATTTCATTCAGATACGCAAGACATGCAGTCTCAACTTTAGTACAAGAACTTCAAGTTCTTTTGGTAAGTGGGATCTTAATCATTTCCTTTGAGAACAAGCAACACAAGAACTTTGTGTTCTTTTAGTAAGTAGAATTTAATAAATTTCTTTGAGAACATGCACTACAAGAACTTCAGGTTCTTTTAATAAATGTGCATATAAATCCCAATAACTTTCACATTATTATTGATCAGGATGGTCAAACCAATCATGCCAACTATATATACATGTTTATATATCTCTTAATTTGTAAACTTCTTGTTTACCATAACATGTGATTCAATCTCACTTGTACATGTGTGGTACAAATTTTGAAATACAAGCTTCTTTGAAATTTGATAATACATTGTCCACCAAAAATTGTTCCTTTGAATAGGAATATATTTAGCTCTCTCGGAGCTTTCAATGGAAATTATTCTTTTGGTAGCAATATATAACTCTTCTAGAGCTTTCAACTGACTTTTTGGCTACCAGAACTTATATCCAGATTGGCTTATTTCAAATGCCAATTGATAACATATGTTATCTATAATTCCCGAAGGATTATTTTGCGAACTCATATTACTCTCTTAAAATTTCCACTTCTAGTGGTGACGATATCATTACCATTAGTGATAATTATTACAATATTCGCAATGTTGCACTTTTCATAATATGCTTTCTCTCGAGAACTTATTGCTCTTCTGGAGCATCAATATTTTCAGTACCTTGAGATATAGTACTCACATTATTCCCTTGCATTTAAATGGGAAAATATATCTTATGCTTCTACTGAGCATAAATCGTCACCATAGATCGTATTTGACAAGTAATAATGTGAAACAAAATAAATAAATGTCATAATATATATATATATATATGCAAACCAACATAAAACAAAGATTTAATCCTCGTACGCAGCATTGTTAAACCAGTTCACAAGGTCCTTTAGAAACCTCCTTTGAGACTAGTAGCCTCGCAAAACGGGATGTCTAGCCAATATATTTGGATTAAACCAACAGAAACCGATAACATATTAACTAATTAAAGAATATACTTTCGGCATTAAATTAATATATAAAGTGCAAATAATTAATGCGTAAAGTAAATAAATATAAAATAAAATAAATTAAAAAGATCAATAATTCTCTTCAAGATTATGAGAATAATTAGAAGACGATATATTTCTTTTAAGGGTTATAAGGAAATCAACAATGTCCAAATGAGTTGGACCAATATCCAAATGAGTTGGACCAATATCATCTTCTTTATTTTCGCAAACAAAATTTGCTTCCATTTTCTTTTCTTTATCAATCAATGATTAGTGATTTTTCAGCGTACGACAAGTACGAGACCAATAGTTTATAATGTCACATTGGTAATAAAAAGGATTTCACTTCCTTAGAATGATCCTTATTACTCTTGTCATCCTTATAACCTCACTACCAGTGCGTAGAAGTATTCTTAAAATGACCATATTTTTCATGTCTATATTCATAGCTTCAATCGCGACCACAACTATTAATGTGATCTTTATTCTTTCCATAATATAATCTCACATTCACTTCAAGGAATGAGGTGGAGCCAGTAGGCCTTTAAAACTTTTTTTCACGATATTGTGTCTGAGGACAACGTTATTTGCGTGAAAAGTTGAGTATGTTTTTATTAACATATCCTCATCATTGATAATCGCAAGGAATAAACATCATTCTTGCATTCACTTCACGGAATGCATCCCACAAAAAAATTTGGATCAAGACAAATTTTCGTAACTTGAACTTTGGAGAAATTTGTAGTTGAGTTTTTTGACATACAAAAATTATTACTTTCGAGCAAATATAGACTTTATAATAGTCTTTTTGTAGACTCAAAGTCACCCTGATTTACCCCACTTTAAAATTGTAATTTAAAGAATAAAAATAAAGTTTACCGATATTGATTTTCCTCTTGAGGACAATGGAGATATAGCAAATGACCAAGACAACTTCTCATAATCTCTCTATGTCATGTCTTTTTTCAAGCCATTTAAGGACATGTAAAACTCAAAATACGGTTAAAAATATAAACTCTCGTTTATAGAATAACGTAAATAAAAATTAATCTCAATATAAACATATTGAAGAAACGTACCTCTTTAGATTTATCTTGGTTCAAGCCATGATTTTTAAGCCATTGAAGCATATCATGTAAAACTCAAAACATGGTTAAAAACACAATCTCTCATCAAATAAATAGCCACAAACTTTCGATCATGTATTATTATTTATTAAGAAGACTAACAAATAAATAATTTTACTTTTTAAAGCTTTCCTTGAAAATACTCAAAAACCGTGCGCAAGGGGATGTTAATTGTTTCAATAAAACAAACGTGAATAGATGACTACATATTATTGTTTTGTTAGGTTCGTTTTATATATTTGAGTGACAACACAAACATGAACTTGATGTCGTGATTAATCAATCAGTAAAACAATTTATAGAAAAACGGAACATACCAGATGTAGTCGCAAAATCAAATTGATATCCTTTTCGAGAACCACCAACAAGAACCATAATAATCGAGCGAGATCGTGTTGATAACGTGTTGTGAATAAAGTAAAGAACAAGAATAAAATAGATAAACAAGAACAAGATGAGAAACAAAGAGCGAAACTTGTATTATATTCTCAAAGTAGGGTTGTATACAATGCTTTCCAAACTCTATATTTATAGGCATAAGATGGAAACCCTAACAATAAAGTACATTAAAGTCTCATTTAATATATGGATATCTACCATAAATAAAGATATTCGTAACACTTTAATGTTTGACTGAATAATCACTTTGGTTCTTATTTTTTAAGTAATTTAGTGTTTAACGTTTTATTTTGGGTCACAATAACTCCTCCATGAATGAAAACTGTTAGTCAACTAACGATAAATAACTTGAAATGACTTCGCAGAATGACACGTTAGAAGAAAAAAATATTTTGTATTTTATACAATTTTTTAAAATTATTTTTGACCAATGTGTCATTATGTAAAGTCAACATATTTACCTATATGACACTACTATTGCGGCGTGCACTGTCATGTAAGTTTTTCACATCATTTCAAATCATTTACCGTTGGTTGACTAACAATTTTCATCTGCAGATGGGCCATTTTGACCCAAAATGAAACGATAAGGGCAAAATTGCTAAAAAAGAATAAAGGTTAAAATGACAATTTACTCAAACATTATAGGCATTTTTTAGCGTTATGCCATTATTTTTTTTAATTATATTTATAATTTTTTAAAAAGTAAATTATGTTTATAATTAAATATTAATAAATTTATCTTTTCATAACAAGTACTAATAAAATAATCCCACATCGTAACAAACGTTAGTTTTTTAACGGAAGAGTGATAAAAAAATTCAGTGTAAAAAGTTTAGTGAGTAAATTAAAAATATTTTGAAATTTCAGTGACTAAAATGGATTTAAAAATAAAGTTTAGTAACGATTCACGTAATTTACCCTAATAATAATGGATCATAAAAACTAAATATAGTAAAGGGGTACCCAATGCCCAGAGACATGGGCTGCCTTAACCTTGTGTTTGTTGGGTCCCTTTCTGAAGTGGAGAGGTCGCACAATGGGCTGGGTCACAAAACAAAAAGGTTTTTTCTCTTTGGTATAATGCCAAAAAATGATTTAACTGAATTATTGTTTTGGTCTTTATTTTTTAAGTAATTTAATTTTTAATATTTTATTTTGATCAGAATGATCCATTTGTAGATAAAAATTATCAGTCAACTAATGGTAAATAACTTGAAATGATGTGGCAAACTTATAAGGCAGTGCACGCCGTGATAGTAGTGTTATATAGGCAAAAATGCCGATTTTACAAAATGACACATCAGTCAAAAAATAATTTTAAAAAATCTATAAAATATAAAATATTTTTTCTTTTGACATGTCATTTCAAGTTGTTTATCATCAGTTGACTAACATTTTTCATTCACGGAGAGCTATTTTGACCCAAAATGAAACGTTGAGGCTAAATTGCATCAAAAAATAATAAAGGCCAAAATTACTATTTAGTCAAACGTTATAAGTGTTTTTTGGTATTATGCCTTTCTCTTTTTTATCCGGTTTGCCATGCTTCATCTCCTAAACAAATTTTTTTCTCTCTCTCTTTAAAGGTGTAATATAGAAACAAGTATCCAAACTATACATTTTGATGATTTTAAGTGTCTAAATTATTTTTTTAATAAAATATGTGTCTAATGTTTTATTTCGTTAATTTTAAGTGTATAGTAGTTAATTGTCGTTTAAAGAAAATCGTTAATCAATCAAAACATGACACGTGACATATTTATTTTTTTCTTTCAAAAAAAATTAAAATAATTACAAAATTTTAACTTTTCAAAAAAATTTAAAATTTTCGAATTTCACAGAACAATCCTCAAATGCCTAAAATATCACAAACCCCAAATCATCGTCCTTTCCATCACCCCTAAACTCACTCCTTCGATCGCCAAACATAGTCGATCATTTCCTCCAACATGATGTAGCCGGCAAATGAAAAATGATGTCCCAGTCGAACATCAATTTTGCTCAGAGGCAACAATCGATAGTGATTTGAGATTTGAGATATTTTAGAGATTTATGGACTATTTTGTAAAATTTGAGAATTTTTTTAGATTTTTAGAAAATTAAAGATTTTGTTTTTTTTTTCAAAAATAAAATAAAATTATTGACACCTGTCAATCATTGATTGGATAACATAAATTTTAAAAAACCTTTAATGACCAAACACCTAAAATTGCAACGGTATAAACGTTAGGCATCTATTTTACCAAAAAATAGTTTAGGCATCTAAAGTTAACACGAGGTACAATTTAGACACTTATGTGTATATTAAGTATTTTTTAAAACCTTATAACCTCTGACTTGATTTAAATCGAATCAAAATTTCTTAAAATCGACTCGACTAAAAAAATTCAAATAAAGTTTTAGTTATAAAACAAGACGAATAACTCAATTTTTTTAGTAATTAGTGGATTAATTTTCAAGTTTGAGTTGAGTCCATCAACTGTACATGATATATGTATATCACATATGAAAAAATATGAAGAAATATTTGTATATCGTACATAGTTATAGAAAATTGTTTAAATTAGAACCGATTAGTATAATAACATTATAAATATTTACAATTAAATTTGAACAAAAAGTTGAACAACTCGACTTAAAAAGAATTCAAATAAAATTTAAATTATAAAATAAAATTTCTCAACTTGACTATTTCGGCTTGATCCGGCTCGATTTCATCAAATACACACCCCTACTTACAACTTCTGTGCAGGGTGTTCCGGCGGAAATCGTGATGAAATCAGGTAGTGGGGTGGTAGCTAGCTACTTGTTTATTTTAGATTGGGAATGCAAATTTGAGGTGTCCTAATTAACTTGACTTGGGGTATGGATAATGATATAGCAAATGGTTAGGACTGGAAACACAAACTTAGCCTCTATTCTTCAAATTATATTGGGCGAGCATTCGACGAAGTCGAGTTAAAAAGTTTTGAGTTAGTTAAATTGTTTGAGTTTTTGTTCAACTTTAGTTATAAAATATTTATAATCTTATGGTACTAATTGGTTTCAATTTAAACAGCTTTCTATAACCGTATACGTAAACTTATATTTCTTCATATGTAGGAACGAATGCATGACTTTATATTAGGGGGTGAATCTATAAAATTCTAGGGGATGAACTTATAAAATTTTAGGAGGGCGAAAACAGATTTTCAATAGTGGTTAGACTCAAACCTAAAAATCGATCCAATAATTAATCAAAATTTTAAATTTTTAAGGTCTCATTTAATAACTCAAGTTTTATTTAAAATTTTCTCGAGTCAATTAAAAACGTTAACTTTTTTAACCGAGTCGAATATTAGTATCCATAATTTATATAATGTAAAATTCGTAAGTTTGGCCGAAAACCACGAACCTCTCTTGTAGGTTATCGCGACCATTTTTGATCGTGGTGTGAAAATAGTCTGGTGATTTATTTTACAAAATAGGGTTTTGACCCTTTTTAATTCGTTTTATCTTGAAAATTTATTTTTCTTATTAAATCGGGGGTTTTATTTAATTAACCATGAAAATTTGATTTTCCTTTTATTTAATCTTAAAAAACATTTGGAGTCACCAGCGGTCACTCTGGTAGGCCAGACACCATAAAAACAATCAGAGATCCATTTCTTTAAAATTTGGGTTCGGGAGTTGGTTACGTGTGGGGAAGGATTAGCACCCCCACAAACGCCCGTTATTGGCACCTTTTAATTTTACGTGGCATTTTGGCATTTTAGATAATAATTTAAATTTGATTTAACCATAATTATTAAATGGATTTAAATTCCAAATGGAGATATCCTTTTATAAGGAAATATATTTTTGGAACGAACATGAAATTAGAAGCACTCAATTACTTTAGGGCACTTCGATTCATATTCAAAAATATATCCCAACATAAAAGGTTTTGATGCATGTTCGGTTATTGGCTTGTTGATTTTAAGTTCTAACTTAAAAGGCTCAAACTAATTAAATTATTTAAAGCTATGAATATTATCAAATTTAAGGCAATTATGAAATAACGCCCAATTGCTTGAGCACTATTCATACTAACTTCAACTTTAATATATTCCTAATTTAATCGATGAATCTAATTATTTAAGTTCTAACCCTAATTAAGGCTTTATTTTAATTAACTTGATTAATTTCATATTCTAGGTTAAAATGTGTATCAAAAGTTCTAGTTAAAAAACCCCTTTGAATAACATCTCATTGTTATGAGACACTATTCAAATTAGAACTTAAAAGTTTTTCACTTAACACACATTTACTTGCTACAATGATCTCTCATATTTTAGTTATTTAACTCTTAATTAAAGAATTTAGTATCTAAGTCTCTAACAATTAATTTTAAAAAATGATTAAATTGTCTAATGTACAACCTATTATGCACTATATTAAAAATAAATCCAATCATATAATTTAAACAATTAAAGTTAAATTAAACAATGAAATTAGAGATTAAATTGAATTAAAAAAGAATTTTAAAAGGCTAATTTTATTACATAGTGACCAAAATGAACTACAACTCAAAGCTTTATGGATCAAAACTGCAATTAGCCCAAGATCGCAAAATACGCCGGTCTCATACCTGGGTCGGATAAACGCACATATCCTCTTGTCCCAAAACGACGTCGTTTCTCTTTGGCTATAAAAGCCCAAATTTCCAAAAAAAAAAGTCTCATTTCTAATAACCCACTCTCTCACTAGCCTCTCTCTTTTTATATTCTCTGAACCACAAACACCTTCAAACCCAACTAAACGCCTGGAAACGGATCAAACACTTAGGTTTTAGGATGAATCCTCAATGTGTTCATCCAAAAATTGGATGAACACCAAAATGCCGGCAAAGTTTGGCCGTGTACTCCACCCCTCAATCTTTCACCACCGTACTCCGATCACTACTCAATGTTCGCCAATCACCATGCCCTAACTTCAGCCACCGTTTACCCTTGGTGGCCGAAACCCTAGAAACTCCTAAATTAAATGATTTTTTGAGTTTTTTAATCCTAAACCTATTCCTAGTTCATCGGAACCTCCCAACTTCCCCGACCTAGCATCTTTACTACCCAAACCCGAGCCTCTTCAGCTCTACCAACACTCAAACTCTGGCCACTCTTTTTCTTTTTCGATTTGCTCTTCAATTCTATTTTCTTTTGCTTATTTTTAATTCATTTTACATATGAACTGAGTTTTCTTTCTGTTTTTCAGGAATTCAAAAGCGTAAAGAGGGGTTATACCTCTCAGAAGCAACAACATTCGCTCTAGTCTCATTTCTGGCGACGGTCGAACATCCACAACAGTGACTCTTCAGCTTCCGGCGGCTCCACTCCCGAAGGTAATTATCTCTCTTCTTTTATTATTATCTTTATTATTGTTGTTTATTAATGGTAGTTATTAGTAGGTGATTAATGAAATCCGACAAAAATTCTCTCTCTCTATTTATAGGGGATTAGATGATGATGTCATGTTGTCGTCACAGTGCTGACGTCAACTTGGAGAGAAAAAATAGATCTGCAACTTCAAGTTTGGACCAATCTACGCGTGCCACATGTCCCTTAGAAGACAAATTGGGCGGGAAAAGGAGTTATCCAGATTTTTGTGTTTGTTGGATAGTAAAATGGGCGAAAATACTCATTAGGAAAGAGTTTGGGCCTTAAAATTGAATTTTGGGCTTTTGTATTGTAAATGGACTTTTGTATATATAAATAGACTTGAGTTTATTATTTATTCATGGGATATAATATCTATTTATTTAGTATCTACTTTGGTTTTATTTATATCGAGCTACTAATATAGAACTAACCCCAAACAAAATACGGGTATTACAGCTACCCCTCTTTACTCATTGTCGCGGAGCAGGAATAGCGCAAAGACTGAAAAGACACGAATTTTGTCCGTACTTGCTGGCTATTGCTCTGAGCTACAAGGTCTTCTTTACGAACTTTCACTCATTTTCCCTTTCTAGAAAACTTGAACAAGTTCTTCTCATTAGGAACTTCCCAGTCCTTATGTCAAGGGTAACCACAAGGTCTGAATTAGCTCTTCTCATTAGGAACCAATTCATTCCTTTTGGTCATTCTGATCTAACTCTCTATAAAGGTATCGAACACTTTATCAAGGGATTGAAATCTTTGTTGAGATCCGCTTCTTTAAACGGATTGAAATCTTTATTGAGATCTGCTTCATCAAATGGATTGAAATCTTTGCTAGTCTTTTCTAGATCTTCTTCTTCAATCTCAAAGTTGTAAATTGAAATCTTGCTTGCTCCTCGTCGATTCTTGTAAATTCCACTTGGATGGGCTTTAATCTTCGTCGTTTCTTTATTAAGCTCTCTGCTTCTGTCACAACAGTACCTCACCTCTTAAGATTTTTCTTATCAAAACTATATTTGCTTGATCTTCTTGAGTTTGGTCCGAAACTCATGTTATTTTCATGCCTCGACAAAATTTGCCCAAAAATCTTATTGTTAAGCTCTTATTCCTCTAAGAAAATCTTGACTTTTTCAGTGATCAAATTCTTTTTAGGCTCTGCATTCTTTCTTTTCTATTTTGATGTGCACTCTTATGCACAAATGATGCCCCACTAATCTCTTTGTTTCTGGCTCTGATATGTAGAATTTTCCCTTATTTCATCATCTTGGGTGAGCAAACGTTTCATGTCCCTAACTTTCTCGAAATCCATGTACTTTCTTCAGGATTATTCTTTAGACTCATTGAAAAACCCAAGGTAGAAACTTATTTCAGGTCTTTAAACTTTCTGATATATGCATTATTTTCCTTGATTCATTGATGAAGACTAGAGCAGTTACGAGCTTATCTCTTCTGTAATGTTAATCCACCCCTCTGTAAAGATATTTGAGCCATCGAGTTCTTCTCATTAAGAACTTGAATGAACTATTCTCATTAGGAGCTTTACAACCTCTGGGAAGACTGAATCTGCAAAAAGAAATATCAACAGTTAATAAGCATTTTTCCTGTGAAATATCTTCAATTTTCCACTTGATGCGCTAAGATCTTTAGAGTTACGGCTCATTTCGCCCAAAATATCTTGATCTTTTAGTTTAAAACTCGTATTAGGTCTCTTGTTTCTCTTCCTTTGTTACTCGATCTCTTCTATGCTTGGAACATATATTACTGGGTCTACTCCTCCAGTCTTGAAGCTCTAGGTTGAAATATTCATATTTTTTTGCTGATTCTAGTAGATTCCCGCCAATATATGCAAAAATGCTCTGAATGTATGAGTTAGCATGCTCATATCTTATGGATGCCTAACTATATGATGCATGTATATTGTCAATTGAGGACCACTTGGGTGAACTTTGATCTCCAAGCAGGCTCAAAAATTCCTTGCTTCATTTTCAAAAACTCATTTTGCTACCAAAGTAACCTATCTCACACTCAGGTTCAATCTTCAGGATCTCTGCATCTTTTGCTCTAAAACGCCTTTTCATGTTTTTACTTTAGATTGCTTTTCCCAAAGCGCCCTTCAGGTTTTCACTTTGTTTTTTTTTCTTTTTTTCTTTTTTTCTTCTTTTTTTTCCATTTATTTCTTTTTTATTTCTATTTTTTCTATTTTTCTTTTCTTTTAAGCAAATCCTGACCAAGCTGATCACGTCACTAGAGAAGTGGACCTTGGCCAGTCAGCAACCATTCATGTTTTCATAACATTGTGAACACCCAAAAAGCTTGATAATAAAAAGGTCTGTAGTAAGCTTACTCTTAAATAGTGTTAAGGTCTTGCCAAATCTAAGAGCCTTTAAAAGACAATGGTTCAAATTTTCTTTCTCAACAGAAAAACATGGAGTTACAGACATTTTCATTCAATCTAGGAATTTGAGGGACGGTAATGGCCCAGGTGCAGTAACGCCACCATGGCTCGATGATATCTCAGAAACATCCTCAAGCTTCATAAACTGTCCCAACTGAGATATTGCCAAGTGAGCGTAGCAAATAAGAGCAACGACAGAAATGGCAGTGGTGCTCCTTCGATACACATAGAGCAGAGAATGGACAAGCCAATCTTGATCTAAAAGTACATAATAATGTGTTGGCCTTGTGGTTCCAATCATACCAGCACGAGCACAGAGATAAAAATCATTGTTCTTCAGGTGGCAGACTTTATTGTCAATAATAGTTCCAGGTTACACATTGTTTGGAGATCCCTTCTAGAAAAAATTAGTATGATGGTTTTTTTGTGCAACAATCACCACAAACCTTGGGTTTCAGCTCTCATCAAGGAACTTGCAAGCCTCTATAACTTGATCCAGTGCTTCATCATTCTTACATTTCTGTATACTTGCTAGCGTGGGATTCAACATTATCTTCACTTTATACACTCTTCTTCAATATCCACGAGTCATGGTTCCAAAAGAGATAATCACTTTTGGAACAAAACACATTCTTCTATAATGTTCTTTGTAGCATTGCCCCACTCTTGAATTCAACTGTCATCTTTGTTCGCTTTCACATTCACAAGGCTTTTTTATCTTGCAATGCCTCAGAAGATGGTTCATGTTCTCTCTTTGCCCCAGGATTGTTTGTGTCGTTTTCTTGCAGCTTTTATTTAAATTTTCTGACACTTGGAGTTGTGTCCTTTTCTCATTATACTTTTCATCATTAACCAAGTACCGAGACCACCTCACGTTCTACATGCACTTAAAGGATTAGTACATCATAGTAATACCCACAGAATCCTTTACTTTTCTTATATCTAATCGATTCATTTGCAAGATGCTTGTTGAATGAATAAGTGAAAGGCTCAGATATTATTTTAATAAATTTGAGAAAATGAAACAATTTGATAAGTCATGGCAAACATGAGAAATCAAAAAACAAAATTAGGCTCTTGAATATCAAGTGCAACAGAGCTTTTGAACCATATTGGAAAAGATCAATTCAAATATGACCCATTCCAAATTGTTAGACTTTTGAGAAAAACATTTCCCATATACCTAATTATATCCCATTTAAGTGGCTCTCTTTACCTCACTAATGCACCAACCCAATCATTCCCTATTTTCTGATCTCAATCAGGCATTAGAAGTCTAGAAATCCTTGAAGAAAGGTTAACCCTGATAAGCGAGATATATTCTAAAGACAAACTTCCCTTACTCCAATACTCGTATATGATCAAAATGGTCTTTTGAGGCTTGTAATAGGGCCATGGATCACATCTATGAAAGAAAGGATACACAGACTCAAATAAGTGTTTAAGGGTGATGAAGCCAAGGATTATTTCTTCCAAGCAAAATTTTATTTCCGTATTCTTTAATCTGAACACTTTCTTGTTTTCTCCTTTCTTTTCTTCTTCTTCTCTTTTTTTGGATCACTTTAGACTGCTCATTTTTAGGTTTTCACCCTAGAGTTTATTTCCTTTCCTCGAATTCAAAGGTAATCAAACCTCAATTACTCATTTAGATAGAGATCTACAGAAGATCTCACATTTGTTGCTTACTTTTCTTGCACTTTTTCATCTTTGTACTTTCTCTTTCAACTACTTCAGCTTTTATGTTAGCAATGTCCAACTGGATTCAGTTGCCTTTTGAACACAAACTTTCCACTATTTCTTTTTATTTTCTTTTCTCTTCTTTCTCTTCTTTTCGTTCTTTTTTGTCTTTCTTTCCTTTTTTCGGCAAGATTTTGAATATTCACTTTCATTCAACATGTCTCTCTTGTTGTTGTACTCAAAACATCCACTTTTGTTTCTTTTCCCTGATTCACAAGGCATTACTATCATGGCATGATAAAAACCAAACATGTTTCGCTTGCAAACAAACATTCATCCTCTTTGCCTCTAGTGTAGGGGTGATCCTTGGTTTGAGTTGAATCAAAAGAGAATCATCAGGCTCAAAGGGGACAACAAATGATATATTTTTCATTTTCTTTCTTTGTGAAGAGAGATGAAGGAATGCCAAATATCCTTCCATATACGGATATCTTCGAAGAAAAATTATCTTCAGATGGTAGATATTTTGGGTTATCACTTCATTCAATGACCTTAGTCAACAATGTCTAAGAGGAAAATTCACTCAGAATTTGTATTTAGGATTTCCTCGTGAGTCTTGAACACTTATAAATGTCTCCCCATTGGCCTAAATAACTTAGAAGAGAGTCACATTTCGCGATTGATCTTTGAATTTGATTCACGGTCACTCCTGCAACTAATGTTCAAGGACCTGATAAAATGATAATGAAGATATATACATATAGGTATGGGAGAACAAAACTAACCCATAGCAAGGAATAATTGAAATATTAAAAGAATCAACGAATGCAAAATGTTTGCCATTTCAGAAAAATTATGTAGGAAACAAGCATCTAATATAAATAAACCGAAATAGCTTCCCTTACAAAGGATCCCCAATGCTCATGGGCAAAAGCGATTGGGATGGTTCAGGGTATTATTCTGTAATGGTCCTAAAACTGTAGACAGATCTCTCGTGGCCCAACTACCAATCTTTACTTAAGGAAAGCTTGAGTTGAATTTCAGCCTCAACAATTCTTCATTTTTCCTTGCCAATACAAGGACATGCCCCTTCTTGCTTATGTTCTAATGTCCTCATCGAATCCTGAAGTAATATCATTTTGCTTATGAGTTTCCTTGTTTCTTCAATCAATTGCATGCTTTTTTCTATTGAATATTCAATCATTTGCATGTGGAAACTAACAACTTCTTCTGGACGACGTGAAGATGAACGCTACTTTCAAGATGATGGCTAGATGGGCCAAAGCTTTTAACGGGCATGTATGTTCGAGGTTTCTTCATTGTCGCTTGCTGGTTCTCAATTAGTTTCACTTTTCTGTTTATTCTCTTTCTTGATGTCTTTCAACACTTGACTTTCAAGTATTCAATCACATTGACCCCAATCAGGTGACTACTTCTTGGGTTACAAATCTTGATGGACTGGCCATCAGTGTCGACTCCTAAAATCTCATAGTTTAGAAAGTTTTGAACTTTCCGCTTGAAAGTGTAGTAGTCTTCAATGTCATAATCATGAACTCCGTTATGATGATCACAACTATTCCTGATGTTGTAACAACTTGAATGATATGGCTTTGAAGATTTGACATGATGCGGTGAAGCTTCAAGCAACTTGAAGTACAACTCAAGATAAGAGATATGAATGAGATCCACTTTAGTTTTTTGATCTTCCATCGATAAGAGCACCTTGAGCATCTTACTTTGGGGTATTCTTCAGTAAAGGAAACTTTGAGGAGATAGATGTCTAAACATTACTCTGATTCTGGTAAACCCCGAACTATAGTATATTACCCCCAAAGCCGGCTGTAAATTTTGCTCATTCTCTTTTATCTCAATTATTCTAGCAAATGATAGTTTTCTATAGAATTGGGGTTATTGTCTCTCAAAACATAAATGTCCATTCCTGATGAGGCCACTGACATGTGTTTCAAAAAAACATTTAATCTTCCACAGAGTGACTGAAATCTCCACAATAATAATTGCAAGCAATTTTGATGCCATAGAAAGACTTATAAAACTTCGGTGGAACCATCATCAACAAGTGATTCTGTACAAGGTATGGCAATAAATCTAAATATGACATTGGGATAGGAATAATCATCTCCTTTTTCTTGCTAAACCATTCAATCTCCTTGTCTTCTGTGTTTGTGCTAGCTGCACATCTTTCCTTTGATGGAGGCAATTTCATTGTGAGAAAATTTCTGGCATCAATTGAATCATTGGCTTTTATGAATTCAGAGAAACATTCTGGAAGCGTATGTGGTTCTGTAATTCTGTTGGAATCATCTTGTTCTTTAACAGTCTCATAACCTTTGAACAATACAGGTTTGGAGCAAATATCAAAATTCTAGCTTTTACTCGGTCCTCTTGTTTTTTTGTGTGTTTGATGACATCCAGTTTAGCTCTGTCAAACCCTGTCAGCGTACCAAGGCTAGGAACATCATCTCTAAAATTTGTTTCTAAATTCTCTAAATCATTAACTGATACTCTGAATGTACTACTCTGAACCTTTTTCAGAACTGATCCTTTAAGTTGAACCCTTGTGTAAGATAAGTCTTCATCTTGATCACCAATGTTGGTATTTCTATTTGGAACTTTTTCTTTCTCGACCTTCCTGATTCCAGGCAATGTGGTAGCTCGAGTTATCACCTCATTTTTGGACTGATCAATTCTTTGCTCCATGCTACCCAAGAGGTCCTTAACAACTTTTTAAGATTACCTCACCCTAACAAGCCTATTGCCCATGTTTCTCAAAATATTGGTTTTCAACTTTCACACTATTATCTGAAAAGAATGCAATATTATTTAAACAAAATGCAATGTTATTTTAAAAAAATGATGTTATTTTAAAAAAATATGACGATTTTTCTAAAATGCAGTATCTAAGCAATACAATGCTCGAATGCATGAGGTATCAATTTCAAGGACTAGTCTTTATAGCAACTTCATTAGCCAAAAGATCAGATACAATAAATAGACAATTTGATTACAGAAAGCAGCTAGCCCTTGTCCCTAGGTTAATCACTTCGTTCAACCTCTAGGTCAGCGTCTGTCCTAGATTATTATTGATGTCAAAATGCTATTACAGGTTCATGGTTTTAATGAATCGAATATGTACAAATTGAGTGACTCTCCACGCATGGCTTCTAAAGTTGACCATTTCATGATTCTGCCTTTGGATAATCGGGATAACTACCTCAAGCTTATCTTTCAGTACATTGTCCACCACTTGTAGTGTCATTTCCAAAACTTACAAATGAGTCTTTCAAATATCGTACAACGCTTTCCAATTCTGTCACCTTCTTTCCTAGCTCTTCACTTGCTAAAGATCTAATTTTCCTCGTTATCGTATCTTGGCAATAACTTTTTCCATCTATGAAACTTGTGATGATAATTCTGGATTCAAAGCTTGCTCTTCCTCTAAATTCTGTTCAGTCCAGTTGTTCAAATACACTAATTATTGAATCTTCTCTCTCCTTGCCTTTTTAACATATTCATACAAATTCTTGTAGCTGTTTGCATCTTGACACATCTTTCCAATAGATACTACCCCTTTCTTACATTGAGTCTTCTTTGACCGGTTCTACACTGTCGTATTGCCTTCTCCTTGTTTATCAGACCCTTTAGGTATTATTGCTGCCTACTTAACTAACCCTCGAATCGATACTTCTAAGTATGGAAAATGATGCCAGATGTATGAAAAGAAGACAACCAAGGAAAACAAAACAAAAATAAATAGTGTTAGTATAGTAAAATGATTTTGAAGGCAAAAAATTAAATTGATACAATAAAGCAGGTTATATTGAGCAGGAGAATAACCAGAGAAATGTATTTAAATCGGCAGCACCCTGTCCTAGGTCCCTATCTGGCTCTAGTGGGGTAGGTTTCTAGCTTGTAGCTTGTAGTTTACGTTCTAGACTCTAGGTACCTGAACTGTCGTTACTATCTACTACGACAACAAGACATCGATTCAGGAGTATACAACCCCTTATGTCGGAGGCGTATACCTCACGTTGTATAAGGTTGGTATACCGGAAGAAAGACAAAATTCCAAACTCAGAGGTGGAGAGCCTCACGTCGGATCATGTCTCGCTCCCACTTAAGGGTGAAAACCCAGGCAGAAGGCTTATGCATGAATGACAGATATATCACACACAAAAGCTACCTCAATTTTTCTAAAAAAACCTAAAAAAACCCATCCAATAATTTTTAGAGAGATTAAATTCAAATTATCATCCTAAATGCCAAAATGCCACGTAAAATTAATTAATTAGGCATGACTCTCGAATTATATCCCCAGCACAGTCGCCAAGCTGTCGCGACCATTTTTGATCGTGGTGTGAAAATAGTCTAGCGATTTATTTTGCAAAATAGGGTTTTGACTCTTTTTAATTCGTTTTATCTTGAAATTTTAGTTTTCTTATTAAATCGGGGATTTTATTAATTAACCATAAAAATTTTGACTTTCCTTTTATTTAATCTTAAAAAACATTTGGAGTCACCACCGGTCACTTTGGTAGGCCAGACACCATAAAAACAACCAGAGATCCGTTTCTTTAAAATTTGGGTTCAGGAGTTGGTTACGTGTGGGGAAGGATTAGCACCCCACAAACGCCCGTTATCAGTACCTTTTAATTTTACGTGGCATTTTGGCATTTCAGATAATAATTTAAATTTGATTTAACCATAATTATTAAATGGATTTAAATTCCAAATGGAGATATCCTTTTATAAGGAAATATATTTTTGGAACGAACATGAAATTAGAAGCACTCAATTACTTTAAGGCACTTCGATTCATATTCAAAAATATATCCCAACATAAAAGGTTTTGATGCATGTTCGGTTATTGGCTTGTTGATTTTAAGTTCTAACTTAAAAGGCACAAACTAATTAAATTATTTAAAGCTATGAATATTATCAAATTTAAGGAAATTATGAAATAACGCCCAATTGCTTGAGCACTATTCATACTAACTTCAACTTTAATATATTCCTAATTTAATCGATGAATCTAAATATTTAAGTTCTAACCCTGATTAAGGCTTTATTTTAATTAACTTGATTAATTTCATATTCTAGGTTAAAATGTGTATCAAAAGTTCTACTTAAAAGCCCCCTTTGAATAACATCTCATTGCTATGAGACACTATTCAAATTAGAACTTAAAAGTTTTTCACTTAACACACATTTACTTGCTACAATGATCTATCCTATTTTAGTTATTTAACTCTTAATTAAAGAGCTTAGTATAGGCTCTAACAATTAATTTTAAAAAATGATTAAATGTCTAATGTACAACCTATTATGCACTATATTAAAAATACATTCAATCATATAATTTAAACAATTAAAGTTAAATTAAACAATGAAGTTAGAGATTAAATTGAATTTAAAAAAAATTTAAAAGGCTAATTTTATTACATAGTGACCAAAATGAACTACAACTCAAAGCTTTATGGATAAAAACTGCAATTAGCCCAGGATCCCAAAATACGCGGGTCTCATACCCGGGTCGGATAAACGCGCAGATCCCCTTGTCCCAAAACGACGTCGTTTCTCTTTGGCTATAAAAGCCCAAATTTCCAAAAAAATCTCATTTCTAATAACCCACTCTCTCACTAGCTTCTCTCTCATTTTATTTTCTCTGAACCACAAACACCTTCGAACCCAACTAAACGCCTGGAAACGGATCAAACACTTAGGTTTTAGGATGAATCCTCAATGTGTTCATCCAAAAATTGGATGAACACCAAAACGCCGACAAAGTTTGCCCGTATACTCTGCCCTTCAATCTTCCACCGCCGTACTCCGATCACTATTCAATGTTCGCCGATCACCGTGCCCTAACTCCAGCCACCGTCTACCATTCGATTAGCCGTCGTGAGGTGATTTTCGGTCGCTGGCCGAAACCCTAGAAAATCCCAAATAAACTACTTTTTCGAGTCCTTTAATCCTAAACCTATTCACGGTTCATCAGAACCTCCCAACTTCCCCGACCTAGCATATTTACTACCCAAACCCGAGCCTCATCAACTCCACCAACACTCAAACTCCGGCCATTATTTTTCTTTTTCGATTTTCTCCTCAATTCTATTTTTCTTTGCTTATTTTTAATTCACTTTACATATATGAACTGAGTTTTCTTTCTGTTTTGCAAGAATTCAAAAGTTTAGAGAGGGATTATACCTCTCAGAAGCAACAACATCGCTCTAATCTCCTTTCTGACGACGGTCGAACATCCACAGTAGCGACTCTTCAGCTTCTGGTGACTCCTCGACTTCCGACGGCTCCACTCTCGAAGGTAATTCTCTCTCTTCTTTTATTATTATCTTTAATATTATTGTTTATTAATGGTAGTTATTAGTGGATGATTTAATGAAATCTGACAAAAAATTCTCTCTCTATTTATAGGGGATCAGATGATGACGTCATGCTGTCATCATAGTGCTGACGTCAACTTGGAGAGAAAACACAGATCTGTGGCTTTAAGTTTGGACCAATCTACGCGTGCCAAGTGTCCCTTGGAAGATAAATTTGGGCAGAAAAAAGAGTTATTTGAATTTTTGTGTTTGTTGGATATTAAAATGGTCGGGAATATTCATTAGGAAAGAGTTTGGGCCTTGAAACTGAATTTTGGGCTTTTGTATTGTAAATGGACTTTTGTATATATAAATGGACATTGGGTTTATTATTTATTCATGGACTATAATATCTACTTATTTAGTATATACTTTGGTTTTATTTATATCGAGCTACTAATATAGAGCTAACCCTGGACAAAATACGAGTATTACATAGGTAGGGGTGTAAATGAGCTTAGTCGAGCTCGAGTAGTGCTGAGCTTGACTCAAGTCATTAAGATTTCGAGTCGAGAGCTCGAGTAATTTTTAAATAGACTGAAAATTTTAAACTTGACTCGGCTCGTTAAGAACTCGAGTCGAGTTCGAGCCCAATCGAGTCAAGTGTTGACCAATCTTTGACCGTGTTGAACTCGAGTAGCTCACGATCTGTTGTGTCTCATTTAAAGCCTTATTAGGAGAAAAAACTTTGATATAGAAGTTATGTAAACTCAAGCTTGTTACTTTTAGGGTTTAGGGTGCTAGTTTAGGGTTTAGATGTTTAGGTTGTTGGGTTAGAATTTAGTATTTAAATTTTAGGGTTTAGGACTTATATTTAGGGTTTATGATTTAAGGTTTTAGGTTTAAGAATTTAGATTTTAAAAAATAAAAAATTTAGTATATTATATTTTCAAGTAGCTCGCGAGCTTTTCAAGTTGAATATCAAGTAGCTCGGCTTGGCTTGTTAAGAACTTGAGCCAAATTCGAGCTCGAATAAAGTCTAATTGAGCCGAACTTTAACCGAATCAAACTCGAATAACTTGTGATCTGTCTCGTCTCATTTACCGTCATATACGTAGGGAGAGTAGTCGGGAACGGAGCTGGACCTTCATCATGGGAAGGGCCACTACTCCCTAGTTTTTCATGGTTTAATTGTTTTGTAGGTTCCTATTAATTTTAAATAAATAAAACTAACCATCGAGCTATTTTATATTTTCTAATTTAATTACTTTTAGTCATTATTAATTTTAAAATCAATAAAATTAAACTACGACTTCAACTTTTCTGATCAAATCACTCTTTAAATCTATTTTTTTAATTTTAAAATTAGACTGAATTTGAAGTTTTTTTTTAATTTTTATTTATAATTAATATATTCTTGGGACTTAAATCTCGTACATAATTAAACATTCTGTGTGAATACTTATATATATATATATATTCTTATATCTCATACTACTTTATTTAATATGTTACATTCATATATTGATAATTAATATATAAATACATGTATATTTCTATAGATGAAATAACCAACTACGGTTGAAACTTTAAAGGAAGAAAGTTGAAACATTAAGTTCAATTGAGTGATAAATATATGTATAAACATGTAAACAAATAATCATCTTCGGATATTTGATTTTAACTCTATTTTCGAGAGTAGTAGCATGCCAACTCAAAATAATGATTTTTGCTAATTCAAAAAGTGGTCCGGTAATAAAGTATGATATATTCTATTTAGGTGATCTGAATTCGAACAGTTTAGTCTATAGATGTGCGTAAATTTATCTAGATTTCAAATTAAACATAAATATTACCTTGTATCAAAATAGAATTATGAAAAATGATAATTTCTTGTTAAAATAGTCCAGAAAAATCAAAACAACTCAAACTCAAAATATAACTAAATAATTAAAAATAACATGAATAAAAACAACTCAAACTCAAATTAATTTAACTTAAATTGACCCGAATTAATTCGATCTAAACCTAACCCAATCTACCGGTAACAGGTCCGTTCGACTCGAGAATAAATTTGGTGCAACTCTAAACCAGAAACCTCTAGTAGTAGTGGTAGCATGGGGTTCCATACACCCTAATTTAAATTCTCACAACCACGTGTCAACGTCTCACCAAGATTCAGAATCTAAGCTCATTGGCTCCCACTTTCCACACGCGCTCTCCGCCTCTTTTCTCTTCTTCGCTCCGATCCAAACTTTCGATCTCTCTCTATATTTCATATTTTTCACAAAAAAGAGTAATTAAAAGGCACTATAATTGAATCGAATTTCCCTTTTTTAAAAAAAATTGATTTCGCTTTATGTATGATGGTCGAATCTTTGAAAGCTTGAAATTTGGTGCTTTTATGCTCTTCGGTTCTCGATTTTTCCGCTCGGATCATTCCTTGGCTCTAGGGTTTTCGCTCTGTGATTTCATCGATCCTCTATTTCCTTCATATTCGCCGCTTATTGTAAGTCTCAATCTTCCCCCATCTCTCTTTTTGAATATTTTGTTGCTTATCGCTCGTGTTTGTTTGGTAAAGTCATTGATTATCTGATTCATTGTTTGTTTGCATAGGGGAAAAAATTGAAGCTTACTTCACTGCGAAGTTTTCTTTATTTTACCCGTGATCCTAAAAATAGTTGAGAGTTCTAATTTTAGTTGTTTTAGTTTTACTATGTTCTCTCGGTAGCCAAACAGTGCATTGCATACATAGATCAATCTAATTGATTCCCCCCCTGGTTTTATATTGTCGAATTCAAATTGATGTCGTTTTGATTTTATACATTTGAAATCACTTGTTCTAGGAATTTATTATTACTTTTTTTGCAGGTATTGTTTGTTTATTTTCCTTCTTGGTTCTGACGGAGGCACTGGAGTTTCTATATTACTGGATATTAGTGATTTGGGTTAGCAGTTTTTCTCTATATAGGGTTTTTATTCTTTGAGGAAGAAAACAGGGGCTTGGAGGATTGCTTTGGGACTAGAAGTGAATGTAATGAGATGGTGTAACAAGTATGGATATGGGTAATGATATGAATCTAGTTTTAGAGATAATATATAGCAAGCTTTTCCTTTTCTTAGGGTAAGAAGTTCTAGGTATTGATATTTATATTTGGTGATTAGGGGTTGTGGCGTTTGTTAGTTACGTTAGAATGATATAATATAAGTTTGAAGATGGATGAGGAACGCATGTTGCATCCCGGTTGGATGGACAAAAATCCAGCTGATATGGCGGTCGATTCACGGTTCTTCATTTTCTCTTGTGTTATTGCTGGCCTTGTTGGTATTTTAACTATAGTTTATACAACTTTCCAGTGGAGAAGAAATATCAACTTAAGTTGGATGAAAGCTGTAGCCAGGTCGAAGAAAAACCCCAAGGCCAAGCATAAGGTTCCTGTGGCTCCTCATACTTGGGAGTTGGAATCTGTCTCCCGTGCAAAGAATTTAAATTGCTGTGCTTGCTTAAAGCCAATGTCACCTTCTCAAACCCTAGGGCCTATGATGTCTTCAGATAGTTTCATTCACCGTTGTAGCATCTGTGGTACAGTGGCTCACTTGAGCTGCTCTTCGAGTGCACACAAGGATTGCAAGTGTGTATCTATGATTGGTTTTGATCATGTGATGCATCAGTGGGCAGTTCGATGGGCAGATCTTACTGATCAGCCTGATGAAGCTTCCTTCTGTAGCTATTGTGAAGAGCCATGTAGCGGGTCTTTTCTTGGTGGATCTCCAATATGGTTTTGTTTGTGGTGCCAACGACTCCTACATGTGGACTGTCACAGTAGTATGTCTTATGAAACAGGTGATATTTGTGATTTAGGTCCATTTAGAAGATTGATTCTCTCACCTCTTTACGTTAAGGAGTTAAGCCCTAATTCTGGATTTCTTAGCTCTCTCACACATGGTGCAAATGAGCTTGCTTTTTCAGTACGGGCAACCATTAGGAGTCAGAGCAAGAAGCAGCAGCATAATAGTGAAAAATCTTTTAATACAGGTAGTAACTGTAGTGACATGCCCACAGAGAGTACAGCAGATACCCCAGAAAATATAAATGGTTCTCATGCAATTGAAGAGAACTGCAATGGTGGTATGAACCCGGGAACCCCACGCCAGAATGGTGGCATGAACCCGGGAACCCCACGCCAGAATGGTGGCATTGATAAGAACATTGAGAAAAAGCCTAGTTTCAAAAGAAGTGGATCAATTAACCAGAAAGACGAGTCTCACGCATTAAGGATGAAGCAAAAGTATGAGCTGGTTGATCTGCCACCAGATGCAAAACCATTACTTGTCTTCGTCAACAAGAAGAGTGGTGCACAGCGTGGAGATTCCCTTAAGCAGCGCTTGAACCTTCTTTTGAATCCTGTTCAGGTTTGATTGCTTAGCTATGAAGTTTTGTTTTTTATTTCATTTATTTATTGGTGGTGGTTGGTAGCTGTGTAGGAGTAACCCTGGACTAAAAGGGGAAAATGAGAACTTCACTTTCCTAAAATTTTCTGGGCCCAAAGCTGATGAGATTAATTTATACCTCCATGTTCTAACCTTGAGAAGTAATTAGCATCCTACAGATGATAGAAAGTGACATGCAAGCTAAACTTGATAACATATAACATTTTATTAATATATTATCGAAAATAATTAGAATCAGAGCCATCTATATGCTTCTGGTTATTCGCCTGTGAAAAAATATGCAGAAGAGTAGCTAAAATAGCATCCCAAGGTGGTGGCAATTTTTAAAATTATTGCTATACCGGACTAGAGTATATATCATCCAAGAAAATTGAGAAAGCAAAAACTGTAACTGAACACAGCTACCACTTGGATAGGAGTGACTCCCCCGTAATTCTTGTAAAAGATAAAGGTCATACTTTTGAGTGTCTTAATAAAGTAATTATCTTATACAGTTATACTGTATTACTCCACTTGGATTCGCATTTTTATGTTTTAGCTGACTCTGATTTTAGCTTTGGTTTGATTTTTATTGTAGTGAATATGTTTTCCAGTTTGGCGTTTGTGAGGGCTTCTCATCTCATTAAAATTGGTCACTGGTCGGTTTTACAATTTGCTATTTTTGAGGTTTATTCTTATCAAAATTTGTCGCAGGTTTTTGAATTAAGTTCAACACAGGGACCGGAGATGGGTCTTTATTTATTCAGAAAGGTGCCTCACTTGAGAATACTTGTATGTGGGGGAGATGGTACTGTTGGATGGGTTCTTAATGCTGTAGACAAGCAGAATTTTGTTTCTCCGCCTCCAGTTGCTATTCTCCCTGCTGGAACTGGAAATGATCTAGCCAGGGTTCTATCATGGGGAGGTGGCCTGGGCTCAGTGGAGAGACAAGGAGGCCTTTTCACAGTGTTGCAACAAATAGAGCATGCTGCAGTGACCATCCTTGACCGCTGGAAAGTAGCTATTCTGAACCAACAGGGGAAACAACTTCAACCTCCAAAGTTTATGAACAACTATCTTGGTATGAAGACTAGTTCTTCTAGTTCTATAATCTGGTTAAGTTGAATGTGTAGGTTGTGAACTTGAAATTTGGACCCCCAAAGATGGAAAGAAATAGCAAGATGAAGAGAATCTGATTTCTATGACAGCTGTTTCTTTTATTTACTTGGGTTTCTACTTAGCTGCAAGTTAAACTCTATTATATTAGTAATTATCTATCCATGATACCCTGAAATGCCCAAAATCTAGGATCAAACATGATGCTTGGCATTTAAGCTGGTTGAGTAGTTTTTAGTTTGTCCAATTATCTTGGTTAGATCAGGGCAGTGGTATTTCAAATACTTTTATAACTTGGAAGTATTCACCTTGATTATGAATCCCTCACAGGGATTGGCTGTGATGCAAAAGTTGCTTTGGATATTCACAACTTAAGAGAGGAGAATCCAGAGAAGTTCTATAATCAGGTAGTTATGATCTTTTTTTTTTTCATCATGCATTTTGAAATGCTATGCAAAATGAACACCAGCAGTTGATTGAATAAATATATAGTTTCTTCAACCTAATGGATTTTAATTTCAGGCTTCCTGGTTATGATAATTTTGGACTTTCTGGTCTTCACTGTGCATTTTTTTGAACTCATGGGTTTAGGAGAATGTATACAAATAAAATCATGGCAATTGAACTTGTACTTCCTACTCCAGTACAATTTTTTTTTCTATAAATATTATTTACAATTTAAAATGTCAACATTTTATTGCTCGATTCTTACCTGATTACGGAACTCTTGTCCATTGAAGATGAAACATTGTTGTGTGTTTTTATGCAGATCCTCCCACCTTTTCACCTTTGTTCGAATTTATTGATCTACATACAGGGACAGAGCTACTAAGGGAACGGGAGGGGCCTGTGCCCCCAAATGTTTTTGTCTAATGGCAATTTTTGTCCCTACTTGTTTGAATACTTGTCAAATTAAACCTTTCGCCCAAATTTTGAATTAAATACTTATTAGGTCTTTGTTAATTTTGAAGTTAGGTGAATTTGCCCCTCCCATTGTCTAATCATGGATTCGTCCCTGTTTACATAGATAAAAAAAGGTGTAAAGCAGAAGGTTGAGAAAAGAAAATTAGAAATATTTCCAGGTAGCTGCATGAATTAGATGCATTTTGGTCTATGTTTTATTTTGATAACTTTTGCATGTCCTAATGATCTTATAGCATTTAATTATCGAATTCCATGTCGCTGAAGCTATCTCAAAATACCTGCAGTTTATGAATAAGGTGCTTTATGCAAGAGAAGGTGCTAAGAGTATTATGGATAGGACATTTGCAGATTTTCCTTGGCAAATTAGAGTAGAGGTGGATGGTGTCGAAATAGAAGTTCCTGAGGTATGGATGCTAGCTTTTATTTAGTTATATTTGCAAAAATAGATATTATGTGTTGATTTTTCGGAAGAGTTTTTCTTAAATCTTGCATATTTTTTGAGCTCTTGGGTTTATCAGTCTAGGTCTCTCAAACTTGTTTTTGGTTATTTGACTCTCCTTTGTTTCTTTTTCCATCAGAAAGTTCTCTTTTGTTTCCTAACTGTTTATACATCGATGCTCAGGTGTTATATCAAGTAAATAACTATTTGATTTTAACGGTGTGAAATTTATGATGCTGCTCTAAATCTACATAGGATGCAGAAGGTGTACTTGTTGCAAACATCGGAAGCTACATGGGGGGTGTAGATCTTTGGCATAACGAGGATGAGACATATGATAATTTCGATCCTCAGTCGATGCATGATAAAGTCCTGGAGGTCGTCAGCATATCTGGGACTTGGCACCTCGGAAAACTGCAGGTAATCTAGTTCTCGATGAAGTCTAAGTTAATGCTTTAGTATAAACTTAGCATGCATTGAAGGAAGTGAAAACAAGTTCCTTCTAGTTTGATCCAATGTCCTAAAGTACTTCGTTTTATCCCAGCATAACACTGGTCTGCTTTTATCATTTTCTTTTATGCTGGAGCTGGAGAGAAAACATTAAATTTTCTTTGGTCAAATTCTTAGGTCCTTGTAATATGCGTTTTTGAAGGATTTTATCCCTCTACTATAATTTGATCATTTCCAGCCCCTCTTCTTCTTGAAATGTGTATTTTCCGTCTTGAGGTTAACTTTTTGTTGGTAATTGGCAATTGTCAAATAATTTGATGCGGCTTTTTTAAACACACCTTGGCATTTTTGTACAAATGGACATTTTTTTTGTTGCAAATTCTTTAAAAGACAAAAGGAGAAAAATGTATAATATATGTTCCACTGTTCAAAAAAATACCAAGCTATTCATGTCATGTCATCACATGTGTAACAAAAATAATGGAATTAGCAAGGAAAAAGCTGGTCTTGGGACTGAAAATGCACATTTTAATTTTTGAGCAGAGGGCCAAAAAAATATAGTATCAATCCGTCTGTACAATATGGCCAATTGTCTTCCATCCAACTCTTTTCTAGTTGTAGAAAATTGTAATTTAAGTTCCGTTGTGGAGAATATCTGAGTTGTGCTGCTTTGTGTTATGACAGGTGGGGCTGTCTCGTGCTCGAAGACTTGCCCAGGGACGGTTGATAAAGATACAGCTCTTTGCTGCATTGCCTGTTCAAATCGATGGAGAACCTTGGTTTCAGCAGCCTTGTACGTTGTCCATTTCTCATCATGGACAGGTTCTCTCTCTCTCTCTCTCTCTCTCTTGACTTTTTACATTTTTGCTGTACTGTCACAGCCTTGATTCCTTGTATCTCACCTGGTACATCTACCAAGTTCTTATCGAAAACATTGATCAACTATTTGTCCTTCAGAAAATTGCATGGTTTTGTTTTTGTCTGCCTGATGAATTGCCATTTTCTACATCAGAACCTCCGTATTTTTTCTCTTCTTTTGCAAGAAACCATGGATGTTTGTCATTCCTTCGTTTTAACAAGTACATAATTTGGGCAGGCCTTCATGTTGAGGAAGACAGCCGAGGAACCTCTAGGCCATGCAGCTGCCATAATGACAGATGTGCTCGAGACTGCTGAAATGAATCATGTGATTAACGCGTCTCAGAAGCGAGCCCTTCTTCAAGAAATGGCATTAAGGTTGGCTTAATGGGTTTTGCTTTTATCGCACTAATTACCGATATGTTGTCTGTTTGTTTTTTCTTTTGTTGGGTATATGAATGTTGTTAAAAACATTAAAGACTAAAGAAGCCCTTGAGATGTAAAGAAAGGGTATAATTTTGGGGAAATAGGAATTCTTAGGGTGAGATTTGTACCTTATCTGTTTGCTCAATATGAGAGTTTGATCAACTCTACACATCGCTCTGCCTATTATTACTTTTAAGGACGGATTTGGATGTGAATGTTAGATTTTGTCCAATCATCAGACTTAAATGTGATTTTCCTAGGCATGGTTGTTAAAATCGAATGGGAAACTGACATGCCAAATGGTCTGTTAGATCACATAGTGACCGATTCCAGTGACAAAGAATGACATATTATATCTAAATGACCTATATTCGAACACCATATGTATAGGGTATGTGGGACCAATAAAAATATCCACTAAAAACTAATTATATATATATATATGCAAGTGTTTTTTAAAAATCCATTACAAGTCCACTCATTAAAAATAATTAATGAACTTTGAATTAAAGTAAAACTAAAGCGCTATTAAGAGAAAGGTGAAACTAAAGCGTAATTTTATTCATGTGTTGGAATGATATATTAAAAATTTTATATATTTTATTGACAAAAATGGGTGTAATGGCAAGGCATATTGTTTTCTCAAGAAAAGAAAAATTTATATATTTTTAAGTTTCAAGTATATTTAGTTTGTTGAACATTTATGTTACTTAAAGTATAAGGTTGAATAATTTTATAGGTTAATTTTATTGTTTTAATTTAAAATTAAATATGTATATTGATTGAGTTCAGTTTGGTTGATATTATCGCCGTTACAATATATGAAAAAACTTAAGACCAAACATGCTTAAGTCATCAATATCTCTATATACGTAGATGAAAAGAGAATATATCTAGAATATAAGCTTTATACAAAAGCTGTATGTTCAAAAAGTAGACGTGTAATTATTAATTTTGTCCGGGGTTAACACGTTTTCTTTATTTTGCAATAATGAGCTTATATATTTATATACTATTAGGTGATAATAAAATGGGATTATGTGTGTTATTGTATGTATATCAAATAGGTATCATTGATGTGTGTTTATTATATGTGTGGTTATTAATATGTTAGTATGTCTACTTGTTTTGATATCATCAAAGTCTAAATGTGAGTATGGGTATGTACATTGTATGTATTGCTTGCATGTATAAATTATTACTTCAATGTCTTAAATATTTAACTACTAAATGTTGTACATTGCATATGTGATTATATGCACATGTTATGTGTGTATTATTGTTTATATGTATATGTGTTCATGTATGTGTAATACGTATGCGTATATGTACATTATATGTTAGTATTATTATTATGTATTATTGTTATCTAAGGACAAGAAAAAAAAACAGATCATAAATTAAAATTAAAGCACAAGTGTTTTTATAAAAGTTTAAGTCCATTACATATTTAAAACCCAAAAATATAACAATACATCATATAAGCCAATTTCTGGCCCAACACCAATATAAACAAAAACCCTAAAATTTGATAACTCTACTTCTTTTTTGCAGCCGCCCCAAATCTGACCGTTGGATCAGATTTGATCCAACGGTTTAGATTAAACCAGAACCAGCCATCCAGATCTACCACTCGCTCCCGCGCGCTCGCTCTCCACCTTCCACGCACGCGCGTGAAGTCCACGCGCGCCGCCGCCGCCTCTCCACGCCGCCGCTGCCGATTCATCTCCCGGCCACGTGGCCTCCTAGCCGGCAATCCCGTAACATCACCACCGGCTCCCAACCACCATGCAGGGCAGAAACAATAAAAAAGAAAAGGTTAGCAGAGCCTAATCCTAGACATCATCAGCCACAATAATTCAATTAAAGATTACTTGCAAATGTAAACAAAGATTGCTATAAGCAAAATGTTGTAACAAAAGAATGAATCAAATAAATTTTCTCAATTTTCCCTTTTCATTTTTTCGAATACAACCACAACAAAGCAATCAAAGAAATTTTAACCATTCATATTCAATCTATTATTATTATACTGAGCATTTAAATTCAAATCAAAAAAGGGTAAGAACAAGAGGAATGAGAAGAGTTTTACCATTTGGCAGGGCGATTCCGGCGATCGGAGGCTCCAACCGACAATCCCAACGGTGAGGAGTTAGATCTTGGCAGAAGAGTCACATAATCCGATTTTGCGGCGATCCAACGCTCGTCGGCGGAGATTTAGTGAGAGGAAGCCAAAAGGGTTTCGGCCAATTTCGTGAGGAACGACTGACTTTTTGGAGAATCGGCTCCAGTAAAAGGAAGAGGGGGTTGAGAGGCTTCGACCGGTGATGGCGACGCGCCAGACAGAGGACGAGCAGCGGCTTAAGGGCGGCCGAGTGTCTAGAGCTTCCATCTCTCTACCGCGGCTTAAAGGAGAAATAGAGGGGGGAATGAATTTAGGGTTATAACCATTTTCATTTTATTTAACTGATTATAACCGATGGAACCAAACCTATCGTCCACCAGACCCGTCAACCCGACCCGGCGCATATCGGACCCGCGAACCCCGCCCGTTTCAGCATATTGAGCCCAAACTGCTGGGCCTTGCGGTATCCTATTATCCTTTGTCTTTTAGCCCAAATGTAATGTTAAATGTGTATAGCTTTTTTTATAGTTGTGCATATATATATATATATATATTAGAATATGACATAGTGGTCGTGGTATAATTATATACATATCATGTGCCTAATTTGAATAATATGTAGCCCATTAACACAATAATATTTCTTTTAAATATAATATGTACCATATAGGATTTTATGTATTTTTTTATACATTTATATATAATACATGGTTTTATGATACATAACATATAGAATATAAATAATATATACATGAAACTTTAAATATATGTATATAATATGGTTTTCTATAAACAAATATATAATGTGCTTTTAGTATGTAATATATGATTAAAAAAAATTTATTTGTATCTAAAAAATGTGTTACCATTAAATGCAAAATTTTATGTAATTTTATAAAAAGATTATCATATATATATATATATAGCTTTCTTTTAAAATAGTTTGTGTTTTTTTTAAAGTATGTGATATATGGAATATATATATATATAATATATAAATAAGTGGTTTGTAAAGTTTACATATAATTTACATATTTAAAGTATAATCTATATATACATTACTTCATAAAGTTTACAAGATGTTTTCTTATAATATACGTGATTTATGTTTTTACATATATACTTGCTCTTGTGTTTGCCCCCTTTTTTATATATTGAAACTAGGTTTGTTGGGCCTTTTTTTGGGCCCTAAGCTTTTGGGTTTGGTTTTAACAGTTTGGGCCTTTTATTTTGGGCTTAGTTTGTAGGGCATAGTTAGTACCTTTTGGGCTTAGTTTAGAACTAGCCAAATTAATTTGAATAATTTGTATCGTGTGTCCGTCTTATAGGGGCACAATCCTAGAATTAATCAAATTAGCCTTAGGTCTTTTAGAGCCTTAGTTAGATTAGGGTTCAGATTAATTTAGTAATTTAAATTTATCCTTGGCTTATTAGGGTAAATGTTAAATTCATTAAATTAATTGAATATTTCTTAATTGCTTTAGGGGAAAATCAATTTTAAGTTTAACTTAGCTTTAAATTACAATTTAGTCACCATAAATTGGGTTTCTTGGCTAAATATATAATTGGGCTATATATATTAAATTGGGCCTTCCTTTTAAATGTTTACATTCATGCCCTTGATTGTCATACCTTAATTGACATCCATATAATCTTTAATCTTAATTGCATCTATAATCAATATAAATCATAAAAAGGGAGGTGTTTATTAATTATAATATATGTATTGTAACAGTCTGAGCTTAAAGGATGTTGACAAAATATTCGGATTAATTTTTACCATCCCAAGGTAAATGGATTAAAAGCTAACAAGATCATCACATCATACTTAAATGTTTGCATCATGCATAAAGGTGAAACATGGAAGTCGAACCATAAATTAACATGGCAATAGGGCTTATTTGATGTTAGTTTAATCTATGGTCCCACATATTGTCAATCTTATTAATTAAATTTCTAATTAATTCGAGTCCATCAATTCAATAAAGCCCGTGCAATCAAGGTTAATTTTCATCTAAGAACTCCGAATTAAATTCAATGTAAATTTTGATAATTTTCATCCTTTTAAGAGCAACAAATATTTTGGTACCGAGTTCCGGCGTGATAGGGGTGCTAATCATTCCCCACGCGTAACCAACTCTCGGACCCTTTCAAATTGAATCTCTAGTTTCTTATGGTGCCCGACCTACCTTACCCAAATGGCCGATGGCGACTCCAAGTTTTCATCTTTTTCAAAAATTTAAGGTTTTCAAAAGAAACCCCAATCTTCCAAAAGATTTTCATTAATAATTTAGGGGATAATTAGTAGCCGACTTCTTTT
The DNA here is from genome assembly GCA_019671005.1 of Hibiscus mutabilis. NCBI lineage: Eukaryota > Viridiplantae > Streptophyta > Magnoliopsida > Malvales > Malvaceae > Hibiscus > Hibiscus mutabilis. Next base: position 33,405,946 of record CM033715.1, read on the forward strand.
CTAAACAAACACCCTTAACGCCCATTCTTTTTCAAAAGGAAGAAAAAAGGTAGCTACAGCTTGGCGACTCCGCTGGGGACGTTTCTGTTTTTTAAAAAACAAAAGAGAGTTAGGCCAAAGGAAAACTTGTGCTTTTAAATAATGAAAATTATTGGGATTCTAATTGATTTTAACTAGGATGATTCTTTTTTGAAAATGTGATCGAGATTTCACGAGCTTTGATAATTGATGGTCCTCGAATTAATTTTTTATTTAATTTCTAAGGAGTCACCGGCATGTGCTGCATCATACCATTAAGCTCTATACCTTAGCTTTTTCCCTTAAGTGGGAGTGAAGCGCCACATACCCAAGTGAGTAGCCCTTCACGGGTCGGTAATTCACTTCCAGAATTCACGCCTTTTGACACGTGAGCAACCCTCCACGCCATCAGGTCGTGCTTTCCCTCGAATCGAAACCAATTCGCAAGCTTATAATGGGCCAGAATTGGGTTCTTGTTGCCTTAGTAGGCAAAAAGATAGGTTCGGGTACCCTTAATTAGAACCGAACCCATGTGTGAGAATTTAAGAAAACCACCCATATTAGAGCCATGCGGATAACCTTAGCGAATTAGAACTCATGTGGTTAGGTTACTTTCTTTGTGTAAACTGTTTATATTTACCTTTTCATGCTTTCGCGTTTTTTTATCTCATGACTAACTCTCATATTTTCTTTCTTTTCATTGTTGTTCTTTTGTTTTGCATATTGTCCTCATGTCATAAAGAGCATATTGAGTTGGAAATAGTCTGAAGTTAAGAATATATTGATGGAAGACCTAGTTCATAGCAATGATGAAAAGAACTCTGACGTACAAATTTGGTCTGAAGGGGAACAGTTGCATGAGGGAGACAGTATCCCTGCCGGGTTCAGGTCAACATTGGCAACAGAGACATTCATGAATACGAAATACAACGACATTTTCGGGCTGAAGACAATATGGAATAGTTGAGACTTGGAAACAAGGTGCACTTTCAGAAGAGAATATGGTGACATTGCATGTTTGTTAGATGTTCTGGTAGATCAGGCACTGTTGCAAGCCTTGGTGAGGTTCTGGAATCCCGCCTACAGTTGTTTCATGATCGGTAACTTCGACTTAACTCCTACGATTGAAGAATGTCAAGACCTTTTAAACTGTGAGAAGATTGACAAAACTCGGGTATACTCGAAGCCTAGTAAGAACAAAGCCACTACAACAAATTTACTTATTACCGACATCTAAATTATTGTCACGAAAACTTACATTTATGTCACATTTTATATTGTTTGACATCACGACGAACGTCACGCTAAGTGTGTCACTAAATGTCAAGTGTGACGAGCTATTTGTTTTCGTCACGTATTGTCGAACATATAGCGACGCTAATGTATAACGTCACCTAATAATTTATTTTCAATGACAACTAATTACATCACCAAATGATATAAAATATTTCATTGATCATTCGAATCGTCACCAATAATATAATAATTTCTTTGCACAAATGACGAAAGAAATATCGTCACAAAATTAGTGACATACTATATTGTCACTTAATATTAGTACAAATGACAATAAGAATGTTCCATTTTTTATAAATTATAATAATGAGCCAAAGTTTTTATAATAACAATAATGACCCAAACTTTTCATTAAAAACAATAACAAGCCAAACTTTTTATTAATCACAATAATGACCAAACTTTTTATTAATTACAATAATGGCTTGTACTTTTTACAAATTACAATAATGGCTTGTACTTTTTACAAATTACAATAAAGGCCTAAAATTGTACAATCTACAATATGATCTCTTCCCTCTAAAATGCCAAAAACAAGTCATAATGTTTCGGTCACAATTCCTAAGCATCTCTCCTAGTCCTCAAATTCACCATCTTCCCCGATCCTTTAACTATCCGCTACCACTGTCAGTCAATGTTTCCAAAACCAGTAACATCACCATTACCATAAAAAAACCACTTGCACAAACGTAGTATACAATGAAACAATTTTTCAAAATTAAATCTACCTGCATAATTTACATCATATTAGTTATTTGTAAACAATATGCATTTAGAGAAAAAAAATTAAACAACTTAAGAACTGAACGATGATATATTTGACAGAAAACAGCTAAAGAGTATTCTTTTACTTAAATTACTAATATTAAGCTTTCTTAGAAAAATAAGGTGTAGTGTAAACTAAGATCCCCTCACAACTGCACCCTAAAAGACATTAAAAGATCGCCCAAATCAACAAGGAAAAAAAGAGTATAAAACTAGCAAAACTATCAAGTCAGCATACACTAAATATAGCCAACTAGCTAGAGAGAATACCAACATTTTAAGGTCGGATAATTTCATAATATACATATGCAACAACATCATAGGTACCTTTCCTGGTTCACAAAGTGCAACACATTGAACATCTGCTTCCGAAGGAGCCTATGGAAACCAAAATATAAGTCGCTCAATTCAATTTAACTTCTCACAGTAAACCCCAAAATTTTGGTAGTTTAATGACTTGATGCAAATCCTCGGTAGCATCTTCCCTATTACAGCAACCACAAGGAAATTTTAGTAGAAATTATAGAGTAGCAAAGAAAGACTCGTCAAAGTCCAGCAATTTAAAGGGGGGAAGTAATGAAAAGAATCCATGTATATTGCAGAAAATAAAGGATCAATGGAAATGATTCAAGAATTGGAAAATAAAGGACTTTCGGAAAGTGACACCATATAGCCTCCATAATAATAGTATCTGCGACAAAAGGCGGAGGAACAAAAATAATAATATAAAAAAAATCGGCAAAAATGATGTGACTGTTCTTGGCTATGAAAACTATCAGCTGAGGCACCAGAGTCGCCGAATGTGACTGTCAAGAAATAAGAGAAAGAGGAAGAGGGACTGAGTGGGGATATTTAGCGGTTTTGAGGAGAAATCTTGGGACACAAAGACCGGATGAGTCGTGAATCTTGTTTAAACATTGTTGTTGCTGGCGATTCAATATCAGATCTCCTTTTATTTGTTGGCTATAGAAACCAAAACTGCATACTCAAACCAAAGTTGCAGTTTCAACCAAAGCAAAACAGAACAATTTGATTGTTGAGTCGATGCAAATAATCCTGAGAAGATTTGAGACTAGTTTAAGAAAAAAATCAGTTTTTTTTCAACAAAAAAATACGGTAATGCTACAAAATTAACTCACCTTAATTCCCATTGTTGGTAGAGGTTAGAGAAAGAAGAATGAAGAACAACGGCGCCTACAGAAGCAACAAGGGTTTTAAGATTTGAGTCTATTTAGTTTTAGGTCAATTTTTTTAATTAGTCCTTATATTATACACAAATATAAATTTAGTCCTTTGAATTTCAATCTTAACCACACAAAATACAAGGAAAATTAAATTACAATGATTTAGAAAATGATCAAATTGGAAAAACTAAATAAATATATAACTTAAAAATTATACCACGAACACCCGAAAATCACGGGCAGAGAAAAAATAATTATAGTCAAAATTGTACAAGAGAATTACTAATTTTAAGAACTAACACCCGAAAAATGTGTAGAAACATGCGGTTGGTGGGGGTCCAATTCGTATTGTGAAACTTCGAATCTACCACGAACCTTTATTTTTCTTAAAACAATTCTTCACCAAACAAGTGGCACCAAAAATTTGATTCACAATCTTTAACAGAAACCAAATGGTCCATGTACTTTGAGGAACCTATGTTTATATTGAGTTTCACCCATCTCCACTCTATAAACCAAATAAGAAACTTGAAAAGAAAGTTAAATACTTATAAAATAGTGATAATTAACTGGAAAAAATACATGTTACATGAATTTTGTCAAGAAATAAAAAATAGGTATAAGGGCTAAAAAAGTCCTCTAACTCATTTTTTAATATTTTCTTTATTTTTAAACTTCTTAAATTTATCTATTGCGTTAAATATATTTTTAATTATTTTATCATGTTTTAATAATTTAAAAATAATTAATTTTTATTTATTTAAATAAAATTTGAGAATTGGTCACCAATAAGATTTTGATTTAGTCACGCAATTAAGATGTCAAAAATTGTCACCAATAAATTTTCACACCCATGTTTTGTATTATTGTTAGTGTAAGCATTAAGTGACACAATCTCATGATGATTTTAAAATCGTTATATATATATATATATATATATACCAACTTGTGACAAATAGTATTTTTGTTACATTAAACCATTTATGACACAAATAAAATGTCACCTTTTATGTCTTCTAAAATATGACAAATCAAATTGTCACAAATTTACTTTCAATGGTGATGAATTTACAACAACATTGAATCGCCATAATAATGATTTGTCACTGATACTTTCATTTCATGAGTGACGATTTTAGCACATCACCATTTGCTCTAAACGTCATTGAAATGTTTCCCTCCAAAAAAATTTTAGGCGCCAAACATATAGTGACAAAAATCAATGACATTTTTTAAAATTGTTAAGAAAGATATACCATTATTAACCAATTGTGACGAAAATAAAAAATCGTCGCGTATATAATATAATTTGTGACGTTATTCGCAACGTCATATAGAAATTTCGTCATTAATTGATAAATTTGTTGTAGTGAGCCTTCCAGGCAAGCTCAAGAGATTCTTAAACATGTTGGAATCCTGGGTCGAGCTTCAGGTCACTACTTGGAACGGTAAGGAGTATCTAAAGTGGGATGAGATTTTGGCCCTAGCTTCCGTACACCCGGTAGGCCGAGTTCAGTAGGATCTCTTCGCGTTGTTAATTTATGGGTTAGTGCTTTTTCCCAAGGCACGAGGGCTAATTGATCTGACAGTGTTAGACCTGTTTGACTGTTTGAGTGGCGGGACCAATCTGGTGTCTGTGATTTTAGCCGAAACTTTCTGATCTTTGAGATTTTTTTGGGAGCATGGTGGGGGTCGTTTCCATGGTTGCCCACAGTTTTGACAATATGGTTTTATAGTCACCTATGGTCGGATGCTAATTTCTCGAAGCCTCTCTACAATGGCAGTGTCTCACCTTTAAAAGAATGTCTGCGAAAGGAAGATTGACCCACTCGAAGGTCTGAGGAAGTTTGGGTAGATGTTCTTAGCAACCTAAAAGAGGAAGATATAGTTTGGAGGGCTCCGTGGCTTTCCGCGAGGAGTATCCTCTATAGGTGCGGGACACACTCTTGGGTGCCATTGCTTGGACTTTGGGGGCACACTGCTTATGCTCCTCTTATGGTTTTGAAACAATATGGCTCGAAGCAATTTATGCCGGCTACCAAGGGTTTGAATGAGTTCAATATGAATTATGAGAAGGAAAAGGGCTACAAGGTAGTGGTGTACGATGTTTCTTCAGCTTGGAACAACGTGAGACAGGTCAAAGTCATGAGTGCTACCCACATGACCACTCCCGAGTACGAGGTATGGAGGTTCAACCGTATCAATGACAATATTCCCCAATTGAATCCCGATAGGAAAAGGACAATGGAAGAGAGGTTGGCCACACTTCTTACTGAGGCCGAGTTGATGAGAAAACAACTTGAAGAGGAGCAGGAAAGGTATCTCAAGCTCGAGGAGAAAGCTCGCCAAGAAAAAATCAACTTTGAGTTGGAGAAGATATAGTTTGAAGGAATGGTTAAAGGTCTACAAAAGAGAATGGATGAATTGGAACTCAAGCTCAAGTTAGAAAAGGAAGAAATTAAGAAACTAAAAAGGCTAAACGAAAGCAAGAGAGTTGTGGAAGGTGGATCAGACGAAGGGATAGAGCTTCAACTCTGGAAGAAGAGAGCGAGAGCCGAGAATTATAAAATGATGTATTGTGAGAACAGGGACTGGGTGCTCACTTTAACACAAGAGATGAAGAACTTGCACACTTCTCACTCTAGGCAGCTCGAGAAAAAACGTCGCCAAAACGAAGCCTTGAAGGATCAGGTTAAGTGTCTGGAGAAGTCTCTTTTCAAGCACAAGGGTTCGACTAGCAAGTTGAAAGTAAGCAAGACGGAGAACCAGACCTTAGAGGCTCACATCCAAGAGTTGGAGACCGAGGTTCAACAGCTCAAAGATCATGTGGTAAGCTTTAGGGGAGCAATTCAAGTACGCCCGACGCCGAGTTCGGAACAACTACAGTTCGCTGCCTACACCATTTGGAGACAAGAACAAGAATTAGCGCAATGGATGGTTCGAATGTAAGGAGTTGCCCAGAAGATACAGCTCTTGGCAGAAGACGCTACTGAACTTCATGATTGTATCGACGATGACTCTGAAGAATGAGAGATGATTGTTTGGATTTTGAGAGAGATCATTGACCTCGATACCACCCTAAAGTCATATGTTTAGTTGGCTTTCTTTGGTTATTGTACCCAGACTATGTTTCTATTAATGAAAGTTGTTTAATAATGATCTTTGCCAAACTCAGTGTTGCTCATTGCATTCATGCATAATTCATTTATTTGCATTCTTTGATTTGTTAAAAAATAATTGACTAAAAGACTTCCTATTTTAGAAATAAAAAGATTGCATTTTGGTTCTTGAAAATTACCATCATTCCACATCCATATCATACTCGTTTACGAACAAAGCGAATGGAGGAATGTTCTGCGAAGCTAGAAGTCGATCTACGTAGTCAAATGGAATGAACCCAACAAGAATTAAGGGAAACCATTCTCAAGTCCCAGCAAGACATGATGGAGGAAATATCTCAGCTGTTATAAGCCCAACTAAGACAAGAGTCAAGATACAAGGGTACCGTCGAGAGCCCTGCCAAAAACTCAAGGGATCACCTTTATGCCAAAACTGTCAAGAATCTTTTGCTCATCGATCATTCTTTAAATCCTACACAAGGTGCATCTGCTTCTCATGCTGGTGCCATAGCTCCAACTCAACTAGGGGTGACATTTGGGAATCTCGAGATTATTGGGGACGGCATCCCAGATTTTGATGAATTAGAAAAATTGAACTAAATGAAAACGGAGTCCACTAAACAACTAGAGGATACTCATAAAGACCTAGAAGAAAAGCTCAGAGTGAAGGAAGATGAGGATGATCCCTATGGATTAAGTGCTAGGGAACTCAATCTAGTTCATGATGTAGAGATCCCATATAAGTTCAAAGCTCCAGATTTTGAGAAGTTTGATGGAAGTACCTGCCCGTCTGCTCATATAGTGATGTTTTACCGAAAGATGGCTGGTTTTACCAACAACGAGAAGCTCTTGATTTACTGTTTTCATGACAGCTTAGTAGGGTCTACTCTAAGGTGGTACAACCAACTGACCAGAGCTCAAATCATGTCGTGGAGAGATCTGGAGAAAGTTTTTACTGGTCAGTATAAGCATGTAACCGACATGGTTCCCAACCGACTGCTGTTGCAAAGCATAGAACAAAAGCACAACGAGACCCTTCGTGAGTACGCTCAAAGGTGGCACGATGTGGCAGCCCAAGTCCAACCACCGCTTCATGAGCATGAGATTTCCCCGATGTTCGTGGATACGCTAAAAGGGGCACTTTATGATCGACTGATCAGTAATCCTATTAGTAACTTTGCAGAAATGGTCATGACTGGCGAAGCATTGAAGCGACCATCAAAAGCGGAAGGATCGATGGAGGGGATCATTCACGAAAGTAGTTTAAGAAGAAGGATCATGAAGTGAACAACACCAACGCTTTTGAAAAAACCAGGAACTTCACCATCTCCCAGCCACATGCCCCGACAGGTAATTCTAAAAACTTCAACAAGAGAGAAGATAAGGGACCTAAAAAGGAGAGGGATGATAGGTCTTTTACGTCTTTGCCAATTGCCTATAAATAACTCTACTCGCAGTTGTACAAGGCCGATCTAGTTCGACCGTACCATGTTACTTCATATAACCACCGTAACCGGCTTGGTATAACCCTAAGGAACACTGTGAGTATCATGCCGATGTCCTAGGACACTCAATTGAGAACTGTATAGCTTTTAAAAAGTTCGTTCAGAATCTGATTCGAACTGGGTGTTACAATTGGGAGAGCCCAGTCCGGCCAACAATCCGTTGCCGAATCATAGGGGACAGGGTGTAAATACCGTTGAAAATGAGTGCACTGAGAAAACCAAAAAGAGCGTGGCCTAAGTCTAGTCTCCCTTGAGATGGGTCTTTCAGCAGTTATACTTGGCGCGTCTCATCAGTCGGGGAATGGTGTTGGTTAAAAGATGATGCAGCCCATATTGTGAGTACCAACAATTAGGAGATCATGATATTCAGCATTGTGAGGAATTGTCATTTGCTTCAAGCTATGATGGATAACAAGGAGATTGAGTTTTTTGAGAAGGAGAAAAGAGTAAAAGAGTTTAAGGTCAGTGCATCAGAGAGTCAAGAAACCAGATATAGTACGAAGAGACCACTTGTCCTCGGTCTCAAGACGAGTGAGGCAAATAAACTGAAAGTGGCTCCCAAAATTATAATTGCTGCCCCAAAGTCTTTCCCTTTCAAAGACACCAAGATGGTCCCATGGAATTACGCTGTGAGCGTCACGATTCTGGGCTCGTCCGGTGCACAAGAGGAAAAGAAGGTAATGGAGACAAAACCTGCTCAACTAGGTAGCAGAGAAATAAGCGATGTGAGTCATCTAACAAGAAGTGGCCGATGCTACATTCCAGAAAACCTGATGGATCCAAAGGAGAAAGGCCAGGAAGTTGAAGCAAAACCCGAGAAGTTGTTCAGAGAAGACCCACCTTCAAAGATCAAGCAGCCCATCACAGAAACGCAAGCACAAGAGTTTCTGAAATTTCTGAAGCACAGTGAGTATAATGTTGTCGATCAACTTCGGAAACAACCAGCTCGCATTTCAATATTTGACATGTTACTAAATTTGGAAAAGCATCGTGATGTATTGTTGAAGGTTTTGAATGAGACCTTCGTTACAAAAGACATCTTTGTTGGAAGATTAGCTATGTATTGAATGTTATACCATTAGCCATGCTACAACGACTACCAATCGATAGCTCGTATATGAAACCATGTTATAATACGGTACGAGCCTTCGACGGGACTCAAAGAGAGGTGGTCGAGAAAATAGAAGTACCCCTGCTTATTAGTCCCACTAAATATGTGGTCGATTTTGTGGTCATAGATATCCAACCATTTTACAACTGCATGTTAGAAAGGCCATGGATACACTCGGTCGACGCCGTTCCGTCCTCACTCCATCAAAAGTTAAAATTTGTCACTGATGGGAAGTTAGTAACGATGAATGCAGAGGAGGACATCATCGCTTCAGTAACTTTGGATACACCGTACATCCCTATTGATGGAGAAATGATGGAGTGTGCCTTCAGAGCCTTAGAAATTATCAATGCTACTTTTGTTGCTGAAGGGAGCAAAGTTCCACACCCTAAATTGTCAAACTGCACCAAGATAATGGTATTCGAAACCCTGGGAAGAGGAGAGAGAAAGAATAAAGGTTTGGGGAGGAATCTACAAGGCATCTTCGTCCCGTTTGTGTGATTCATAAGGTGGACCGCTTCGGACTTGGCTATAAACCTATTTTTTTTCAAAAGAGACAAGAATGGAAAAGGAGACAAGAACAGATGAAAGACAGGTTGAGAGGGTAAGACATTCCTCGAGCTCCCATAACTTACTCAAACTTTAGAGTTATCTTCATATTTGGGGGGATCCAAAACCCGGAGGAGGACATCTAAAGGGTAAACTAGGAGGGTAAAATGTACCTCCAAGAAGAGTTGATCAGTGACGCTTTAGAAGAAATGAATGTAAACATGATTGATGGCGGAAGTAGGCCTAATCAGTTTCTGGCTAGAATTCGCCCGTGCCTCCTATGAGAAGAGCTAAACAACTGGACCTTCAGGGTCGTGCCAGCACTCAATAGGGATAAATCAAAGTAATGCCTAGAACTACTCTGTTACTTTGGCCCGAAAGTAACATACATCTTTTGTAAAAAGGGAAACTATGTCATGTTCATCTGCCTACAATGAAATATATATCCATATTCTTTTTTTCTCAAATGGCAAACATGGCATTCATTCCATTCCATTCATTATTTATTTACTTACCTATTCATTAGTTAATAATTTATTTACATTATAAACTATACTTATCCTAATCCTAAAGTAGATTTCGAACGACCCATGTACTTGGCAGAGGTAGAGGAAGAAAATGATGAGATTCCTGAAGAGCTGCTAAGAATGATGGCCAATGAGGAAAAGCAAACCCTTCTGAACCAAGAGAAACTAGAGATCCTAAACTTGAGGACTAATGAGGAAATGAAAGAAGTAAAGATCAGAGGTACCCTATCAACAGAAGTCAGGCAGGGGTTAGTGGAATTGCTTATAAAATTTGGGGACGTATTCGCATGGTCATACTAAGATATGTCGGGCTTAAACACGGATATTGTATCGTACATGCTCCCCATTAGGCCAGAATGCAAGCCAGTTCAGTAAAAGCTTCGAAGAATGAGAACGGACATGTTACTAAAAATTAGGGAAGTAGTGAAGAAACAGCTTGAGGCCAGATTTTTAGAAGTCCCTCAGTACCCAGAATGGGTAGCCAATATCGTGCCGGTACCAAAGAAGGATGTGAAGGTGCGTATGTGTGTAGATTATAGAGACCTTAATAAGGCGGACCCCAAGGACAACTTTCCTTTACCCCATATTAATACTTTAGTGGACAATACTACGGGGCATGTTTTATTCTCGTTCATGGATGGTTTTTCGGGGTACAACCAGATCAAAATGCACCCCGAAGATATGAAGAAAATTACTTTTGTGACCATGTAGTGCACATTTTGTTACAAAGTGATGCCCTTTGTATTAAAAATTGCCGGGGCAACTTACCAAAGGGCCATGGTAACCTTGTTTCATGACATGATGCATAAGGAGATCGAGGTATACGTGGATGACATGATAGCCAAATCTAAGATAGAGGAGGAGCACATCTAATACTTGCGGAAACTCTTCTAAAGGCTAAGAAAGTATTAGTTAAAGCTCAACCCAGCCAAATGTACCTTCACAGTCACATCGTGGAAGCTTTTGGGCTTTGTGGTAAGTTAGAAGGGCATCGAGATCGACCTCGACAAGGTAAAAGCAATTTAAGATATTCCGCCACCGCGAACACAAAAAGAGGTCTAAGGGTTTTTGGGAGGCTAAACTACATTTCCCGATTTATATCTCAATTAACTAATAAATGTGACCATGTCTTCATATTGCTCCGAAAAAATAACCTAGGGGTCTGGGATAAAAATTGTCAAGAGGCACTAGAAAAGATCAAGAAATATTTGACTAATCCCTCAATTCTAGTAGCACCAGTGCCGGATAGACCATTGATCCTATACTTGACGGTCTTTAAAAATTCTATAGGGTGCGTACTTGGACAACATGATGACTCAGGCAAGAAAGAAAGGGTAATCTATTATTTGAGCAAGAAATTCACTGATTGTGAAACGAGGTACCCGTCAATTCAGAAGTTATGTTGTGCCTTGGTATAAGACACTAAGCGGCTTCGGTAGTACATGTTGTGTCATACCACATGTTTAATTTCCCGGATAGATCTAGTAAATTTTTTTATGGAAGTGCCAGCATTGACCGGGAAGATGGCCCGTTGGCAAATGCTCTTGTCAGAGTTTGACATTGTTTACGTGAACCAGAAAGCGGTAAAAAAAAGTGTCGTGGCAGATATTTTGGCAAGTCGCGCCTTGGATGACTATGAACCGTTGGATTTCCATTTTCCAGACGAATATTTGATCTGTGGTTTAACTGAAGGGATGTCTATTGCTGAGAAAGAGGGATGGAGGCTCTATTTCGACTGGGCGTCAAATGCCCTAGGCTATGGAATAGGGGCAGTATTAATTTCCCCTGAAGAGGACCACTACCCTTTCACAAGTAAGCTGGAATTCTTCTGCACCAACAATATAGCCGAGTATGAAGCTTGCGTCATGGGACTTCGAGCAGCCATCAAAAAGAAGATCAAGGTGCTCCAGGTTTTTGGAGATTCGTCTCTGGTAGTCTACAAACTTTGGAAAGAGTGTGATACCCTAGATCCGAAGCTAATAAAGTATCATGATTTGATCCAAGATTTCGTTAGAAATTTTGAAGAAGTTAGTTTCACCTATTTGCAAAGGGAGGATAACCAAAAGGCCGACGCTCTGGCCACTTTGGCCACGGTGTTCAAAGTAAATGGGACAGCCGAAATGAAGCCCATCGAGATACAAACTTTTGAGGTGTCAGCCCACTGCTATAGTCTGAAAGAGGAAAAAAGCGGCAATTCATGGTATTATGACATCCTCCAATATATCAAGAACCAAACTTGCACAAAAGACGCCAACGATAATGAAAAAAGAACTATCAGAAGGTTGGCATTGGGGTACGTCCTCGACGGGGAGGTTCTATATAAAAGAAGCAAAGATCAGATACTGTTGAGATGTGTCAATGCCTGGGAGGCCGAAACTATTTTAGCAGAGGTTCATGGAGGTTTATGCAGAACCCATACTAGCGGATTCTTGATGGCTAGGAAAATCATGAAATAGGGCTACTTCTTGTCAACAATGGAGGGAAATTGCATCAACTATGCAAAGAAATGCCACAAATGCCAAATCTACGCCGATAAGATACATTCCCCGCTAGTACCACTTCATGTCATGAACTTACCTTGGCCTTTTGCTGCTTGGGGAATAGACGTTATTGGTCAGATACACCCGAAGGCTTCTAACGGGCATCGTTTCATCTTGGTAGCCATCAATTACTTCACCAATGGGTAGAAGTTGCCTCATATGCCAACATCACAAGAGCGACAATTTGCAAGTTTCTCAAAAAAGAAATTATATGTCGCTATGGCCTGCCCGAAAAAATCATCACCGACAATGCTTCCAACTTGAATAACAAAATGATGACTGGGGTGTTTGAACAGTTCAAGATTGTACATCACAATTCTATTGTTTATCGCATGAATAGAGCAGTGGAGGTGGCAAATAAGAATATAAAAAAAAATCATAGCAAAAACCACAGAAAATTATAAAGATTAGCATGAAAAGCCACATTTTGCCCTGTTTGCTTATCGAACCTCTGTGAGGACCTCCACCGAGGCAACGCCATATTCTTTGGTATATGGTACGGATGTGGTATTACCCATCGAGGTAAAGATTCAATCACTTTGAATTATGAACAAAGTAAAGTTGGATGAAGCCGAATGGATCTAAGCTACGATGGATCAATTGAACCTCATTGAAGAGAAAAGGTTGAATGCCATCTGTCATAGCCAAATGTATCAAAAAAGGATGATACGAGCCTATAACAAAAATGTTTGCTCTAGAGAGTTTCAAGATGGGGATCTGGTGCTTAAAAATATCTTACTCAACCAAAAAAACTTTCGAGGGAAGTGGACGCGACCTTATATTGTAAAGAAAGCCTTCTCCGGAGGAGCGTTAATCCTAGCCAAGTTGGATGAGAAAGAGTTAAGCAACCCAGTAAACTCAGACTCTGCTAAAAAGAATTATGCCTGAAAAAAAGAAAAAAAGAAAAAAAGAAGAGAAAAAAAGAAAAAAAAAAGAAAAAAAAAAGAAGGAAAAAAAAAGAAAAAAGAAGAATGAGGGTTTAGGGCGAAAACCCAAAAATGGGCGTCTTAAAACCAAGGGGGTGATCTGAATTGAAAATCCGAACATGACGGTTCAGATATACGTAAATTCTGGCATGCGGCTGGTAGACTTCATCGGGGAATGATGCTTCAATCCTTAGGTCGTCAAGAATTATAACCAAAGTGGCAAATAAAATATCTACTGTAGTCGATGGGTTCTCATTATTCATACAATTGATGTTATCCATATCTTGTTCTCTCATGTTTGTCACGACTTTCAAAATTTTGTTAATGTTTCTCTAAGTATTAATAAAATATTATTCTCATTTCTGTCATCCGTCTCATAATCATCTCGCAGATGAATCGGCATAGATCACGGAAAAGCAAAAGATTTCTTGGCATTACTATGATTTAACCTATTGAGTATAGTTTGTTCCAAGATAGAAGGCGAACCTGCCAAGGTTAAGGCAAAAAGATCATTGGGGGCAAAATTGACGAGATTCACCAAAGAAAGACAGTGAATACATCCCATGTTGAAATCAAAGGAGCTAAGGGCGAGAGCCAAGAAGGGCGCCCAAGGAAATAAGAAAAAGAATGAGAAAAAAGAGAGGAAAATGGGCAAAAGAAAGAAAAAAGGGAAAAATGAAAGAGAAAAAAGAAAAGAAAAAAAGAAGAAAAAAACTAAAGTGAAAACCCGTAAAGGGTGCTTTGGAAAAGTAAAAGTCTAAAGTGAAAACCTGAAAAGGCATTTTAGAGTAAAAGGACCAAGAGTTCAAAATGGGGGTATAAAGGGTGAACCTGAGTGAGAGATGGGGCACCGTCGTTGCAAAGAAGAGAAGAGGGAAGCAAGAGAAGATCAAAATCAAAGGACCAAGAAGACAAAATGTCTGAGTAAATTAACGTTGTTCATGCATCACACTTAGTTAGACGTCCCTAGGTTAGGGGCATGCTAACTCATATCATCGTATCATTTCATCTCTTTTGCAGGTATTTGAAAGATAAATCGGGTACCTCCTAAAGAAGAGAAACATACATCAAAGTGGAAACCTGAAAGGAATTTCCACGCAAAGGATTTCAAACATACCACTTTCCAGTGAAAGAGACGAAATAATAGCACCTTGCATAAAAGGGAAGAAGAAAATTAACCTATCCGTTCAGGCTCACAAAGAGTGGAAGCTTTCATGGAACCCTCATTTGATGAATTGCTATTTGTTCGTTGCCGCTTCGGAGGAATGTGCCATCTTTGTTTGGATATGTCTGCTGCCATTTCAGAAGGACATCCCAATGTCACCAAGATTGCTTTCTACCGCTTCGGGAAAGCGAAGTTTTTCAGATTCATTCAATACCATTTCAGAAGAATGAGTCTTTTGAAGTATATTTGGATTCGTTCGCTGCCACTCCGAAGGAATGAGTCGTTTAGTAACTGGTTTGTTCGTTGTCGATCAGGAAAGGCATGTCAGTGCTACCCGTTTGTTTTTTGCCGTTTCAGGGAAACAAGTTATTTGGATTTGCTCGCTGCCATTTCGGAAGAGCAAATCATCCGACAGGGAAGTAGGACAAAATTAGTGCTTATGGTCTTTGTTTTATTCTTGTTTCACAGGTATAAGCAAAGAGATGCATCTATAATCACTAATTTTGTCCGGGTTGAACACGTTTTCTTTATTTTGCAATAATAGGCTTATATATGTATATACTATTAGGTGATAATAAAATGGGCTCATGTGTGTTATTGTATGTATATCAAGTAGGTATCATTGATGTGTGTTTATTATATGTGTGGTTATTAACATGTTAGTATGTCTACTTGTTTTGATGTCATCGAAGTCTAAATGTGAGTATGGGTATGTACATTGTATGTATTGCTTGCATGTATAAATGTATGTACTTATTATTACTTCAATGTCTTACATATTTAACTATGAATGTTGTGTATTGCATATGTGATTATATGTACATGTTATGTGTGTATTATTGTTTGTATGTATATGTGTTCATGTATGTGTAATACGTATGCGTATATGTACATTATATGTTAGTATTATTATTATTATTATTATGTATTATTGTTATCTAAGGACAAAAAAAAACAACAGATCATAAATTAAAATTAAAGCCCAAGTGTTTTTATAAAAGTCCAAGTCCATTACATATTTAAAACCCAAAAATATAACAATACATCATATAAGCTCATTTCTGGCCCAACACCAATAAAAACAAAAAACCCTAAAATCTGATAACTCTACTTCTTTTTTTTGCAGCCGCCTCAAATCTGACCGTTGGATCATATTTGATCCAACGGTTCAGATTAAATCAAAACCAGTCATCCAGATCTGTCACTCGCTCCACGCGCCAACGCTCCACCTTCCACGCACGAGTGAAGCCCACGCGCGACCGCTTCGCCTCCCACGCTTTGCTTCCGATTCATCTCCCGGCCATGTGGCCTCGTCACCGGCGATCCCGTAACATCACCACCGGCTCCCAACCACCATGCAGGGCAGAAACAATAAAAAAGAAAGGGTTAGCAGAGCCTAATCTTAGACATCATCAGCCACAGTAATTCAATTAAAGATTGCTTGCAAATGTAAACAAAGATTGGAGATATAAGCAAGTAATCATATTATAATTTCCATTTTTTGGCAGATTCAAGAATGAATGAGAAAGAAATTTTCTGAGATTTTACCCCTTTTTATCTTTCTTTTCGAATACAACCACAACAAAGCAATCAAAGAAATTTCAACCATTCATATTCAGTCTATTATTATTATACTGAGCATTTAAATTTGAATCAAAAAAGGGTAAGAACAAGAGGAAAGAGAAGAGTTTTACCGTTTGTCAGTGACAATTCCTGGCGATCGGAGGCTCTAATCGATGATCCCAACGGTGAGGAGCTAGGTCTTGGCGAGGAGAGTCACATACTTCGATTTCGCGGTGATCCAACGGTCGTCGGCGGAGATATAGTGAGAGGAAACCAAAAGGGTTTCGGCCAATTTCATGAGGAACGACCGACTTTCTGGAGAATCGACGTCGGTAGAAAGGAAGAGGGGGTTGAGAGGCTTCGACCAGCGGTGGCGACACGCCAGACGGAGGACGGGCAGCGGCTCAACGGCGGCTGAGTGTCTAGGGCTCTCCATCTCTTTGACGCGGCTTAAGGGAGAAATAGAGAAGGGAATAAATTTAGGGTTATAACCCTTTTCATTTTATTTAACTGATTATAATCAGTGGAACTGGTTCTATAACCGGCCAAATCAGTCGTCCACCAAACCCGTCAACCCGACCCGGCGTATACCGGACCCGCAAACCCAGCCCGCTTCAGCATATTGAGCCCAAACCGCTAGGCCTTGGGGTATCCTCTTATCCTTTGTTTTTTAGCCCAAATGTAATGTTAAACGTGTATAGTTTTTTTATATTTGTGCATATATATATATATATATATATATATTAGAATATGACATAGTGGCCATGGTATAATTATATACATATTATGTGACATATTATGTGCCTAATTTGAATAATATGTAGCCCATTAACACAATAATATTTCTTTTAAATATAATATATACCATATAGGATTTTATGTAATTCTTTTATAAATGTATATATAATACATGGTTTTATGATACATAACATATAGAATATAAATAATATGTACATGCAACTTTAAATATATATATATATATAATGGTTTTCTACAAACATATATATATATAATGTGTTTTTAGTATTTATGTTTTTACATATATACTTGCTCTTGTGTTTGCCCTTTTTTATATATTGGGATTAGCTTTCTAAACTAGGTTTGTTGGGCCTTTTTTTGGGCCCTAAGCTTTTAGGTTTAGTTTTAATAGTTTGGGCATTTTGTTTTGGGCTTAGTTTGTAGGGCATAGTTAGTACCTTTTGGGCTTAACTTAGAAGTAGCCAAATTAATTTGAATAATTTGTATCGTGTGCTCGTCTCATAGGGGCACAATCCTAGAATTAATCAAATTAACCTTAGGTCTTTTAGAGCCTTAGTTAGATTAGGGTTCAGATTAATTTAGTGAATTTAAATTTATCCTTGGCTTATTGGGGTAAATGTTAAATTCATTAAATTAATTGAACATTTCTTAATTACTTTAGGGGAAAATCTATTTTAAGTTTAACTTAGCATTAAATTACAATTTAGTCACCATAAATTGAGTTTCTTAATCTTTTAGGGCTAAATATATAATTGGGCTATATATATTAAATTGGGTCTTCCTTTTAAATGTTTACATTCATGCCCTTGATTGTCATACCTTAATTGACATCCATATAATCTTTAATCTTAATTGCATCTCTAATCAATCTAAATCATAAAAAGAAGGTATTTATTAATTCTAATAATTGTGTCGTAACAATCCGAGCTTAAAGGATGTTGACCAAATATTCGGATTAATTCTTACCATCCCGAGGTAAATGGATTAAAAGCTAACAAGATCATCACATCATACTTAAATGTTTGCATCATGCATAAAGGTGACGTACGGAAGTCGAACCATAAATTAACACGGCAGTCGGGCTTATTCGATGTCGGTTTAATCTATGGTCTGACATATCGTCAACCTTATTAATTAAATGTCTAATTAATTCGAGTCCATCAATTCGATAAAGCCCGTGCAATCAAGGTTAATTTTCATCTAAGAACTCCGAATTAAATTCAATGTAAATTTCGATAATTTTCATCCTTTTAAGAGCAACAAGTATTTTGGTACCGAGCTCCGGGCGTGATGGGGGTGTTAATCCTTCCCCACGCGTAACCAACTCCCAGACCCTTTCAAATCGAATCTCTGGTTTCTTATGGTGCCCTACCTATCTTACCCAAATGGCCGGTGGCGACTCCAAATTTTCATCATTTTCAAAAATTTAAGATTTTCATAAGAAACCCCCAATCTTCCAAAAGATTTTCATTAATAATTTAGTGGATAATTAGTAGCCGACTTCTTTTCTAAACAAACACCCTTAACGCCGATTCTTTTTCAAAAGGAAGAAAAAAGGTCGCTACAAGACGTTCATGTTATTATTATTTTGTTAAATTTTCTTATTTTCAAATTATTTTTCCTTAAATTTTATTTATTTTTTTATTTTATATGCTATGTTTTTTTTAAATTCCCCTGTTGAGTTTCAAACCAAATACCATGGGGTAAAGGACATCGGCAAGACCATTAAATTACTGTTTCAAACCAAATACCATGGGGTAAAGGACATCAGCAAGACCATTAAATTACTTGGATACATGTTTTTTAATTGTAAAATTGCATGATAGTAGTATATGTTTTTTTTAACTTTTAGTGCTTTAAATATGTATATATATACATCGAGCATATAAATTATTCAAATTTATATCTCTTAGGGATAATAATACTCTCTTCTCTACCGGGGCCACTCAAAAATTCGTAACGTTTAGGGTCGTAAACGAACCAAACGTTCATTGAACTATTCGGCGGGAAGTTTGTTTATGCTCGATTATTTATTAAACGAACGAATATAAACAAGATTTTCCGTTCGTTTAATTAAATGAACGACACGAACAAATGATTCGTTCGTTCATTTACGTTCGTGAACCTTCGATCATTTTTTCGTTTAAATTTATTCACATATGTCCATTTATATTTATTATTTTTCATAACAAAAGTATTATATTTTAAAAAAAATTATTCACACGTGTTCATTCATTTACGTTCGTTTAAATTAGTCACACATGTCCTTTTATATTCGTTTGTTTTTGTTTGTTAACGTTCGTTTATCATTTTAACGAGCGAACATGAATGAACACGAACAAGCTACATTCCTTAACAAACAAACACAAACAAATAAATTATGTTTGTTTAGTTGTTCGTATCCGTTCATTTGTTTAGTTAAAATTAAACAAACAAACATGAGCATACCCTCATTCGTGTTCATTCGATTCGTTTACAGGCCTAGCAACGTTTTATTTCTTAATGTTCAATTTTATTTTTCATCTTCTCAAACCTGTACAATTATCTTTGGCCAACAAGACGATGTCGCATGACACTTCTATAAATAAAATTGTACTTGATTTTAATAAAATGGGTAAAAAAATATGTTAAATCTCTCTATTTCTTTATTCAATTTAGTCTCTAAAATTTTTATTTAATCCTAAATTGAATCTTATTTATTTTTAAATTTATAATTTAATCTAGTATTTATTATTATTGATATGGTTTTAATATTAGATAAAAGAATAGAATATTTATATTTTATAGAATCTTCTATTTTTGTGAACCATTAAAAACATGTCATCTGGATATTTTAATAAATTAAAAAATAATATTTGTATATATATTTGACAAAGGTAAAACTTTGATACACAGGTTGTGTAAAACGAATTTTACACAAGCCTGTGTATTTACACTATAAAAACCGAAATTCTAAATTTCTATCCCTAACCCTAAAAAATTAAACCTTAAACCCTATACACTAAATTCTAAACATTAACTTCGAATTCTAAATCATACAACCTAAACCCCTAAACCCTAAATTAAAACCCTAACCCCTAAAACTAAAAGGCAAGTGTAAACTAAAGTTTACACGGCTTGTGTATCAAACCTTTCCCCTTTGACAAATCCTAATCCTAGGAAAAGGAGATATTTAAGGGAAGAAAGATGGGCTCATAGTGGGTCTAGAACCTAAAACCTAACAAAATGTAAAGGAACAAAGATAAACACCTTAACCATCTGGTGAAATATGCTTGCTCTAAATAATATGGTATATGAATTTATTATCAATCGAACAAACAAATTAAATTGTTATATGATACACGAACTATATAACTCCCAAAATAAACCCTAATTTTAATGGAAAATCATCAAGCAGTTGTTTTAATTAGCTTAAAAACCCTAAAATGCATTTTGATAAACAACTAAGGCACAAATTACTCCGAAAATAGTTCCAGAGTTTTCAATAAAAATTCCAATTGTTTGAAAATTCTTCAGATTTTTATGTTTATTTTTCCATTGAGATGAAGCCAAGCAAGTCTCCACTTGTTTTGATCTTATGTTGACCACCTACACACTCTTTAATTCAAAGCCTTTGAAATTATGTCAAAGTCCCCCACCAAACTTGATCTTCCTCTTCCAACTAAATTTTTTGACCTCATTACTTATTAGGCTGCCCTCCATCATCATTATCATTATCTTTTATTTCGTGTTATGATTCATGTTCGAGATTGTAGTTGTATTTCCACTTCTAAGATTTGAATATAAAATTTGTATTGTGAGTGTAATAATTTTTGTTTAACGCCGATATTTAACTTATAAGTCAATTAATCTGGATCAAGTTTTGCATAAGCCCAATATAGAGGTGACCCTCTTGGTCTATTTTTTTCATTTGCAATGCTAAAATTCGAATACCTAACCTTATTTAAGGGTCATAGCGCCTCATTATGCAGACCAACTTATTGTTGGATGAGTGCAATGTATTTTACTGCTAGAAAATAATTTAATGACATGGTGATAAATTTAGTCATCGATGTTTATATTTAATATATGAGAAAATATCTCATGCACAAACAAAAAGTTTCCACAAGTGCCTTAATTTTAGGGTTTATAGACCTAGTTTAAGTTTATGGGTTTAACTGTATGTTTTTGAATTTAGGGTTTAGTAATTACTAATGTTGGTTATATATCCCACATTGGGAGGGTAAATCCAGGGTATTTAAAGAATCTTCCGTACTCTCCCTTGTTGAATGTGGTTAAACAACTCTCTTGCACTTGTACGCCATTGCCGTCGTCTTGGCTCGTGAAAATACATCCGTTCTATCTTTTGGGGGAAATTCGAAATAATCTCCTTAGAATTGTTTTCTGAAAATTTGAAATGAGAATTTTTGAACCAAATTTATAGGCGTATGATTAAAATTGGAAGGTTTTAATCAGCTGTAAATTATCGGTTAAATAGAATAAAATTGAAATTAATCTGCTGATTAATTCTTGATTCTTATCACCTAATTAACGAGTGGCTTAATTTCAACAGTTTGACTAGCCGTTAAATTCAGAAATTAGTGTTTAAGACTGATTCAATTTGTCGTTTTTAACCTCAGTGTAAAGCTTATAAATAGAGAGAGTTTTCAAAATTCTAAGGCATCTTCAATCTTCAGTTTTCAAAGTTCTCTTTTATTCTTTCTGTGAGAAGAGCAATTCTACAATTTTCTACTTCAATCTTCAGGTGTACGATTATTCGGAGCTATTGTGTTAACTTCGGGAGACGACCGCCTACAACAGCAATTACACACGTCGATGCGAAGTCGTTTTTAAGGCAGTGGTTTATACCACAGTACGATTTTTGTACCTGCCTTTTATTTTTGTTTATTATTATCCAGTCAGTGCTAATGGTTTGATCTTGCAGTTAACTTTACCAACAATTAAATATCTTATATGCCATGTCAATAAATATATTAAAAATTATAAAGAAAAATAGTATGAAGTACATATAAAATACCACGTCAGCATCACTAAAAATATAAGTAAAATCTTTTTATTAGTCTAATTATTAAGGATGTTCATATTGTCTTATCTTGTACGTGTTAGAATCTTAGTATGAGAATGTAGTAGTGATGCTCATATTGTCCTATCTTGTATGTGTTAGAATCTTAGTATGAGAATGTAGTAGTTATTTATTTAATAAAAGAAACGTGATACATATTTGCGTAAATCAACTATCTTTCTCCTAAACAAGTCTAGCCCTTTGCAAATTAATTCACAATTTTCTAATAATCTCTTTGGGTGCTGATTTATGGGCATTTCCCACGTTAATAGAGGAGTACAAAACTCGATTTGACTCAAAAATTAGATTATTCGATTCGATTTATGCTGAGATACTCAATTTCTCTTGACTTGACTCGTAATTTTATAAACTCGATTCAATTCGAAAAATTTTAAATAAATTTTGAGCCATAAAATAGAAATTCGAATAACTCAAATAACTCAAAAATTTTAGTAATTACGGATCCGTTTTCAAGTACTAGACGAGTATCTCAATTATGTTTGATATATAAATATATATATATATATATATGAAAAAGTATGAAGAAATATATGTGTATTGTTTATATTTGTAGAAAACTATTTAAATTGGAACTAATTAGTACTATAACATTATAAACATTTATAACTAAATTTAAATAAAATTTGAATTATAAAATAAAACTCTACAAATCAATTAACTCAAAAAAATTACTCGACTTGATCGAATGTCCACTCATATTTGTTAATTCTTCTTGTTAATTAAAGTTTTGTTTAGTAACGCTTCCTTTATTGATTTCATAAGTATTAATTAATTAAGTAATTAATACAATGAACGATCCTTTTTCACTCAACAACCACGCTGTTAAGCTTCCTTTTATATATATACAGCTTCCGTTTCGTTGCACCGCTATGCTGTTTCATGCCTACTCTAACACGCGACTTTGCGAATGTGTAACAATAATTAAATTAAGGGTAAACTATATCAGATAACATTGAATCTTAAATATAGTACCGATTTTATCATTGAATTAAAAATTAATATTATTTTAATACTAAATTTTAATAATCGATACTATTTTAATACTGAATATTGATAATCGATATTATTTTAGTACTGAACATTAGTAATTGATACTATTTAGTATTGAATTTTAGTTTAAACTTTAATTATATTATTAAAAATTAAAATTAATGATGTTGATGGATCTTAATGGGTCCGCTTGCGATGACATAGAGAGACTTTAACGACCTAGTGATAATAATTAAAATCTAAACTAAAATTCAATGGTAAAATAATATCAATTTTAGTTTAATAGTATAATCATTATACACCTAAAGTTTGGTGATATTTAATAGTATTTATCCTCAAATGCTCGATTTTCTTTAATTAAAAAATATGAGAAATCACTTTAACTATTATTTATCAAATTTTAAATTACACAAATATGGTTAATAAATAAAGTTTAAACTATACATTTTTATGTAATATGTGCTTAAAATATTTTTGTTAAAATATGTGTTTAACGTTTTATTTTAGGTCGTTTTAAAGTCAACTTGTCAAAAAAATTTATCACTCAATCATTGTTAGACACACGCTTTTTTTAATTTTTATTTTAAAAATAGATTTAAAAAATATCTCAAAATTTCCAAAAATCATAAAATAATCCCAAGTCCCTAACACCTTAAAATCTCAAAATTAACGTCATTTTCGCCGACTATAACCTCGCCAAACCCTACTATTGTAGTCACCAAAGGCCCCCACCCATTTCCCTCAACCATCTATCGTCGGTAACCGGCTATAAACGTGCCAATTGGAAGTTGGACGAAAAACGCGAAAGACTCAAGCAGATTGAGTGATTAATTTGTTTTAACGCCACTACCTTAAAACAATAATAGAATAAAACTTTTAAGTACTTGTTTTAGACAAAAAAAATATTAAGCACCTAGTTCAGTCATAAAAACTTCAAGCACCAAAAACAATAATATTTAGACACATATTTTACAGATAAGTCATAAAATAAAATAAAATAAAAAACACATCAAGGCTTAATAGTGTTTCTAACCGTCACGTTTTCAAAAGAAGTATTTTAAACTTTTTTTTCGTCTCCTTTCGCTCCCAAACTTTTTTTTTATTAAATTAAACCGACTAACAAAAAAATTAACAAATTTTTAGTAATTTTATTTTTTACAAAATTTTATATTTTAATTTAAAATAATTTAAATATCATATACAGAGAGATTTTTATATATGTTGTGTTTTAATATTTTTAATGCTTTTAATTTTTGCATAAAAACAAAAGAATTGAAGTCAACATGAAAAGGTAAAATAGTTGACATAATTTATTCACTGTTTTCTGCCGGTTGGTTTAATTTGAAAAAAATGGAAGCTAGATGGTCAAAGACAAAAAAAAAAGGTAAAGCATAATGCTAAAAAATACTCATAAGTTTGTCTGAATAGTTATTTTTGTCTTTATCTTTTTGAAAAAATTTAACCCCCAATATTTTATTTTGGGTCAAAATGGTTCATCTCCAAATAAAAACTGTTGGTCAACTGACGATAAACAACTTGAAATGGTGTGACAAACCTACATGACAGTGCACGCTGCGATAGCAGTGACATAGAGACAAATATGTTAACTTTATATAATCACACCGGTCAGAAAATATTTTTATAAAATTGTATAAAATATGATTTTTTCTTCTAACATGTCATTTTGTCAATTCATTTAAAGTTGTTATCGTCAGTTGACTAATAATTTTTATTTGCATTAGGGTCATTTTGACCCAAAATAAAACGTTGGGGCTAAATTGGTTCAAAAAAATAATATGAGCCATAATGACTATTCAGTCAAACGTTAGGGGGCATATTTTGGCTTTATGCCAAAAAGTAATGGTTAAAATAATTTTTTTAAATTTTGAGGGTAAAAATGTCACGAAACCTAATACAAGTTAAAACTAAGGCTTAAATGAAAATTAGGTGCTCAAAGTATGCCCCTTGAACTTTAAGTGCCTAAAGTAATTTTTTTAAAAATAGGTGCCCAAAGTTTCAAAAGTTACAATTTTAGGTGTCTGACCGTTAATGGGTGTTAAATTTTTTTAACCAATCAATGCTTGACACGTGGCACTAATTTGATTTTTTAATGGATGTCTGACCGTTAATGGGTGTTAAAACTATGGCTTAAATGAAAACTAGGTGCTCAAAGTGTGCCCCTTGAACTTTAGGTGCCTAAAGTATTTTTTTTAGAAATAGGTGCCCAAAGTTTCAAAAGTTATAATTTTAGGTGTCTGACCGTTAATGGGTGTTAAAATTTTTAACCAATCAATGTTTGACACGCGGCACTAATTTGATTTTTTAAAGAAAAACACCCAAAATTTTTAATTTTTTTATAAAATCCCAAAATTTTACAATTTTTATAAAACAGTCTCCAAATCCCTAAAATTACCCAAACCCCTAAATCGTCGCCGCTTCTGCCGTCGATTGCCGCCCTTAAGCACACCTCTTTGGTCGCCGGACCAAGGCGGTCATTTCCCTCAACACAACATCATCGAAAACGCTGAACGACGTGCCAGTCGTACGTTGATTTCGCGTTCGACGTCCAGCTGCACGTCTTTCGCCGTTTTCAGCGATGTCGTGTTGGGGAAATGACTGTCTTGGTCCAGCGACCAAAGAGGTGTGCTTAAGGGCGACAATCGACGGCGGAAGCGGCGACGATTTGGGGGTTTGGGTAATTTTAGGGTTTGGAGATTGTTTTGTAAAAATTGTAAAATTTGAGGATTTTATGAAAAACTAAAAGTTTTTTGTTTTAAATTTTTAATTTTGAAAAAATAAATTAAATATGTCACGTGTCAAGCATTGATTGGTTAACAACTTTTTTAAGACCCTTTACGGTCAGACACCTAAATTTGTAACTTTTGAAACTTTGAGCACTTATTTTTACAAAAAAAATACTTTCAGCACCTAAAGTTTAAAAAAAAATTATACTTTGGGCACTTATTTTTCATTTAAGCCTAAACTAATTAAAAGTTTAAATAAAGAATAATTATTTGATACAACTAGTTTCCATTGTGTCTTAGTTTTAAAGTTTAGAGACTCCATTTATGATATAAGATTTAGGGTTTTAGGTTTAATAGTTTATAATTTAGGGATTGTGAATAGAATTTAGTGTTTAGGTTAGAATTTAGAGTTTATAGGTTAAAACTTAAATCCTCAACATATTACCCTAAAACCTAAATCCTAACCTATAAACCATAAATCCTAACTTTTAATAAATTTTAACCTATAAACCATTTTAACACATTTGTAAATTAAAAGAAAAATTAACATCCGTGTATAAAAATAAGTTCTAAAAAGATACACAAACGTACGTTTTTGACTTATTAGAGAACATAGTTTTTTACCACTAACCTAGTTTCAGATTTTTAGCTAAATATATTTTGGTACATGCATTTGATTTTAAAGTATAATAAATTATTTAATTTTTATCAATTAAATATTTAAATTTGATTTTAAGATTCAGTTCGATACCTAATTTTTTTTTATCGATTTTACATATTATTTTCCTATACATTTATTCGCTATAATTAATGAAATCAATAACTTTAATTTTTTTTTATGTTATATTAAACCCCATCCCATCAAATCAAAATGTATTTATTTTCGTTAATTATCCAATTATTTAATATTTTTTATCGACAATTTAATGGGGTATTTGTCTGAATATTCCCTTTTGGAGAAGATTTGGACAAATATCCCACAGAAAATATTATTTGGAAAAATATCCCATTTTTACCCACGTAAGAAGAACTCGCGTCTTGCAAGACGCGATTTCCAGACACGCGTCGCCCAGAACACGACCTCCAACACACGTGGATTATATTATCCATTAAAAAGGAAATAAATAAGTAAAAGTCACATCTTCTAGGACGCGACTTCAGCGTGATTATCAGACGGCTCGGCGATAATTTCTCGGCTTCTCGAAACAGCGAGATACAGGGAACTCGCGTTGCGCAGGATGTGATTTTTGTGTGAATTTGTTCTTAAAACCAGGTTCGATCAGCATGTTTATGTTGATTTTTTATAGTGTTGGGGAATTACCTTTCGTAGGAATATACTTTTACAGCGTAGTACTGATATATCTCTTCACAATGGTATGAAAATTGACGTGTATAAAACATTTCAAAGATCGTAGAATTTGCGTTAAAACGCTATATAACCGTGTATCTTTGCATGAAGAACATGGAAACACTCTATAGGATTGAGTTCCATTAATTAAATTAATATTAATTAAAAAAAGAGTGTTCCAATTAATATGGTAAATGGTTAAAAGTAATGTGTTTTTTATTTGATTTGTAAGATAAATGGAATACAATCTCTTTGAAATTTAATTATAATCAATGGAATACAATCTCTTTGAAATTTAGATTTATTTGTAAGATAAATGGAATATAATCTCTTTGAAATTTAGATTTGATTTGTAAGATAAATGGAATATAATCTCTTTGAAATTTAGATTTAATTTGTAAGATAAATGGTTAAAAGTGTGTTCTAATTTAATATCAAATTTAATGGCCATATAAATTTTTATTTGAAATTTAATTGAACTCGCATCCTGTAGGGTGCGAGTTTTGCGTTAATATCCAACGGTTGGAAAATTATTTATGGCGTTAGGTTTTCGAAATATTAAATAGAACTCACGTTCTGTATAATGCGAGTTTCGCGTTAATAATTACAGAATGGTCGAAAATTTATTGACGACGTTAGGGTTCAAGAAAGTCGTATCCTATACGAAGCGATTAACGGAACTCGCGTTCTGTAGGGTGCGAGTTCCATTAAATCCTCGCACCCCAACCGGTGCGACTACCACTATAAATTGGTCTCACACCCCCTTCTTACCCTACCACAACACAATTCACTCTCTCTCAAATTTTCTTTCTTTCAATTTTTTTGTTTGATTTATCGAGTTTGATATAATGGCGGGATTGATAAGGTTGGATCACAAGCACGTGTTCGATTATCATCGGAGACACGTAAGTTTTATCTACTTTAATTTTGTTTATTTTTTATTTTATTATATATTCTAATTTTATGTACGTACGTGTTACATAATTTTTTATGTAGTTTAATTTATATTTATGCGTGTTTAATTTTTTTATGGAGGGGAGGAACGACGTCTGGAGATGTCTTATAATCGGGTGTCGAATTTACCGGATCCATTTATCGAACCGTATTTGGAGGAGGCTAGATTTCTACACGCATCCAAAATTATTGAAGGTGCGAAATTAGATGTTGATTTGATCAACGCTCTTTTGGAGAGATGAAGGCCAAAGACACACACATTCCACCTTCCTTGCGACGAGGCGACGATCACCCTGCAGGACGTTTCGTATATCCTGGGTTTTCCTGTTAATGGAGAGGTGATCAGTGGTCCCGATACTTTGGATTGGCATGCCCTATGTTTGGATTGGTTAGGGGTTGCGCCGTAGATGTTTGACGGTGGAAAAGTGAAATTGAAGTGGCTGAGGGAAAATTTTACAAATTTACCCGCTGACGCGAACGAAGACATGAGGAAGGTAAAAGAAATAATTTTTTAAATATTATTAAAGTAATTAAAATCTTTACATATGGTTGCGCTCATATTTTTTTGAATATTATTGAAATTAAAGTGGCTGCTGGATTTTTTTTGAATATATGTTTCCATGTTTTAAGCATATGCTCGCGCTCATATTTTACTGATGATCGGTGGGTATTGATGCCTGACAAATCCCGCAATAAAGTGCACACGATCTGGTTGCGGCAATTAGGGGATTTTGAAGATGCCGGTAAACTGAGCTGGGAATCCGCAGTTCTGGCATGTCTATTTAGGGAGCTGTGTAAGAACACTGA
The DNA here is from genome assembly GCA_019671005.1 of Hibiscus mutabilis. Lineage (NCBI taxonomy): Eukaryota > Viridiplantae > Streptophyta > Magnoliopsida > Malvales > Malvaceae > Hibiscus > Hibiscus mutabilis. The sequence continues at coordinate 33,434,899 of CM033715.1, forward strand.
TCCTGAGAAGTGTCAGATTGGAGGTTGTTTGACGTTGTTCCAGTCCTGGACGTGGTGGAGAATGCCGTTTTTACGTCCTCAGCTTAGGCAACCTACTCCATATGTTTTTCCGCTGGGCCGGAGGTTAGGAAGTCGTTTATTTTTTAAAATTATATGAATGTTTACAATAAAAATTAGTTCTTTTAATAAACGTATTTTTATATTATACGTCTTATTTTATAGGTGGACTGGTCTTCTAACCCATGTTGGTGTTGCTAGCGGTCTAGTCGTTATCAGACAAGATATTGAGAATGAATCGGCGAATAATTAGGTAACAGTTTTGATTTGGCGTATATAATTTTTTAAAGAATTTATTTAACTTTAATTATATATTGTACGGTTTTTATGGACACCGTACGAGGATCCAGAAGTGTACAAGTGCATCCCAAATTTTTTGAACGAAACGAGGCTTCTTTGGACGGCCATTGTACCACTCGTTTGCTATGCTACTGTTGAGTGGCACCCGATTGACCGCGTCTTACGGTAGCTCAGTTGTTTCCAACCTATTCTTGCGGTCCCTCCAAATCTGGACGAGTTGCACAAACTCACACGACAAGGGAAGCCTGAGGTAATATTGATATACTTACCGCATTCTTTTATTAACTCTAACGTAATTCATATCTAAAAAGAATAATATATTTTTATATTGTTGGATAGGTTGATTGGTCGGTGCACCACCAAGACTATATCGCTCACTGGAGGGACAAGGCGAATCCACGATGGCAACCCTAGTGTGAGTATCGTATGTTTGATACGATGGTTAGCCATGACTACGAGGATTGGTTTTTGGTGAACAGAAAGCCTTTTATTCTGACTCTAGATGAGCGATCGTTCGTCCACCAATGCCAGCAACGCAACCAGCCACAGTCTCAGCGTACGAGGGGAGCACGGAACACATCTACCAGTGCGTCATCATCAAATCCAAGCCGTGTTGTTGCCTCCGAAGAACCGTCACCATTCTGCCACCATCGCATGCCACCCCACCACCGATGCCGCCGCAGAACTTCACGCATTAGAAGCAGTCATCGTTCCAGCCTTGCTTGAGTCTGACTGAAGGTTTTTTCACACCTTCTATGTCTGACCCCTATGGTCAGTTTGCGGCAATGATGAGTGGGGCTTCCAGCTATCGTCCACCGTACGTGCCCTTCATGCACTTTCCACCGGCAGTGACCATTTTTGGAACTGAGATTGTCCAAAAAAAGTCACCGCAATCCCTTTTCTACCTTAGCAGGCTCAGTGGAATGAGTGATACTACTAGAGGTAGAACCAGTGGTACTACTGGTGATGCTGCTGATAATGATGATGACGACGTCGATGAGGATGAGCCGGCTAATGTTACTCCCCCTAACACAATCCCGAACGAACTCGGCGTCCACCGCGTTGTGGTGCCGGTGGACATAGGCGTGATTAGTAGTTGATGGTGTTTGTAAAAATGAAATTGGAGTATTTTTTATTTAGTTATTAAATTATTATGTAGTAAGTACCAAGTGAGCCTTTTTTCATTAGTATATATATTCTGCTATTTTTTCCATTATTTTTTCATTCTTTAAGCCGTACTTGTAATTTTTTTCAATTAGTATATATATATTTTTGATTTTTTCGAACTAGGTGGATATCATTTTTTTCAATTAGTAAATATATATTTCTGATTTGGCCCGAATTTCTGACGTGTCAGGGAAGTCGCGTTGTGTAGAAAACGATTTTCCTGACACGTTAGGAATCTTGGAGAAAATCGCTTTTAATAAAACGCGACTTCCATGACATGTCAAGAATCCTAGACAAAGTCGCAATCTACACAACGCGACTTCCCTGACACGTCCGAAATCCTAGCCAAATTTGCCATCTACAGAACGCAAGTTGGGTTCTATAAATAGCCCCAACTAGCCACGGTTCCACATACTTCGATAATGTTGTAGCTATTAATAACAACAAATCGTGTACCCAGAAAATATTTCCGCACAGAGATTTCCCGAGTATTTTGATTTGGTGTTATTCGTAGTTACTTGGTGCAGAAGAAAGTTTTGGTAGGTAAAGAGTTGTGGTGCGATGTGTGTACCATGTTTGTGATCAAGATGAACGACAAATCACAATACCCGGAAAATGCGTGGTCTTCTGAAAGTGCTCGTAATCCTTTTAGGATTCGCTGGACGGTGCGGGTTACTTATTTCTACGCTGTCATCGTATAGTATAGGTGAAGACCGTCGCACGTAACCTTGGTCAAAGCTCCTACCATGTCCTTGATAATGGAAATGGGTGTAAAATGGAGACTAATGAGATAAAGCTCAAAACCCACAACTTCATTCACGAATGAAGAGTCGACATGTGTAGGGGTACATTGCTCGGTTACAACGTTGCTGACCCCGGCCCAATAATGTACAAGATACCCTATTCGGTTGGGGGCCATCTTTGGTCGGGGTCAGAACTGCAGATATGATGCAACCCGGACTTGACAGCTAATAATGCATAGCAATTGTTTTCATGTCTAGGGTCACTTGGAGGACTACTCGGGCCTGGCAGTTGAGGATCTTGTATGCATTTTTTTTGGTTCTAAACTTATTGGACTACTCGACCCAAGAAGCTGAAGATCATCTCAAATACCGATCTACGCTTGAAGAAGAGAATCGAGTGTTTGTAGAATGTCTGTAAAACAAGCAGGATGGTTCGTGTATAGTCTTTTAAGATTTGATGAAAAGTATGTAATGTAAGTAAGCAATTTAGTATATATTTTGTTTTTGTATATTCAAATTCAATTTCAATACTGAAGCATTTAAGTTTAAAAAAATGAAGTTCCTTTTTAAAAAATATGACGTGTTCAACAACACTTTGACGGTCACTTTGATGCTCATGGTCCTATAAATACCCCTCCTCACTTCCTCAAGTAATCGCTCCCTAAAATTATCTTTCGCTATATATTCTCCATACTCAATTTCCTAATAATCCGCTCTACAATGGCTGGTAATGTTGATGATTTCCCATGTATTGAGAGACGGTCATGCGATGCTGTTGTCGATTGTGATGGTGAATTAGAAGTTGGAATGATATTCCCGACAAAGAACCTAGTGAAGGATGCAAGTAAGCATTACAACATACAACGTTCAGTTCTGTTGAAAGTGTAGAGAACGAATGCGGGCAACCATATTGAAGAATGTGTCCACAAGGACCGCGAATGTAACTGGAGGATCCGTGTATCACAAATCAAGTGGCAGAACAATGTATGACTCATAGTAAGATACGACAGACCTCATACATGTTAGTTATTGCAATGTATTTGGATGTTTCGTACGTTTTTATAATAAAGTAGAATCTTAACTGTTAAGTATTCAAAAGTACTATTTTTATTACCCTTTTTATTCATATGATTGCTAGACTTAGGCTCATATTAGTTGCATTATTAGCCATTCATGCATGTTTGCATCGTTTCCTTGGTGGACAAGCTTGATTTCATATTTTGCTTAATTTTGTGGAAAAAGATATTGCTTTGGTGTGTTTTGTGTGTGTGTGTGCATAATCACTTACCAAAGCAAGGCTGGAACCAGTTTCCAGGGCAATGCATGAAGGAGATGCCGAGCTAGTTGCCATGGCAATACATGAAGGAGATGCTGAGCTAGTTGTCAGAGCAATTTTCGATAAGGGAAAATATGATATGGTAGTCAAAATTGATGACTAGATAAGCCCAAGATGACGTGGAGCAAAGTTAAATCCTAAAGGAGTTTGATTTCCATGAAGAGGTTAAAGAGAAATTAGATCCCAAGAAGATAGGAGAAGTTCTAGAAGGAATTTAAATATAATAAAGAATTATATTCTTTAAAGATATTTAATTCCAACTTAACTTCCTCCTCAAAAAAAGACTTTGACCTAGCCTTATAAATTAAGGATCAAGCCATCAACTCCAAGGAGGAGAGAAGAGAGAAATTTCGACAAGATCAAAGGGGAAGATATCGACAAAGAGGCTTCAACCATTCTTCATCTTTTTCTTTCTTGTTCCATTAGGTTTATGCTAGGAATTCTTTGTTTTGTGTTTCTTTGGAACCTACCCATGAACTAAATCTACTGGGCTAAGGTTATTGTGTATTGTGGTTGTGAGAAACAATTGGATTTTGTTTAGGTAATAAGAGTTTGCACTTTCAATTCAATGTTTGCTCATTCTTGGTTCTTATTCTTGTTTGCGAGTGAATTAGGAGAGGATCTCGTAACTTCATCTATTTATCTAATATCGGGAGAGTTAGATTCAAGAAACGAATGAGTATGGTCTTTATTCAATCTATTGATGGTGAAGATTAATCCGGCTTAGGGATAAGTTAAGGATTTCAACGGCTAAGAAGAGCGCAAGATTGGTTGTTGTTCACCCTTGATTCACGCAGGGATGTATTATCAAGGCATGCACAAATAGCTAGATTTTTGACTTAGGGATAAGAAGAAACCATTGAAGAACGCTTTGCCGAACCTTGAAGTTCCTGTCCAGCTGCCCAAGTAGTTGCCCAGCTAGTCGCCCATGCAACCATCGATTAGTTGCCAAGGCAACCCCGCTGTGCAAGTTGCCACGGCAACTGAGTTGCCCTTGCACTCTTTTAGCAAGACGATCCAATCGGCTATCACACCTTAACTCACGATAACCTGGCCTATTCTCTCTCATTTAATTACATATTCTTTTACTTATTTGCTTTCTAGTTTAGTTGTTAGTTAAACTTCTACAATCTTCTACTTGAGTTTCTTTTACTTTTTTACAGTGCAAGAGATTAGATTCTTGAAGTGACACCAATCCCTATGGAGACGATATCTTTTATACTATAACTTGCGACGTGTACACTTGCACAATTGCGGAGCACTTATTACGCGCAATAAGTTTTTGGCGCCGTTGCCGGGGATTGGCAATAGCAACTTTGTTTTCATTTTCTTGCACTTTTTTATTCTTCTTGTTTAAGATTCAAAAGGTTAACAAACTTTGGTTTTGCATTGGTATATGACCAGGGCGAGACCGATTACACCATAATATCCCTTTGATCCAGAAATCGAACAAACCTTGCAAAGACTCAGACAAAGGTTAAGAGTAGCAATGGCTAATAAAGACGACAATGTGAATCAAGATGTTCCAACAGGAGGAGGAGTGATTCTTCCACGAAACAAAACTATTCGAAACTATCTTGAAGAAGATCTTGAAGGACTTAATCCAGGAGTTGTCACACCTGAAATTGAAGCCGACCACTTTGAATTAAAACCAGTGATGTTTAATATGATCAACAAATTGGTCAATTTGGCGGCTCAGCAACTGAAGATGCATGAAAGCATCTTAAATCTTTCCTCGAGATTTGTAATTCATTCAAAATACAAGGAGTCACCCTCGATGTTTTACGACTAAGATTATTCTCCTATTCACTGAGGGATAGGGCGAAATCATGGTTGAATAGTATTCCTGCCGGATCAATAGGATCTTGGACCGATCTTTGTCGTGATCTCCTTGCTCAATTTAATCCTACAAATTTGACTGATAAGCGTCATAACGAAATTACTTCTTTTCAGCAGGCAGATGATGAATCCATGTACGAGGCTTGGGAGCGATATAGAGAACTTCTACACAAATACCCCTACACAGATTCCCAATGTGGACACAAGTAACAATGTTTTACAACGTTGTGAATACACCAACAAGGATGATGCTAGATGCCTCGGCAAACGGCATACTCCTAGATAAGTCACCGGAGGAAGCAATGCAAATTCTAAACAGGTTTGCCAAGAATGATTATCAATTTCCATCAGCTAGAAGAGGAGGAGTTAGACGCCAAGCCACAATATATGAATTGGGATCATCAGACTCAATTTTGGCACAATTGGCCACTCTAACTAAGATGGTCCAGAACATGCAAAAACTACACAACACACAGGAAGTCAAGGTAATGGATTCCTTTTGTGAGTTATGTGGTGGTAACCATGATTCTTCTGAATGTATACAGAATCCGAAATCCAGTTTTTATGTGAGGAATTACAACCGGAACAACAATGTGATGTCTAATACATACAATCCAGCTAGGAAGAAGCACCCAAATTTTTCATGGAGTAATCCCAACAATGCTCTAAACCAGAACAATCAGAACGCACAAGCATTGGGATTTCAGCAGAATATGCCACGACAACAGTTTCCGCAGTAACAACCGACAACATCTAGTTCTTTAGAAAATTCTCTCAATGCTTTTATGTTGAAAACTGAATCTTATATGGCTGAGAATAGTAACTTCATAAAAGAACTGATGCTTTTATTAACAGGACCGAGACGAGATTGCAAAACCAAGAGGCGACAATCAAATCATTGGAAAATCAAGTCGGACAATTTGCTCAAAACCTGAATACTAGACCGTAAGGAGGTTTACCTAGCGATACTGAAGTCACAAGAGGAACTGGCCATGAGCAATGTAAGGCGATCACCACTAGAAGTGGCCAACAACTTAGAGAGTCTCAAGCTCGTTCATCAAACAAAACTCCAGAAAAAGAACAAGACGAACTCAGCGGTAAAGCCTCAGATGCTGAACCAGGAATTGCCGCGGCAACCGGTGATAAGGATGCCACGGCAACCCTAGTTGACAATGCCTCGACAACTCCAGTTGCCCCAGCAATGCCATCAATCAGGTTCCAAACCAATGAAAGGATCGAAGATATCCGACTTCCACCACCATTCCCATAGAGGTTGAAGCGACAAAAGCAAGAATATCAATTTAAGAAGTTTTTTGATATCCTAAAACAAGTCCACATCAACTTGCCATTGGTTGAGGCGATTGAACAAATGCCGAACTATGCCAAGTTTCTAAAAGACATTGTTTCCAAGAGAACAAGGCTAGGAGAGTTTGAAACAGTTGCCGCAACAGAGGGATGCATGGCCATGTTGCATAATCGCATGCCACCCAAGTTGAAGGATCCCAGAAGTTTCACAATACCCTGTTCCATCGGACACTACTATGTCGGGAAAACATTATGCGACCTTGGAGCAAGCATAAACTTGATGCCTAAATCAGTTTTCCAAAAACTAGGAATCGGGAAGGCAAAACCTACAACAGTTATGCTACAGCTAGCCGACAGATCCTATGTGCATCTAGAGGGAAAAATCGAAGACATACTGGTAAAAGTTGATAAATTTATTTTTCCCGCTGACTTTATTATTTTGGATTGTGAAGCAGATGAACATGCACCTATCATTCTCGGGAGACCCTTCCTAGCAACAAGGAGAACCTTGATCGATGTTGAAAAGGGAGAACTCACAATGAGGGTGAATGACCAGCTAGTTAAACTAAATGTGTTCCAAACCCTAAGGCATGCCGATGATCCGGAAGAATGCCAACTTTTTTATGCCACGATAGAGTTTAACTTCGACGAGGAATTTAGTTGCCTCGACAACTACATTGCCGATCAAGAGGAACCTGAGGAGTATGAAGAACCGATCGATGAAGAACAACAAGAAGAGGCAAATTGGTTAGTCAATCGACCAGGTACATACTTTGAAGCACTGGATTACTCAGGTAAGGAAGGTAAGCTCGAAAAGCCCTCTATTGAACTACCACCGATTCTTGAGTTGAAACAGTTGCCAGAGCAACTAAAATATGCTTACTTGGGAACCGATAAAATATTGCCTGTAATTATTTCCTCTAAGTTACAGCCTGAGCAGGAAAATAAGCTAATCAAAATATTGATGCTACACAAGAAGGTAATAGGATAGACAATTGCCGACTTAAAGAGAATTAGCCCGGCAGCGTGCATGCACAAGATTTTGTTGGAAGATGATCACAAACCTTCGATTGAGGCCCAGAGGAGACTGAATCATGCCATGAAAGAGGTTGTAATAAAAGAAATCATCAAGTGGCTTGACGTCGGCATCATATACCCTATCTCTGATAGTACATGGGTAAGTCTGGTACAATGTGTACCGAAAAAGGGAGGTATAACGGTGGTAAGTAATGAAAACAATGAACTCATTCCAACCAGGACTGTGACCGGTTAGAGGGTTTGTATGGATTATCGAAAGCTAAACAAAGCCAATAGGAAATATTACTTCCCATTACCCTTTATTGATCAAATGCTTGACCATCTTGCAGGTAAACCCTTTTATTATTTTCTTCATGGTTATTCAGGTTACAATCAAATTTCCATAGTACCAGAAGATCTAGAAAAGACAACCTTCACATGCCCATACGGTACTTATGCTTTCTGAAGGATGCCGTTCGGATTGTGTAACACCCCAGCAACCTTCTAAAGAAGCATGATGGCACTCTTTTCTGACATGGTCAAAGACTTCCTTGAGATCTTCATGGATGATTTTTCCATTTTTGGTAATGACTTCGACAGCTGCCTCGGCAATTTAGAGAAGGTGTTGGCAAGATGTGAAGAAACTGATTTAGTCCTTAATTGGGAGAAGTGCAATTTTATGGTAGATGAAGGAATAGTGCTCGGCCACAAGATTTCATCTAAGGGAATTAAAGTAGACAAAGCCGAGGTGGACGTGAGCGAGAGATTATCCCCACCAAGTTCGGTTAAAGGAATCTGAAGCTTTCTTGGACATGCAGGTTTTTATAGGAGGTTCATTCATAATTTTTCTAAAATTACTAAACCCTTGTGCAATTTGCTTGAACATGATAAAGTCTTCAATTTTGATGATTCTTGCACCCCAAGCATTTGAAATCCTAAAGGAAAGGCTTGCCTCGACACCCATTGTCGTTCCACCAGATTGGACGCTACCTTTAGAGCTCATGTGTGATCCAAGTGATTTCGTGGTAGGAGCAGTCCTAGGCCAACGCACGAGTAAGACCTTTCATATGATATACTATGCTAGTAAAACTCTTAATAGTGCTCAAGTGAATTACACATCAATGAAGAAAGAGTTACTAGCCGTAGTTTTCGCATTTGACAAGTTTCGATCTTATTTGATTGGTACAAAGGTAATTGTTCATATGGACCATTCGGTAATTAAGTATATATTTTCTAAAAAGGATGCCAAACCTCGTTTGATTCGTTGGATATTGTTTTTACAAGAGTTTGACATTGAAATTAAGGATAAGAAATGAATAAAAATCAAGTGGCCGATCACTTATCACGCTTAGAACGCAATAGGGAAGAAGACACGAATTTAGAGATATGCGATGCATTCCCAGATGAGCAACTATTAGTTGCCTCGCCAACCACGGATGCGTACGCCTCGGCAACCCCTGACGCCTCAGCAACCATAGATGCGCATACCTCGGCAACCCTCGACGCTTCAGCAACTCTTGACGCGCATTCCTCGGTAACTCTAGACGCGTACGCCTCGGCAACCACTGATACGCACACCTCGGCAACCATGGACGTGTATGCCTCGGCAACTCTAGACGTACACGCCTCGACAATCTTGGAGCAGTCGCCACGGCAGCACATGCCTCGGCAATACCCTGGTAAGCGGATTTAGTTAATTTCCTTGTTTGTGGTATTTTACCTTATGGCCTTACTCATCAAGGGAAGAAGTGGTTCTGCCATGATGCTAAGCATTACTTTTGGGACGAGCCTCTTTTGTTTAAACAATGTGCAGATCAGGTTATACGCCGATGTGTCCCTGAAGAGGATCAGCAGAATGTACTTCGACAATGCCATTCTTCATCCTATAGAGGACATTTTGGAGGAACACTACCGCGGCCAAAGTTTTGCAATCCGGTTTGTATTGGCCAACACTGTACAAAGATGCCCAAGAATTTTACAAGCAATGTGATCGTTGCCAGAGGACGGGCAATATCTCTAGACGACATGAGATGCCGCTCCAAAACATCATCGAGGTGGAATTGTTCGATGTATAGGGGATTGATTTTATGGGACCTTTCCCATCTTCATTCGGCAACCTCTACATTTTACTTGCCGTCGACTACGTGTCTAAATGGGTTAAGGCAGCTGCAATTCCCAACAACGATTCTAAGATCGTGCAACGATTCTTGCAAAAAAAATATATTTACACGGTTTGGGATGCCGAGAGCAATTATCAGTGATGAAGGCAAGCATTTTGACAACAGACTTATTGCCAAGATGTTGCAACGGCGTATCACACAAGATTGCTACGGCATATCACCCACAAACCAATGGGCAGACAGAAATTTCTAACCGGGAATTGAAGGGTATACTCGAGAAAGTTGTAAATCCCTCTAGGAATGATTGGTCAGTAAGACTAGATGACATACTTTGGGCATATCGCATTGCATTCAAAACACGCTTAGGTATGCCCCCCTTCTGACTTGTCTATGGAAAAACATGCCATCTACCGGTGGAAATCAAACACAAGGCATATTGGGCAATCAAGACCGTGAATATAGATTGGGAAAGTGCCGGACAAAAGTGTTTATTGGACCTCAACGAGATAGAAGAATTCTATGCACCCGCCTATAACAATGCACAAATCTACAAGGAGAAAACAAAGCAATGGCATGACAAGAAACTATTGTCACGGCAATTCATGCCAGGGCAACTAGTTTCTTATTCAATTCTTGGCTAAAACTTTTCCCGGGAAAACTGAAATCAAGATGGTCGGGACCATTCGAAGTTGTAAAACCATTATCCCATGGTGTCGTGATAATCAAGTCCATTACTGACGAACATGAATTCAAAGTTAATGGACAAAGATTGAAGCACTACAACGGTGCCCATGTGGAACGTAACAAAGAAGTGGTCACCTTAGGAGATGCATGAGCATGCTCTCCTTTCAATATTTTCTTTTTCTTTTTCTTTTTCTTTTTCTTTTTATTTTTATGTTCATTTTTATTTTTATTTTTTTTCTTTTCGAACTATTTTATTATTATTATTATTATTATTTAATTTCGGTTATTTGTTCTTTTAGGATAGATTTATTTTCTTTAAGATTAAAACTATATATTCCGTTCATATTTATCTTTTTAAGTTTAAGAATTTCTTTGCACATCTTTATTTATTTTCTTTTATTAGTGTATCCTTAATTTTAATCCTTATTTTATTTGTTTTTGAATTGTAGGAAAAAGAGTTCAAGATAAAAGAGGAATTTTGATTCAAAAAGGAAACTTCTTCAACAAGGAAATTAATGGGTTAAATCTAAGGCTTATATTAAGCCTCTAATAACCCCCTAGCTGTCACCTTTCCCCTAAATCGAAACCCATTTCTTCTTTATTCCAAAATTAATCCCACCCACCATATTTACTACCTATCTTTTCTATTTAACCCATCACCCTTAACTTCCAAGAAACCTATTCCTGCTTTTTATCTTGCAACTCTTTAGTTTCTTTTGTTTTCTTTTCTTTGTTTTTACCAAACTCACAACCAAGATCATCCATGGCATCCAAAATCGAAATTTTGGTTCATCCAAGTTCCTCCAAAGAAGCAAGATACAAGAAGTTTGCTACATCGGTGGTTCAAGAAAGATTTCACTCCAAGTTTGAAAGCCGAAAGATTTGCGAAGAACAAGGCTTTGAATACTCAAACTCTCATCAAGATTTCGGCCTTGAACCATTCATCTTCGAAAGGATTTCACATCAAAAGTGGCAAATCTTTTGCCATCAATCGGAACCGGGTAACATCTCATGGGTAAGAGAATTCTATGCTCACTCACCTAATCCGGATAATCCTTATGTTTTTGTTCGTGACAAGGCTATACTCATAAGCCCCGAAAACATCAACACCTTTTACGGGCTCTACATTGAGAAGGACGAGCATCAAGCCTTTGTTGATCAACTCAAGCCCAGGCAACTCAATAAGGTGCTTCAAGAACTCACTTTAACGGGAACTCATTGGAACAATGGTAAATACAAGGGCACGGTAAATCGCCTTCGGCTTAAACCCGAGGCAAAATTATGGAATAAGTTTGTTAAAACTTCTTTAATGCCCACCACACACAATACTACCGTTGATACACCTCGTCTTTTGCTCATACATTCTATCTTGGAAAAATTATTTGTGATGAGATTTTTGTATGTAGCACCAAAGACAAGGGTTCTCTTTTCTTCCCTTGCTTAATTTCCAATCTTTGCAAAGAGATGCATGTCCTAAGTGAGTCCACTGATTTTTGTATGCATCATTAACATTGGAAAAATTATTTGTGATGAGATTTTTGTATGTAGCACCAAAGACAAGGGTTCTCTTTTCTTCCCTTGCTTAATTTCCAATCTTTGCAAAGAGATGCATGTCCTAAGTGAGTCCACTGATGAAAAGGCCCTACCAAAGTCCGGTTGGAATCGAGCACAAATCCGAAAGCTAATGGGAGAGGCACCGGTAAAATCCCCAACACCTTCAATTGTCGAGGAAACTCATGCCGCCTCGGTAACCCCTAATGCCCAAGCAACTGATGCCCGGGCAACTCGGCTAGCAACCCCAGGACAACTTGAAGCACTCTTACAACCGTTGGCGAACCACCTTAGGCAAATTGAAGATCGACAATTAATGTTCATACGGTACATGAAGGATCACAACAATGCCATCACCCAAGTCATCCTGGAAAAGTACCCGGACAGCCACGTGCAGTTCCCAATCTTTCCTGCTGAAATCCTTGCCACGGCAACCAATGAAGCAGTTGCCACGGTAACCGCAACAGATGATGCCGCGGCAACCTACATTGCGCCTGCCCAAGCAGTTGCCACGGCAACTAACACTGCAGATGTTGCGACAACCAAAGCTAAAGACGCCCCGGCAACCACTACAAAAGCCAAAGGTAAAGCACCTATGCTCGAAGCAACTCATACTGAATCATTGTCTGATTTTTTAGATTCGGACGAGTCCTCCATTGCACCAACAAATACCGCACCAATCGAATCCTCCAAGCCCAAGTGAAAAGCCAATGACATTGATGAAGAGGATGATGAGGACAACCCAGTGCGAGGAACGATTCCACCATCGGCAACAAGGAAGCAACCACCGCATTCAAGCAAAAGCATCAAGGCACCGACCAAAAGAAAACTAATCATCCATGATGACGAACTCTCAGAGTAAGTCCTCGTTTGCATTTTACTTTTCTTTATTTTTATTTTTCTTTGTTGCATGCATTGAGGACAATGCCTCACTCGAGTTTGGGGGGGATTGTTATTAGTTAGTTACCATGTTTAGTTGCATTCATCTTAAGTATTGCATTTAGGATACATAAATTGATTGCCATGCCTTTAGTTGGAACAAGAATTGCCTAGATTTTATGAATATTCGATGATGACTTTGCCAATGTACTTAATTGATAGAACTTTTTATTCTAGGATAAACATAAAAACACTTAGAATCGTACTATGATGCTAAACTTGATCAAACACTGTGTGGCTTGATTGATTTAAGAAATTCTAGCGAACTTAGGTTGATAGTTAAAAAATTGGGGGATTAGAATAAAAATTGGATGAATGCTAGAGGTGCCCGAAATTGGCTCTAGTATGTACTAAAAAATTGAATGCTAGAGGTGCCAAAAATTGGCTCTAGTATATGCTAAAAATTGAATGCTAGAGGTGCTAGAAATTGGCTATAGTATGTGCTAAAAAATTGATCGCTAGAGGTGCCTGAAACCGGCTCTAGTCGAATAAATTAATTAACTTAAGAAAAATAAAAACAAAAAACTAGAGGTGCCCGAAACCGGCTCTAGTTAAAACATGTTAAAAGAACCCAATGAAGTAATTTGAAAACCTCTTGTTTGCATGGAATCCGAAAAATCAACTTGCACACAACTCCGCACACACTCACAATCATTATAGTTTGATTCCGAGTAACTCCTAAGTTTTCCGAAAAATGAAAAGCCAATCATACTTTGTACCCCGGTTCTGAGAATTGAAATCAAGTTCAAAGCTAAGTTTGTGAAAATTGAAGTCTTGGCGGGTAATTATTAGTTTGCATTGCTTGATGACAAGTAACAGTTCAAGTTTGGTGGTGTGTTAAGTGTTCAAAAGTACTATTTTTATTACCCTTTTTATTCATATTATTGCTAGACTTAGGGTCATATTAGTTGCATTATTAGCCATTCATGCATGTTTGCATCGTTTCCTTGGTGGACAAGCTTGATTTCATATTTTACTTAATTTTGTGGAAAAAGATACTGCTTTGGTGTGTTTTGTGTGTGTGTGCAGAATCACTTACCAAAGCAAGGCTGGAACCAGTTGCCAGGGCAATGCATGAAGGAGATGCCGAGCTAGTTTCCAGGGCAATTTTCGATAAGGGAAAATATGATATGATAGTCAAAATTGATGACTAGATAAGCCCAAGATGACGTGGAGCAAAGTTAAATCCCAAAAGAGTTTGATTTCCATGAAGAGGTTAAAGAGAAATTAAATCCCAAGAAGATAGGAGAAGTTCTAGAATGAATTTAATTATAATAAAGAATTATATTCTTTAAAGATATTTAATTCCAACTTAACTTCCTCATCAAAAAAAGACTTTGACCTAGCCCTATAAATTAAGGATCAAGTCGTTAACTCTAAGGATGAGAGAAGAGAGAAATTTCGACAAGATCAAAGGGGGAAATATCGACAAAGAGGCTTCAACCATTCTTTATCTTTTTCTTTCTTGTTCCATTAGGTTTATGCTAGGAATTCTTTGTTTTGTGTTTCTTTGGAACCTAGCCATGAACTAAATCTACTTGGCTAAGGTTATTGTGTTTTGTGGTTGTGAGAAACAATTGGATTTTGTTTAGGTAATAAGAGTTTGCACTTTCAATTCAAGGTTTACTCATTCTTGGTTCTTATTCTTGTTTGGCAGTGAATTGGGAGAAGATCTCGTAACTTTATCTATTTATCTAATATCGGGAGAGTTAGATTCAAGAAACGAATAAGTATGGTCTTTATTCAATCTATTGATGGTGAAGATTAATCCAGCTTAGGGATAAGTTAAGGATTTTAACGGCTAAGAAGAGCGCAAAATTGGTTGTTGTTCACCCTTGATTCACGCAGGGATGTATTATCAAGGCATGCACAAATAGCTAGAGTTTCGACTTAGGGATAAGAAGAAACCATTAAAGAACGCTCCACCGAACCTTGAAGTTGCTGCCCAGCCGCCCAAGTAGTTGCCCAGCTAGTCGCCCAGGCAACCCCGCTGTGCAAGTTGCCACGGCAATTGAGTTGCCCTTGCACTCTTTTACCAAGACGATCCAATCGGCTATCACACCTCAACTCATGATAACATGGCCTATTCTCTCTCATTTAATTACATCTTCTTTTAATTATTTGCTTTCTAGTTTAGTTGTTAGTTAAACTCCTACAATCTTCTACTTGTGTTTCTTTTACTTTTTTATAGTGCAAGAGATTAGATTCTTGAAGTGGCACCAATCCCTGTGGAGACGATATCTTTTATACTATAACTTGCGATGTGTACACTTGCACAATTATTGAGCACTTGTTACGCGCAACATTAACGATTGCAGAATTAATTGGATATTTCATTTATGGTCGGTGCGTTTGCATCCCTAAAAATAGGTAATATCATTTTTATGAGAGAGACATAATTAATACATTAACGAAACATGCTACACGGTATTTAATTGAAATAAGTACACAAACTTTAAATTACTAAAGCCTAGTTAAAATGAATGGATGAGGAATCTGATTCTGTGTCCTCGTAGTCTGTACTTATGTCAGATGTTAAGTTTAGTTCCTCCATTATTTGTTCTTTCTCCTGCCGCCTCCTATAATTCCGCGTTAACAACGCATCAATGTCTTTATCTTGGAAATTAGGGGTACTTGATGCCTTTGTTGATGAACTGGAGCCCTCATCAAATTGTACAGTGAGCTCGATGTTTGTAAACCCCACACGTTTGTATGCTCGAAACATCTTACGCATATCTATCTCATTCGATAGTTTTAGCATGTAATGTTCTTCTGGGTCGGGCTCAACGACTGGGACTTTGACATGCAAGGTCATAATTTTTTGGTCTATTGACTCGCTGACCCGTGTTGAAATCAAGTCAAATAGTGCACATTTCGTGATTTTTTCGTTGAAAGATATGTAGGCATAAGTTCTGCAGAAGAAAATCGTAGCAGAAAATCGGGCCTACTTTGTACTTTAATTATTGAGGAAACGAATTTGAGAATAACGTAACTAGTTGATGAACTTGTTCTCTGTATTTAGTAAGCTGAAGAAACAAATTTGGGGATAGCGTAATTTATGAAGTTCACTTTCTATAAAAAACTTCAGGGAGGAAGTCGCGCTCTACGCAACGCGAGTTTGGCCATCTTTGAAGGACATCACGTAGTATACAACGCGAGTTCGCCTGACAGGTTAGGAATCTTGCGTTCCTAACGAAAAGTCGCATTTTGTAGAATACGGGTTTCTTCAAAGCTGGCCAAACTCGAATTTTATAGAATGCGAGTCCCTTGAAACGTGGTTGACAAGTCGCGTCAAGTTATGTCCGATAAATAGGTACATGAAATGGAGAAATAACACAACTTTAAAGCACTTTGTCTGCAAACAAGAAATACAGCTTCTTAGTTTCAGCAATGGCAAAAAGAGTGGCAGCTGTAGTATACTACGATGGTGAGATGATCCTTGATGCGGAACTTGGTGTCATATTCCAGTCCCCCAATAATGTTTCCATACAGATTCCGATGTGAGTAACGTATGAAAGGCTTAAGTGAGCGCTAACGAGGAAGGTTCCACATGCTTCTAGAATGGAATTACAACAATTGAGGTATCGGCTACCTTCGTCGTTAAATCTGTTGTATTTCACAATATTTGATGTTCGGGATGATGGAGATGTACAAATAATGCTGGAGACTCATACCGGTTGTTCTATGGGATGACCCATTGAGCTCTTCGTAACATTTTTTGGACAAAACGTCCGAGGAGATACTGCGGTGCCAAATTGGCTTCGTACAAATCTTGACTTTGACCCAAATGCTAATAGTCCAACATCAAGTTTTCGACAAGGCTTCAACTTATTAAGTGCGGGCAATGACGAGGCTGTATCATCTTCTACCTCTAGACCAAGGCATTCTTGCGCAGCCAGTTTCGAGTTAGACCTCAACATGCCACCTACACAGCGCTCAACGTACAATCCATATAGTGCGGGTGTAGGGCCGTCATCTTCTACGCTACCCGCCTACCATGAAGAGTTTAACCTATTCGATTTTTCATCAGTCGGCCAGTACTCAACTTATATCCCCAGTGAGGCAAACATAGTTGATATCTCATATGAAAGACACTCAATTTATATCCTTGGTGTAGGGCCGCCATCATCTACGGGGCCGTCCAACAATGAAGAGTTCTACCAGTTTGATGATTTTTTTCACGATGCCACTCAAATTATATCCCCAATAATGCAAACACATATGATTTCTCGTCGATGGAAAGATATTCATGCGCTGCTGAAATGGACCTAAATATTGGACATAGGCCTCGTCAGCGATCTCCTCATCGGGTGGCAGCCGCAGAACCTGGCAGGGTACATGTTGCCGATGAATCAAAACTATTCAGTTTTGAAGGGGATGTTCATGATGGGGAACCACTTATGGAGCTCGGGCCTGAAGGTGATGAGATGGGTTTGTTTCACGAAGAACCACCAGACCTTTACGAGCTCATCAATATGGACGATGATGCAGGCACTACTTCAGAGAATGATGCAGACACTGCTTTAGAAGATGATGTAGAGGAGGAACCTGTGGAAGTTGCTGCCCCACGCAGTTCTTCAAGCATAGCGTATTACGATCCATCATCCCACTTCACAATAGTGGATATGGAAGGATTTTACGCTATAGAATTTCTAGAATACCCACAGTTGGAGATGTTCAACGAACGGAATGATGGTGAACTCAGATGTGGAATGGTCTTCACGACTAAAAAATTGGCGAAGGCTGCGATCAAGCACTACTATACGCAACTCAGTAATATGCACAGTGAGGAAAACTAAAGCGGACAAATACATCGCTGAATGCCCTTACAAGAATGAATGATGTAATTGGAGGGTCCGTGTATCACGTTTGAAGATAATGTACAACATCTGGAAGATAACGAGATACAACGAACCTCACACATGCTCCGTGGCAAGCCTGAGTCAAGATCATCCTAACTTGGATGTGCACGTGCTTGTTGATCAATCATCCCACTCGTTGAAACAAATCCACGCGTATCTGTATCGGTATGTATAGCTTCGATTAAAGATCATTTCACATACACGGTAAAATATGATAAGGCATGGTTTGCAAGATATCGTGCCATCCAAAAACTATATGGGCAGTGGGACGAATCATACAGCGAGCTACGAACGTGGCTGAACGTTATGCAGAAATACAACCCAGGAACAATTGTGCAACTTGAGACAAAGCCAAGGTACTACAATGATCGGGTCATAGCTGGGGAGTACCAATTTTTCCGCCTCTTCTGGACATTCCTGCAATACGTTAAAGCTTTCTGACACTATAAGCTAATGCTGCAGATCAACGGCACATTTTTGTATGGCAAATACACCTAGATTCTCCTACTAGCAGTTGCACAAGACGGTAATAGAAAATGCATTCATGTAGCATTCACAATCATTAAAAATGAAGATAACCCTTCGTGGATGTTTTTTCTCACCAACCTGCGCACGCATGTCCTCTGGCAGGTTCTTCGCTGAAGAGAAGACGATATATGTATTATTTCAGATAGAGGCGTAGGGATCTGGGGATCAATCAAACATTTGGGCCAATCTTGGCAACCTCCGTATATTTGTCACCGGTACTGTCTACGACACATTGCTGCCAATTACTACCAGAGATATAAGAATGATTATGAGCGTATAATGGTTCTTCGCATGGGTACGCCTTTCACTCTCAAAATTATTAATTAATACGCCTTCTACTATTATTTCTCGTTACATATTCCGTGTTTTATTGAAAAGGCAATACACACCGAGTAGAGGAGGTTTAGGAGTTGCTGAAAGAGTTGCGGGATAGAAATTTAGCTGGATATAACTATCTTCTTGATATCCCGAGCGAGAAATGGTTGCGATGTTATGATGGGGGCCGTCGATATGGTCACATGACAACCAACTTGGCTGATGCGATCAATTCGTCTCTTAAGTGAATGCGTCATTTACCTATCACATCCGTTGTCAAGACGACATATTATCGACTCGCTACACTTTTTGCAAACCTCGGGAAACAAGCAACGAATTGGATGGCAGGTGGACACAAATTCCATCCAGACCTCCAACAAAAATTTCAAATATACCGTGCGCACGCAAACGCGATGGGTGCAGTATGCTTCTCTCGTCACGAACATCGCTTTACGATTATTGAATTTCCCCAGCCGCTGCAAGGAATATCGCAGAACAATTACGTTGTTAATCTAGAACTAAAAAGATGCGACAGCGGCATTTTCCAAACATTCAAGTACCCGTGTGCGCATGTCTTTGCTGCATGTGCATCCGTTCATTTCGACGCAATAGAACTCGTTGATCCTTTATACTGACTTAAAAACGTATTCAAGGTATACCGATCTGAGTTTCCTCCAATCGAAAATGAACGTGATCGTGAAGTGGTTGCCGATGAACCTAAGATACGGCCAGATGAATCCCTGCAACGCAAGAAAAAAGGTCGCCCAAGCTCAACTAAGATTCATTGTGCCGAGGATATGGTTCCTCGAGAACGGACCGAACAACCTCAGCTGTGCAGTAATTGTAGGAACCGTGGACACGACATCAGAAAATGTCCTCATAGGACCCGCCCTCGAGTGAACTAATTGTACTTCTAAATGTATTGTTTTATTCCTAAGTACCACAATAAGAAGACTTATATGCTCCGATTGTTATTCCTAATTACCAAAATATCATAATTAAATGAACACAATAATACTCTAACTATGAACATATATTACTACGTAATTTTTTTAATAATTCTTAAGTTCCTTCGTTCATATATTTCCACTAATAATCTAACTATTGTAAGCATGTGTTCTCGTTCTATGACGTGAAAGTTAAATAACTAAACAAAAATATACCCCAACATACTACAAAATCGACTCAAACTATACTACAACCCATGTTCCCATGTTTCTTAAGGCTTTTCAACATGGTTAGATAGCGTTTTCAACGTGGTTTCTACAGCCTTTAAGACGCCTTATACACAACTGATTTTTGAACCATTGTCAGCATGTGTCCCTGTACTACAACGTGAAAGATAAATAACAAGAAAAAATATACCCCAACATACACCAAAATCGACTGCAATTGACTATAAACCATGTTTACAAGTTTTCCAAGGCTTTTGAACGTGCCTAGATAGCATTTTTAACGCGATTTCTACATCCATTAGGGTGCCTTATATACTTCATTTTCTGAATTATTGTAAGCATGTGATACCGTACTACGACGTGAATGTTAATTAACACGAAAAACAACTCGCAACGGAGCACAATATCAACTAAAACATGACTACCGACCCAAATTTCCATGTTCTTCATGCAAAGATACATGGTTATATAGCATTTTTAATGCAAATTCTACGGTCTTTGCAGTGTTTTATACATGTCGATTTTCATATCATTGTGAAGAGATATATCAATACTACGCTATAAAAGTAAATTCCCACGAAAGGTAATTCCCCAACACTATAAAAAAAATCAGCATAAACATGCTGATCGAACCAAGTTTTAAGAACAAATTCACACAAAAATCACGTCCTGCGCAACGCGAGTTCCCTGTATCTCGATGTTTCGAAAGCCAAGAAATTATCGCCGAGCCGTCTAATAATCTCGCTAAAGTCGCGTTCTAGAGGATGCGACTTATATTTATTTATTTATTTTCTTTTTTAATGGATAATATAATCTACGTGTGTTGGAAGTCGCGTATTGGGCGACGCATTTCCGAAAATTGCAGGACACGAGTCCTTCCTATGTGGGCACAAAATGAGGTACTTTTTCAAATAATATTTTCTGGGAGTATTTTCCAAATCTTCCCCATAAGAGAATATTCAGACAAATATCACATAATCTAATATTATCAAAATATAGATCAAATCAATCTAATCGATTTGACAAAGAACTCATCCATGGTAAGATATTTTAATTTTATATATTACACTTTTTTTTTTCAAAAGGTTTAATATTTTTTTGGCCCCTGATTATAATTTTTAACATAATTATAATTAAATTATTAGTTTAGTATTTTTTTCAGTTTGATCATTTAATTGTTGCACTATCATCTCATTGTCACATTGATTTTTTACTAAAGGAATTTGTGTGGTAAGTATAATAAAAGTTAAAACAAAATTCAAACAAAACAAATAAAATTATAAAAAATTTAGAAAAAAATCTAAAAATCAAATTTTATGCTTTTGTACTATCATCCGTCATCACAATGATCTTTCAGTAAAGAATTTACGTAACAAGTATAATAAAATTTTAAGTAGAATAAAATAGTTTTAATTATAAAAAAATCTAGAAAATCAAATTCTATGCTTCTGAATTTATAATTTTTCAACATTATAACTATGTTTAATTTACTTTTAAAATTTTAATAATTTATAAAATCATAAAAGGTGAAAAGTTGATTGAAAATTTGAAGATTTTTTAGAAAATTCTTTTAAAAAAGCTGTTTTTCTACAAAGAAATTTTGTTCTTTTTTTAAATTTTAAAGATTTTTTTATTTGTAATCTATGTTTTCGATAAAATAATAATTTTTATTTTCTTATTAACACATGGCAGCATATCATTGGTCTATGTCAGTTCTTTTAAATGCGATGCTTTATTGTGACAGGTAACGGAAGCTAAAATGATGAGAAAAATTCTTCAAATATCAAAGTGACAGTTTTATTATAATATAGGGACCAAAACATAAATATTAATTCTTTTTATTTTATTTTTTATGCATTTTTCTATTACGATATAATTATGTTAAAAAATCATAAGATTTAGTGAGATGATAAGAGTATTTTTTTTTACCTAAATCAGTGGTTGAAATTTTAATTTTTTTTATATAGGGTAGTTTTAAAATTTGTGATTAGCTTTATAATTTATATAGACCAACAAAATGCAAAAAAAAATATCTCTGATCTCTCTTGAACACATTAGAAAAAAAATTAAATACGTTAAAAAAGTGCCAAATCTGAAAGTGAAAAAAACGTATACATGGTGGGACGCTTTTTGGTGTAAGAAAAGTAGAGCCATTCTGCTGCGCCCATTGCCTCTGCTATGCCCATTGCCTGTCACAAGAACATCGATTCTTAAAAAAAACCACCAAAGTTACGGTTTAATGCAAATGGGATCTCTTCAAAAACGAAATCGAATTCCCAAATCCCAATGTTCATAGCGTAGAAAAATAAACAGTTTTCCATTGTTTTTGACAGCTGAAAGTCATTGGTGTTGCCTTGAAAATGTGTTGAACATTCCCCACTTCTTCCTTTCAATCTCAACTTTGTTGGGTGAGGGTCTCACTATGTTGGTAACCTATCACCGGTTATAACCCCAAATTCAAAGGGGTTGGTAATACTTCTACCACCTAAAATATCATTGGTGACTTTGGCATTAAAAGTCATTTACTTTGCCTTGAAGAATGTGTGTGTGGGCAGCTGATTTACAGCTTAATATAGCAGAAAAAAAAATCAGATTTGAGAGATTGAAGAAAGCTCAGAAGTTTGTTCGAGAGAAAATAGAGGAGAAAACCATTTTTCCAGCTTTGAGCAGTTTTGATCAACTCTTCGATCGGAGGTCCATCCGTGGTTCGATTGAGCTGATTTTTATAAAACAGCTAGGCGACTTGGTGATTTTGACTTTTTACGGTCGAATTTTTCATCCGAGACCCGTAGCGTCCGAAATCCCCATTTTACAGCAGCTGCGTTTTTGGTGATGTTCTCTCATTTTACTTTCTTTTGTTAAAGACTACTTGTTATTAGTCTTGTTGGAGTTGAATGCTTGTTGTAGGTTGGATATTGTAGTCTTGTAGTTGAACATTTGATTATAGTGGAGCTTTTGATCAGACTCTAAAGTCCCGTGGTTTTTACCCTTGATTTAGAGGGGTTTTCCACGTAAAAATATTGGTGTCTCGATTTATTTGTGTTGTGGTTGCATTTATGACTTGTGGTTGATTAGTGCTGCTAGAGAACATATTTGTGATATTGTGCTTGCCATAATTATTGACTTGAGTTATAGGGAGAGAAAGAACACCGGTTGTGCTTCCGCTTAATTTTGGTTGTTCGGTTTCTTCCCCAACAAACTAGCATCAGAGCTTGGTTATTGTGTCAAATAATTATGGAGATTAATACGAGCAAGATGATTATGTTGAATGGCACGAATTATCAACTTTGGAGGAATAAAACGAAAGACTTGTTGTTTGTAAAGGCTTTGCATCTTTCGGTCTTTTCTACTCAAAAACCTGATTCGAAAAGTGATGAGGAATGGGAATTTGAGCATCAACAAGTGTGTGGCTATATTCGAAAATTTGTTGAAGAACATGTTTACAACCACACTAATCATGAGACACATGCTCGCACATTGTGGGAGAAGCTTGAATGCTTGTATGCTTCGAGGTCGGGCAATAACAAATTATTTTTGCTAAAGAAAATGATGGCGTTGAAATACAAAGAAGGAACGTCTACAGCTGGCCATGTTAGTGAGTTTCAAAGTGTGATGAATCAGTTGCTTGGTATGGGTGTCAAATTTGATGATGAGATTTTAGGGCTTTGGTTGTTTGCTACTCTACCGGACTCTTGGGAGACTTTTCGGGTCTCACTTATTAATTCTGCTCCACAAGGTATTATTACTTTGGATTTGGATAAGAGTGGTGTGTTGAATGAAGAGGTTAGAAGATCTCAGGGTTCTACATCACAGTCCGAGGTGTTGGTTACCGAGAATAGAGGGAGAAACATAGAAAAAGATGGCAAGTGTAGAGATAAAAGTCGAAGCAAGTCAAGATCGAGATACAAGAATCTTGAGTGTCATCATTGTGGTAAGAAAGGCCATATCAAGAAATACTACTACAAGTGGAAGAGAGAGAAAAAAGGCGGTGGTGATAAAAACGATCGGAATGATGATAAAAAATCTAAGCATATTGCTACTGCTACTCGTGAAGATCTATTGGTCATTTGTTCTGAGAATTTGGTCAACCTAGCATCCGACGAGACTAGTTGGGTGATTGATATTGATGCTTCAATTCATGTCACGTCGAGGAGGGATTTCTTCACATCTTATACTCCTGGTGATTTTGGAGTATTGAAGATGGGTAATGACGGTTTGATTCCAGTTATTGGCATGGGAGATGTTAGCTTGGTGAGCAATAATGGAACAAAGTTAATTCTCAATGATGTCAAACATGCACCGGATATCCGTTTGAATTTGATTTCTACAGGAAAGCTTGATGTTGAGGGATTTTGTAACACCTTCAGTGAGGGGCAGTGGAAGGTGACTAAAGGCTCCTTGGTTTTGGCTCGAGGAAAGAATAGCTCAAATTTGTACTTGATGCAGGCTTTGACTTCCAGAGACACTATGAATGTGATAGTAAATGACTCAATTGAGTTATGGCATAAACGGCTTAGTTACGTGAGTGAGAAGGGACTTAATTGTTTAGCCAAGAAGAATAAACTTTCTGGGTTGAAGAATGCCACATTGAAGAGTTGTGCTCATTGTCTAGCGGGGAAGCAGAGAAGAGTTTCTTTTAGAAGTCATCCTCCTCACAGAAGATCGGAGTTGGTCCATTCAGATGTTTGTGATCCAATAAAGGTAAGGTCACATGGTGGTGCACTTTATTTTGTGACTTTCATTGATGATTGTTCAAGAAAGCTGCAGGTCTACACTTTGAAGTCGAAAGACCAAGTTTTTAAGGCATTTAAACAGTTTCAAACATCAGTTGAAAGAGAAAAAAGGAAGAAGTTGAACTGCATTCATACTGATAATGGTGGCGAGTACACAGGGCCATTTCATCAGTATTGTCTGTGACAGGGAATTAGACATCAGAGAACACCACCGAAGACTCCACAATTAAATGGGTTAGCTGAAAGAATGAACTGAACATTGATTGAGAGAGTCAGATGTTTGTTGTCAGATGCAAAGTTGTCGAGATCGTTTTGGGCTAAAGCCTTGAATACATTGGCACATGTGATTAATCTGTCTCCTAGTGTTCCTTTGCGAGGTGATGTACCAGATAGAGTTGGGTTTGGTAAAAACGTGTCATATGATCGCATGCGTGTGTTCGGTTGTAAAGCATTTGTTCATGTTCCAAATGATGAAAGATCCAAGTTGGATGCCAAGACTCGTCAATGCATCTTTATTGGTTATGGTCTAGATGGTGAGTTTGGTTATAGACTCTATGATCCAGTTCAGAAGAAGCTCGTGAGAAGCCGAGATGTTGTCTTCATTGAGGATCAGACCATTGATGACATTGATAAGACAGAGAAAGAGGATTCACAAGATAGTGGTGACTTGACCGATGTAAATCCAATTCCTCTAGACCCTTCACCGAATCCTATTCAGGATGATGTACACGGTGATGTTAATGATGACCAGGAGGACATAGGTGGCTTTGATGCTCCTATAGATGATGTTGTGAATAATCACCAACAAGCACCTATAGCTCCACCAGCAGTTCCACTTCGAAGATCTTTTAGAAATTGACGATCTTCTATCAGGTATTCTTATGATGAATATGTTCTTTTGATTGGCGGGGAAGAACCTGAATGTTATGAAGAGGCTATGGAGAGTGAATGCAAAGATCAGTGGGTTGAAGCAATGAAAGATGAACTTCAATCCTTGCTTGATAACCATACCTTTGAGTTGGTGAAACTACCTAAGGGCAAGAGAGCTTTGAAGAATCGGTGGGTTTACAGGCTAAAGCAAGAAGAAAAGTCTTCATCTCCGCGATACAAAGCTAGATTGGTCGTCAAGAGTTATACTCAGGAAAATGGGATTGATTTTAAAGAAACGTTTTCTCTAGTTGTGAAGATATCCTCTATTAGAACTATATTGAGTTTGGCAGCCTGTTATGACTTAGAGGTTGAACAAATGGACGTGAAAACTGTTTTTCTTCATGGTGATTTGGAAGAAGATCTTTACATGGAGCAGCCAGAGGGATTTGTTGCACGAGGAAAAGATGACTACGTGTGCAGATTGAAGAAGAGCTTGTATGGTTTAAAGCAAGCTCCTAGGCAATGGTACAAGAAGTTTGAGTCTGTTATGGGGGAGCAAGGCTACAAGAAGACTACTTATGATCATTGTGTTTTTGTTAAGAGATTCTCTGGTGACGATTTTATTATCCTTTTGCTCTATGTTGATGATATGCTTATTGTTGGTCGTAATGCTTCTAGAATTGACAAGTTGAAGCAAGAGTTGAGTAAGTCATTTGCGATGAAAGATTTAGGGCCAGCAAAGCAAATTCTTGGCATAAGGTTGACACGTGATAGAAAGACCAAGAAATTGTGGTTATCACAAGAAAGGTACATTGAGAAAGTGCTTCAAAGATTTAGTATGGACAGAGCTAAAGCGGTGAATACTCCATTTGCTACTCATTTCAGATTGAGTGTCAAGCATAGTCCTTCCACAGAAAAGGAGAAATAAGAGATTTAGAAAGTTCCTTACTCTTCAGCCGTGGGTAGTTTGATGTATACAATGGTTTGCACGATACCAGACTTGGCTTATGCTGTTGGCACAGTTAGTCGGTTTCTTTCTAATCCAGGCAGAGAGCATTAGAATGTAGTGAAGTGGATCATGAGATATCTTCGTGGCAGTTCCAACTTAAAACTTTGTTTCGGCAATGAAAAACCTGTTCTTGTTGGATATACAGATTCAAACATGGCTAGGGACATTGACTCGAGGAGATCTACTTTAGGTTACTTGATCATTTATGCAGGGGGAGCTGTGGCATGGCAATCGAGATTGCAAAAGTGCGTTGCCTTATCCACCACCGAATTAGAGTTCATTGCAGCGACTGAAGCGTGCAAGGAGATGCTTTGGATGAAGAAATTTGTGCATGAACTTGGTTTTACTCATGAGAGGTATGTCTTGTATTGTGATAGCCAGAGCGTGATTCATATTGGTAAGAACTCAACTTTTCATGCTAGATCTAAGCATATTGATGTGAGGTACCATTGGATACGAGATGTTCTTGAAGTTAAATTGTTAGAGCTTGAGAAGATTCATACTGATGATAATGGTGCTGATATGTTGACTAAAGTCTTACCAAGAGAGAAGTTTGAAGCATGCTGCTTGATGGCCGGCATGAAGACATTCCCCACATAGCGGGAGGGGGAGATTTGTTGGGTTAGGGTCCCACTATGTGGGTAACCCTTCACCGGTTATAGCCTCAAATTCAAAGGGGTTGGGAATACTTCTACCACCTAAAACACCATTGTTGACTTTGGCATTAAAAGCCATTTATTTTGCCTTGAAGAATGTGTGTGTGGGCAGCTATTTTACATCTTAATATAGCAGAAAAAAATCAGATTTGAGAGATTGAAGAAAGCTCAGAAGTTTGTTCGAGAGAAAATAGGGGAGAAAACCATTTTTCCAGCTTTGAGCAGTTTTGATCAATTCTTCGATCGGAGGTCCATCCGTGGTTCGATTGAGCTGATTATTGGACAGCAGCTAGGCGACTTGGTGATCTTGACTTTGTACGGTCGGATTTTTCATCTGAGACCCGTAGCGTCCGAAATCCCCATTTTACAGCAGCTGCGTTTTTTGTGATGTTCTCTCATTTTACTCTCTTTTGTTAAAGACTACTTGTTATTAGTCTTGTTGGAGTTGAATGCTTGTTGTAGGTTGGATATTGTAGTCTTGTAGTTGAACATTTGATTATAGTGGAACTTTTGATCGGACTCTAAAGTCACGTGGTTTTTACCCTTGATTTAGAGGGGTTTTCCACGTAAAAATATCAGTGTCTCGATTTATTTGTGTTGTGATTGTATTGATGATTTGTGGTTGATTAGTGCTGCTAGAGAATATATTTGTGATATTGTGCTTACCATAATTATTGACTTAAGTTATATGGAGAGAAAGAACGCTGGTTGTGTTTCCGCTTAATTTCGGTTGTTCGGTTTCTTCCCCAACAAACTTTACTTTTTCATATGTGAAAACTACACTTTAGATCTCAAGTGTTGCGTGTTCTTGGGTGTTATTTAAGGAGTTCTCACCCTTGTGGTTTTCATATTCTTCTTCCCCTTGCTTTTGGTTTCTCTCAATTTCTTTTCTCGGCTGCTTCTCAAGGAAAAATTTGAGCTTCCCTTGGTAATTTTTCGTTTGGTTTTTGGTTTGCCTTTAGTCTGTTTGATAAAATGTTTGTTTCACATTGGGAAAGATCAATCCTTTGGAAATTTATGAAAAGTTGTGTTTGTTTGTAATCGTTGAGTGAAGATTGTTTGTTTCCCAAGGAAATTTGTGTTTCCAACATAATGCTAAAGTCTCGTTCTTGTTGGTTGTGCAAAACTGAAGAAATGGTGAAGATTTGTTGCATTGGAGCTGGTTATGTTGGAGGTCCAACAATGGCTGTCATTGCGCTCAATTGCCCTTCGATTGAAGTCGCCGTTGTTGACATCTCGGTTTCTCGAATCTCGGCCTGGAATGGTGACCAATTGCCAATCTATGAGCCAGGTCTTGACGAGGTGGTCAAGCAGTGCAGGGGAAAGAACCTGTTCTTCAGCACCGATGTTGAAAAACATGTCTCGGAAGCGGACATAACCTTTGTCTCGGTTAAAACACCAACGAAAACCCGAGGCCTCGGAGCTGGCAAGGCTGCAGACCTTACATATTGGGAAAGTGCAGCCAGGATGATTGCTGATGTATCGAAATCAAACAAAATCGTTGTTGAGAAGTCGACTGTCCCGGTGAAAACAGCGGAAGCGATCGAACGGATCTTGACACACAATAGCAAAGGGATCAAATATCAGATCCTATCGAACCCGGAATTTCTTGCCGAAGGAACTGCAATCCAGGACCTGTTCAATCCAGACAGGGTTCTCATTGGAGGCAGGGAAACCCCTGAAGGTTTTAAAGCAATTCAAGCATTGAAAGATGTTTATGCTCATTGGGTGCCCGAAGACTGGATCATTACAACCAATCTTTGGTCCGCTGAGCTCTCCAAGCTCGCCGCCAATGCTTTTTTTGGCTCAGCGGATTTCATCGGTTAATGCAATGTCGGCTCTCTGTGAGGCCACTGGTGCCGATGTGTCCCAAGTATCCCATGCTGTCGGTAAGGACTCGAGAATCGGACCAAAGTTTTTGAATGCCAGTGTTGGTTTTGGTGGATCTTGTTTTCAAAAGGATATATTGAATTTGGTCTATTTATGAGAATGCAATGGACTGCCTGAAGTTGCAAACTACTGGAAACAAGTTATTAAAGTGAATGATTACCAGAAGAACCGATTCGTAAACAGGGTTGTTTCGTCAATGTTCAACACGGTTTCAGGTAAGAAAATTGCCATCCTTGGATTTGCATTCAAAAAGGATACAGGCGACACTCGGGAGACTCCAGCTATCGATGTTTGCAAAGGCCTGCTGGGCGATAAGGCATGGTTGAGCATATACGATCCGCAGGTCACCGAGGATCAGATCCGGAGGGGCTTGACATTGAACAAGTTCGATTGGGATCACCCGATTCATCTCCAGCCGATGAGTCCCACCGCGGTGAAGCAAGTGAGCGTTGCTTGGGATGCTTACACAGCAACCAAGGATGCTCATGCTTTGTGCATTCTTACAGAGTGGGATGAATTCAAGACACTCGATTACGAGAGAATTTTCGACAACATGCAGAAGCCTGCGTTTGTGTTTGATGGTCGTAACGTGGTGAATGCCAAGAGATTGAGGGAGATCGGTTTCGTCGTGTATTCGATCGGGAAGCCGCTCGATCCTTGGTTGAAGAACATGCCTGCCGTGGCATAAAAGATCAGTCTCAAGGCTCTAGAGATTATACAACTAAACTTGGAGAAGCTCATTTTAGTTATTTAAAATCTGAAGATTAAAAGTTTATGATTTTTTTATTTTTTTTATTGTTGCTTTTGGCTTTAGATGTAAAACTGGCTGACTGACTGATGCCAACTCTACCGCCATATTCTATTTATAATCATATTATATTATACCATATGATATTCTCATATTAAATGTAAGACCTGATATAAAAAGTTGTCCATGTTCTTATTTTTTAAAGAATTTAATTATATATGTTTTATTTTAGAACAAAATAATTTTCTACACTTTATATAACTTAATAAAAAGATATCATCAATCAAAATATATTGTTCTATCAAATTATCACATTTGTTTGTATAATATTGACACGTCAATATACAATGAGATATAAATTTATCATATCATTTCAAGATGTTGACCGTTAATTAACTAACGATTTTTATTCTCGAAGTTAAAATAAAATATTAAAAGTTAAAATACTTCAAAGAAAATTAACAGTCAAAATAAAACACTAGTAAAATACTTCAAAAACAATAACAACTAAAACAAGTATTCAATTAAATAAAACACTAAAAGTTAAAATACTTCAAAAACAATAACAACTAAAACAAGTATTCAATTAAACGTCAAAGACATTATTCGACAATATGTGTCGGATATAAATACAAAAAGCGCTTTCATAAATTAAGCAATAACTGAGAAGCTCAAGATAAATAACCAAAACTGAAGAGGCAAAATATAGCTAAAATCTTCATCTTCTTTTCAAAACTTGAACTTTAATTCATACAAATGTGATACTCGAGTATTTCTCTGTTTTCAGTTCCATCTTTCAGCTGTTTATATATATAGTATATACTATATTGATACAAAGAAAAAGCTGCAGAAAATGCTAAAGGGTAACAAAAGAATACAAATATTAATTGAAGATTCTGGTAATCAGGTTGGTTTCTGATTAAACCAAGAAATCTGTGTCTGAAAGTTCAAGGACCTTGTGTGCACCGATGGGGTTTACTCTGGGTCGGAATCCGTTCCCTTCAATATACCTGGAATTTGTATAAAAAATGGTTAGCTAATTTGTTTTTTTTTTCTTTCAAGTTTGTGGTTTCTTTGCTCATAAATTATGACAAAAAACGACTCACAGTTCTTTCAATAAAGGATGCTTATAGAATGCGTCCGGAATACAGCCTGAGAATTGGTTATGATCTAAGTACCTGTTATCGTCAAAGTTCGAGAGTAGAAGTTTAGCATGGAAACAAAGTACGCGGAAAAAAAAAAGAAAAAAGTATATAACAGGAAGGAAGTGAGAGACTCAATCTGTATTTCTAAATCAAACAAGATTTGAGTGTTTTAGAAAATCTCACAAATATGTCAGTTTCGGAATATGGGCAAGTGCTGTTGGTATCACTCCTGACATCTTGTTATACGAAAGATACCTAAAACAAATACAAAAAGGTAAGAAAAGTTCAAGGGATACAAAAACTCGAAAAGACGATGAATCCCATGAATACAAACTAACTAGCTTGTTACTTAAACCAATACATTATTGGCACTTACAGTATCTCCAAATTTGTCAAATTTGCAAGCTGAGCTGGAATTCCTCCTGTCAGATAATTGTTATTCAAATACCTGCATAAAACGCAAACTTTAGCAACTTTGTACCGGATTACATGGAAAAACAAATCCTTGCTCGAAAAAGAATTGGCAATGAGTTACATAGCACATTAACAATTAAAATAACATACAGATTGCGTAGAACTGGAAAGCAGCCTTCAATACGAATAAGCTCCCGATTGGTACCGACCAAATGATTATTACCAACATCCCTGGAGAAACAAACATGATCGTTCGGCATATTTATGAAAAAAAAAATTGTTATACAATGTAAGATATTTGATGTAAATTAAATGTTGTAATCTTATCTTATCTCATCTAATAGTTTGAATTTAAAAGTCTAAATCTAGATAAACTCTATCTCATTAAAGGATAAGAGTTATATCTCTTAGGTAGACTACTCCAGGTTAACTACTTGTAAAGCCTATAAAAGGAGTACTCTTGTACAGCATTTTTGAAATAAGATTTAAAAGAGAAGCACTCTAAAATGTTCTCTGATTCTAACATGGTATCAGTTTAGGTCGATCATTTCTTCCAAATTTCAATTTTTTTCCTCTGTTCTCTCGACCTTTCTTCCCTATTTAAAAAACATGGCTACAAAGAGAACCCGCGCTTCTCGCAATTAGCTCTCCAAAGAAGCTCTCGTCCATCTGATTTTACCTTTCGATGCGTCTCTCTTTCTCCCATTCCGTCTCAATCGGTGAGACCAGTGAGTGGAAATCCCAACGGGTCAAAGCCCCGAGAGAAGCACATGTTATCACAAGACGACAGTTCTTCCAAAGAATTTCAAGAAGCAAATGATTGTGGAGCTCCAACAGATGTTTGGTCAAATATTCTCCAAATCAGATTCTACTGCATTTCCTGCTACAGAAGGTAGAATTTCTTGTTTGGCCACAATCAATCCCTGGAGTTGGATAGTGGATTCTGGTGCTTCTGACTATATGACAGGCAATCATGAACTTTTTCATGAGTACAAGCCACATTTATTTGCATCATCTATCAAAGTTACCGATGGATCTCTCTCCATTGTATCAGGAAGTGGCTCTATTAAATTAAATGATCATCTAGTACTGTCTGATGTTCTTTATGTACCAAAACTGGCCTGCAATCTTCTGTTTGTTAGCAAAATTGTTAAAGATGAGAATTGCGATGTTAACTTTGGGTTGTCTGGTTGTATTTTTCAGGCACAAGACTCGAGGACGGTGATTGGCAATGCTAGGCGACACAATGGACTCTACATTCTTGATGGCCTATCCTCTCGAAACAAAACTATTCCCAGTTGTCCTACGTCTACAGTTTTTTCCTCTTCCCTTATTTCCAATGATGTCATGCTATGGCATTTTCGATTAGGACACCCGAATTTCTACTATCTTGCGAAATTGTTTCCTAAGTTGTTCCCTGAATAAACATCCTCATCATTCACCCGTGATGCATGTCAACTTGCCAAACATACAAGACAATCATATATTCCCACTAAATTTAAACCTACCTCTCCTTTCTCTATCATACACAAATGACATTTGGGGTCCTTCTAAAGTTAAAAATGTATCCGGGGCTCGCTGGTTTGTGTCCTTTATTGATGATAACTCTCGGGTTACTTGGACCTATCTCATGAAAGAAAAATCGGAGGTTGAAACGATATTTAAAACGTTTTTTCACATGATCGAAAACCAATTTGAACGCAAAATAAAGATAGTTCAGAGTGATAATGGGAGTGAGTATCTTACTAAATCCCTTGGTTCCTTTTTTCGAGAGAAAGTTATCTTTCACCTTACTTCTTGTGTCAACACTCCTCAGCAAAATGGGGTTGCTAAAAGAAAAAACAGACATCTACTTGAGGTAACTCGGTCTCTTCTGCATTCTGCTAATGCTCCTCAGTATCTTTGGAGGGAAGCACTTCTTACTGCTACTTTCCTAATTAATAGGATGCCTAGCAAAACTATGGGCTTCAAAACTCCTTTTGACACCCTTTTACATCTTTTTCCACATTTCAAACCATGGTCATCTGCTATTCCTTTTCGAGTATTTGGTTGCACAGCTTTTGTTCATGTACATAGCAACAATAGGAGTAAGCTTCATCCTAGGTCCTTGCGGTGTGTATTTATAGGATACTCATTGTTAGATTATCCGATAGAGTTAGAGTCTTTATGTAAATAGTAGTTTAAATTAAAGTTTAAAGATAAAGTTAGAGTCCTCATGTAAATAGTAGTTTAAATTAAAGTTTACTTCCTAAAAGATAGAGTTAGATGTCTTGTGTACTTAGAACTCCTAATTGTAACTAAAGTCCAATACTTGAGTCTATAAATTCACTGTAAAGGGATGTAATTTTTTGAAAATATTCAATAACAGAAAATCAATTCTGTTTTCTTCTTCTTTTCTACAGAAACTTAAATTCTGCTTTATTTTTATGCGTTAATTAGTTTTTCCTAAAGCTAGAAAATTGCTTTTCTACATGGTATCAATCTAACATCGATCCTAGTTAGAATTCTTAATGGGATCCCCTTCGACAACCTTTGAGATGCTATCCATAGCAGAGCAGTCACTGGATTGAGTTTTTTCCGAAATTTCGTGTTCGACAAGAACTCGTGAAGCAAATTTAGCCCTCGTGGAGGATACAAGCATACTGAATACTTGTTCTCCTACCGCACTTTTTCTACCAAAGGTGCATCAACATGGATCATCGACTGAGCATCCGATCACATGACCGGTAACAGGAATTATTCCTTAGTTTTTCGATTCATCTTCTACAAGTTCTATTAAAAACAAACCGATGGTTCTTTCTCTCCTATCAAAGGAAGTGGCTCACCCTCATTAACGATAATTTGTTGCTTGAAGATGTTTTGTTTGTGCCTAATCTCGCCGCAATCTCATCTCTCATAGTAAAACTCTCCAAGAATTTGAAGTGTTCATTACAGCCATCAATCTGGGTTGTTTTTTTTTGCAAATGAATTCGAGGAAGATGCTTGGCAATCGCTAGCTTGCAAAATGGTCTTTATGTCCTCGAAATCAACCATCTACCCTACCAAATACTTCTTGCTCTTTGACTTCTTTAGGGCAAATTGATAATATAATGTTATGGCATTTTAGGTTAGGGCATCCTAATTTTCATTATCTTGCTAAATTATTCCCCTGAATTATTTGTTAATAGAAAACCAAGTTCTTTTAAATGCCATATATGTCCTCTCGCTAAATGACAAAAAAAGCATCCTATTTACCATCTTCCTACAAACCTTCCCATCCTTTTTCATTAATTCATAGTGATGTTTGGGGTCCTTCTCGAGTGAAGAATGTAACTGGTAGTAGGTGGTTGGTCACTTTTATTGATGATCATAGTAGAACAACTTGGGCATATTTGTTAAGGGATAAATCAAGTAGCCTCTGCTTTTGAGAAATTTTACAATATGGTTGAAACCCAATTTGAAGTAAAATTCAGATCTTCAAATCTGATAATGGGAGTGAATATTTTACCAAGTCTTTGGGGGAATTTTTTAACAAAAAGGGATTGTTCAACTTAGCACTTGTGTGGATACACCACAACAAAATGGGATTGCGAAAAGGAAAAATAGGCATTTGTTGGAGGTAACTAGGTCTTTGATGTTCACTAGTAATATTCCTAAGTATTTGTGGGGTGAGGCTTTGTTAATCGCAACCTATCTCATTAATCGAATGCCCAGTAAGGTTTTGCAATACGAACACCTAGAGCTGTTTTTTTTGGAGAGTTACCCCAATTTTAAACCTTTGTCCTCTATTCTCCCTTTCAAAGTTTTTTTGTTGCACTGTGTTTGTGAAAGATTATGTTCCCTCTAGGTCAAAACTTGACCCCGCATCCTTGAAGTGTGTCTTGGTCGGGTATTCTTCACTTAAGAAGGGCTACAAATGTTATCATCCTCCTTCTCGTAAATTTTTTACTTCCTTGGATCTCACCTTTTTTGAACAGAACCTTATTTCCTCACGATCGCAAATCGGGGGAGAATTGTGATGTTTTTCACCTCCTACCAATCAGGTTTATCCTTCTTTACCTTCAGAGTTATTACCTACTAATAATCCTTTGTTATTTGAACCCCATACTCCTTTAAACCCTTCTACTTCTTCACCTATTATTACACCTACAGCTTCCCATCCTTCACCTATTGTTACTACTCCTCGAATTCACCCAAACCTTCCTCACAAACCCCTCACCTCCTAAGCAATTGAAAGTTTATACCAGAAAATGTAAAACTATTCCAGAGACTGCTTTTGCAATCCGACACTTGCCGAGAATTGGACTTGATTTCATTGCAAATGAAAATGATGGAGGTAATGTTCTAGCCGAGATTCCTCTCATTTACTTGAATTTGATTATTTGCCTATTGCTAAAAGGAAAGGGGTAAGACAATGTACAAAACACCCCATTCAGAGGTATGTTGCTTATGGTAATCTAATGCCATCATTTAAGGCTTTTACAAATTGCTTAGATAAAGAACATATACCTAACACTATTGAGGAGGCTCTAAAAGATTCTAAGTGGAGAAGGGTCATTAAAGAGGAGATTGAAGCACTTGAAAAGAATGATACTTGGACCATTACAGATCTTCCACAAGGCAAGAAACCAATGGATGCAAATGGGTGTTCGCCATAAAATACAACTCATGGCAAAGATATAGAGGGTATAAAGCAAGGTTGGTGGCCAAGGGTTTTACTCAAACCTATGGAATTGATTATAATGAGACCTTTGCTCTTGTAGCTAAACTAAATACGCTTAGAGTTCTCTTAAGCTTGGCAGTAAACAAGGATCGAAGCTTATCAACTTGACATTAAGAATGCCTTTCTTAATGGAAAATTGGAAGAAGAAGTGTACATGAGAGTGCCTTCGGGCTGAAGTCGATAAAAGGAGATCGAAAAGTTTGCAGACTTAATAAATCCATCTATGGTTTGAAGCAATCACCTAGAGCCTGGTTTACAGATTCACCAAGGTGATTTTAGAAAATGGATACAAACAATCCTTGGCGATCACACTCTTCTTCATTAAGGTAACCTCTAGCAATAAAAGGGTTATTTTAATAGTATATGTGGATGACATTATTCGACAGTGATGATGATGATGAAGAGATAAGTCACTTGAAAGGGTTGTTAAATACACAGCTTTGAAACAAAAGACCTAGGAAAGCTCGGATACTTTCTAGGCATGGAGGTTGCTAGGTCGAGCAAAGGTCTAGTGATAAACCCAGAGAAAATATGTTCTTGATCTACTTAATGAAGCAGAATGTTGGGATGCAAACCAATTGATACTCCCATGGAAGCAGGCTTAAAATTCAATAGAGAGGACACAAGCCCTAAAGTCGATAAGGGTAAATTTCGAGGTTAGTGGGAAAATTGATTTATTTGTCATTAACTGCACTGGACATTGTTTTTCCAGTTAATATTATCATCCAACACATGACTGATCCAAGGGAAGATCACATGGAAGCCGCAATTAGAATTTTGAGATACTTGAAAGGGACACCAGGGCATGGATTGCTATTTAAAAAGACTCAAGAAAGGACTGCTCAGATTTATTCGATTCAAGTTGGGCAAACGAATCGACAGAAAGAAGATCAACTAGTGGTTACTGCTCCTTTGTTTGGGGAAATCTAGTGACTGGAGGAGTAAGAAACAAACAATTGTATCTAGAAGCAAAGATCTTTGAAGCGAATATAGGGCTTTAGCATTGGGAATGTGTGAAGGAATTTGGTTGTTAAAGCTATTGAAGGAGCTAAATGTGAACCAAGATGAGAAGTTTGAGATTTTTTGTGATAATCACCCACCATACAAATTGCTCAAAATCCACCCACCATGATAGGACTAAACATGTGGAGATTGACAGCATTTTATCTCGTAAAAGATTATTAGTGGGACAGCTTTTTTATCTTATGTTCCTACAGAAGAACAAGTGGCGTATGTACTTACAAAAGCACTACCAAAAGCTTCTTTCGACAAGTTTCTATTCAAGTTGGGATTATACAATGTATATTCTCCAACTTGAGGGGGAGTGTTAGATTATCCGATAGAGTTAGAGTCCTTATGTAAATAGTAGTTTAAATTAAAGATTAAAGATAGAGAGTCCCATGTAAATAGTAGTTTAAATTAAAGTTTACTTCCTAAAAGATAGAGTTAGATGTCTTGTGTACTTAGGACTCCTAATTGTAACTAAAGTCCAATACTTGAGTCTATAAATTCACTTTGTAAAGGGATGTAATTTTTTGAAATTATTCAATAAATGTAAAATCAATTGCTTTTCTTCTTCTTTTTCTCAAAACTTAAATTCGCTTTATTTTTATGCGTTAATTAGTTTTTCCTAAAGCTAGAAAATTGCTTTTCTACACTCATCAAGTCGGAAGGACTACAAATGTTACTCACCTATTACCAAGAAAACCTATGTTTCATTTGATGTTACTTTCTTTGAAAATCAACCTTATTTTTTGTAGACTAAGATTCAAGGGGAGAGATGTGAAATCTCATTTTTACTCCTACTCATATTCTTCCTTTGTTGTCTCCTTTTCCGATTGGACAAACACAGACGAACAACCTAGCAACTCGAATCCTACAAAAGCCTACATTTCCTAAATGTTCTAGTAAAAGATCTTCCCATCTCCCATCTCTTCTAATGTTCCAAAGAGGGAAGACCTTCTCCA
Source organism: Hibiscus mutabilis (assembly GCA_019671005.1). Lineage (NCBI taxonomy): Eukaryota > Viridiplantae > Streptophyta > Magnoliopsida > Malvales > Malvaceae > Hibiscus > Hibiscus mutabilis. Next base: position 33,472,971 of record CM033715.1, read on the forward strand.
AAACCTAGATCTCCCGTGCCTCAACTACTCAAACCCCACAATCTCTAGTCAAAATGGAGAAAATTGTCACAAAACCCATTGATCACTAGTACATGCCAAGAACTGATCTTAAGTCCTGGCCATGGAAAAAGCAATGATGTCTCAAAAAGTCCAGTTGAAATTTAGATGATTTTCCGATTGCAATGAGTAAGAAAATGCATTAATCATCCTATTGATAGATTTGTTGCTTATGGAAAACTATTGTCCGTTTCAAGGCTTTTACAAATAATATTAATAAAGTGTAAGGATCCCTAGAACGGTGGAAGAGACATTTGAAAATCCTGATTGGAGGAAAGTCATGAAGAAGAGGTCAAAACCCTACAACAAAATAACACATGGAGTTTAACTAAACCGCCGTAAGGAAAAAGAGGTGGTCGGATGCAAGTGGGTTTTCACAAGAAAGTATCATTCTGATGGAAGCATGGAGAGGTTCAAGGCAAGGTTAGTGGCAAAGGGATTTACTCACCATATGGAGTAGACTATCGTGAGACTTTTGCACCGTGGCAAAACCAATACAATAAAGGTGCTGCTCTCATTAGCAGTTAATAAAGATTGGAAGTTGCACCAACTGGACATCAAGAATGCTTTTTTGAATGGAAAGCTTGAAGAAGAAGTATATATGCAGATTCCACCAGGCTTAGAGGATGACTCAACGAAACAAAAAGTGTGCAAACTAAATATATCCTTGTATGGGCTAAAGCAATCACCAAGGGCCTGGTTTGACGCGAAGGCCATGGTGAAGAACGGCTTCAAGCAAACACATGCAGATCACACCTTGTTTAAGAAGGTAGCTTCAGATGGTAAAAAAACTCTCCTTATTGTTTACGTTGATGATATGATCATTACAAGAGATGACACAAAGAAAATTGAAAAACTAAAGACTTTTTTTGGCAACAGAGTTTGAGACTAAAGACTTGGGAGGTCTTAGGTACTTTCTCGGAGTGGAGGTGGCTAGATCAAATGAGGGAATAGTCATAAATCAGAGAAAGTACATCTTGGACATGCTATCGGAAACTGGAATGCTTGGATGTAAACCAGCAGACACTCCAATGGATGCAGGCTTGAAGTTTGGAAAAAATGGCACGAGTACTCCCGTGAACATAGAATCCTACCAAAGGCTGATTGGGAAATCGATTTATTTATCACTCACTGACTGATATAGCTTATCCAAGAAGCATAATCACCAAAGACACATGAGCAATCCTAGAGAAGAACATATGGAGGCAAATGCAATAGAATCTGCGATACTTAAAGTTTACACTAGGATTTGGACTTATTTTCGTGAAAAATCAAGACAGATCTGTGAAAGATTTACATGCATTCTAGTCAAGGCGGAGAGTTAATGATAGAAAATCTGTGAGTGGCTATTGTTCGCTTTGTGGGGAAACTTAGTCACATGGAGGAGTAAAAAGCAAATTGTGGTGTCTCAAAGTAGTGCAGAATCGTAATATAAGGCTATGGCCCTTGGAATTTACGAAGGCATGTGGCTTAAAAAACTTCTCACCGAAATGGAGTTGGATGAAAAACAAGAGTTCGAGATACTTGAGTGATAGCCAATCAAAGAATGAGTATTGCTAAGAATCCAAAGACAACATGACCGGGACTAAACATATCGAAATTGACAGACATTTTATTTATGAGAAGGTAAACAAAGAGTGTCGTAAAGTCGCACTATGTTCCTATAAAAGTCAATCAAGGATATCTTTACAAAGGCACTTCCGAGAGTGACCTTTGACGACTTCTCATCCAAACTGGGAGTATACAACATATACACACCAGTTTGACGGGTAGTGTAGGATATTGGATGTAAATTAAATGTTGTAATCTTATCTTATCTCATCTAATAGTTTGAATTTAAAAGTCTAAATCTAGATAAACTCTATCTCATTAAAGGATAAGAGTTATATCTCTTAGGTAGACTACTCTAGGTTAACTACTTGTAAAGCCTATAAAAGGAGTACTCTTGTACAGCATTTTTGAAATAAGATTTAATAGAGAAACACTCTAAAATATTCTCTGATTCTAACATACAAAAGTAAAGAAAAAGGTAGATGGCAAATTACAAGTGTCGAAGGTTTTGTAAAGTGCCCAATTCAGGTGGAATTCGCCCAGTGAAACGATTTTCTTGAAGGTAAAGATAGCGAAGCTCAGGTAGATTTGCAAGCTCCTTTGGAATCTCGCCCTTAAAATTGTTAAAGCTCAAGGACCTGAAGAAATTTCAATATTAGATATTTCCAAACTCGTTCTGACATACATTTATAGATAAAAACTGAAATACATTCAACAAGGAGAGAGAGATTTCAGGAAATATAAGAAAAAATTACTCACAGATGGGTTAGTCTTTTAAGCTCACCGATCTCGGGAGGAAGGGCATCTTGGAGCTTATTCCACCTCAAATTTCTAGGCAATACGTTGAAGTTAGTCATTGCAAATTGAAAGTAACATATGAGTGGATGAAAGATAAACAAATTCTGAAGAGAATAAAATACTTTTATTCACGATTTTGTCTGCAGTTCTTTCATTGAGAACGAATGACACTTTAAAATACTAGTCTAGATATTACAACATGGTTACTATCCAATTATAAAGCTTGGATCCACAGATGAGTATAATGTAGAAAATGCTGACATGATTCTAATATTTTTATAGAACTTCACCTATGTTGACCCAACTATTTTTTCTTCAAGTACCAGTTCTGAATCCTATGTCTGTCATTTTTGGACACGAGTATGGGGATATTACCCTCCAATGTAGAAAACCATAGAAAAACTAAACATTCCCGTGTTGAATACATAACTGTATCCAACACTCACACCCAAGTCTAACTAACATAGCAACATGCTACAGCATAACTGATGTGTATAGTGTACTTCAGAGCAATTACTTCAGTAATGATAAAGACCTGGAAATCATAATTGCTTCACTTATGGAAAAATGCAGTATAAATATATGAAATGAGTCAATTCATACCGATATTTAGAGAGGGTAATTCTAAAGTATCTCATATAAGTCTACTGAAGAAGAAAACGTACAGCATTCTAAGTCGTCTCAGTCGACCAATTTGAGGAGGAATTGGGCCAGTCAGCTTGTTGTTATGGAGATCCCTGTCACGTTAGCGAAGTCAACAAGGAAAGAAGTTTCACTTAGAACATCTACATGGTAGCCCATATATACGATTATGAATATTTTGTACATATAAATGCTTTTTTGTTAGTGAGAACTAAGACTAACCACATACTAAGATACTATATAACAGATTACTTCATCACTATTTCAGGGGATTGCAATTTATGTAAACATTAAAGGCATTGAATTTTTTATGAGTGATGTATAAGTTGCGCCCATGAACTTATACAGACACGTACCTCCACATTAGATGTGCAAGGCAATTGATTCAGAAGATATTAACAATGATATCAAAAGAATCCATGCTTGCATCAAGCTTTCAAGTTAACGATGAAAGTTCTTTTTCTCCATTTTTAATCCACTCCATACTAGAATGTATAAGAGAAGTGCAAAAGTTGCATATTTATTTGAAAAAATAAAGAAAGGAACATGTTCCATTGATGAGTGACCTCTGAGACTTATTAGTAATTAGATGAGAAAGAACGAACTCACAGTCTTGTTAAATCCAACAAATTAGTTACAGCAATAGGAAAAGGACCAACAATCGATACTGCATAGACTTCCCTGTAAAAAAGGAAATGGCAATAATCAGGATCTAATGTCCGAGTCGATACAAGCCAATAGAATTAACATACAATACCTAATCAAGGCAGAAAAGTATTCACTCGAATATGTTCCCCCTAGACTCTAAAACGAGACAAGATATAATTCAAAATAAAACATAGAATGAGAAAGCAAAACTATCTAAAATCGATCACATCAAAACGGTATTCATTTTCGCATCTTTCCCCAACCCCGTAACATAAGATATAGATACGAGTTGGAACGAAACATCGAAGGGGAATCAAAAGGCCTTTGCATTGCTCATTGGATTGCATTAGTGAAACAAAGACATCCCTTCCACTAATAAGCATAATATGCATAGAATTTCTTAGATTTCATCACTTACAATTCAGTAACAACTCTATAGTCTCCTTGAATCGAACAAGTTACACCGGACCAAGGCGGTAAATCCCCATCTCCACAAGGATCGTCCCCGATCCACGCATATACGACTCGCCATCCAAGTGATGCTTTAATCTCATTTAAGGCTTTTACTGCAACGAAAAATACAAATGATCAACCCATTCAATCAAGCAGATTTACGTTCTATTTTAATCTTCTCAATGATGATAACTCCAATTCTACATAACAAAACAACTTCAACGTTCTAATTGATCTATTTTGTTAATGAGAAAACAGATTCTTGGATTGTAACCAAAGATCAATTCAAGTTGCTCTAAAATAATTCAAGTAAATAAGCAACAACAAAAAAAAACAATAACTAAAAGAAACATATAATTTGGAACCCAAAAAATGGGTTTTTACTTTTTAATAAAAAAAGACAGTCTGGGTAACAAAAATTTCCCTTTTTCAGTCGTTTCTAGCCAAATTTTCTCAGCAACCAAACAGAAAAAATAAAAGAAAGAAAGGAAGATCTAAAGTGGAAAGAGCAAAAGGAAAACTGACCATCTCTCTTGAGAGTTTTGCAGTGAGCAATGGAGATTGAAAAGGCGAAAATGCAAATCACAGTCAGTGTCCAACGGGAAACCATAATTTTGAAGCAGAGACAAAAATCTGAGTCTAACACCCAAAGGAAGTGATATTAAACTCTGAAATCCTTGAAATTTATTATAAGCTACGGAGGAGATCCACCGACTCCCAGTTGGCCACCACTGGTAATATAAAATATATATTTCTAAGATTTAGTGAGTGGTTTTTACTTGGTTTCTTGGTGTTGACCTCTGCCGACAGAGATTGGAAAACCATTTAACGGATGGAAAATGGCAATTTACTAATGCTTCTGGACCATTAAGCAAATTTATATATAAAAAAAAGGGTTTACTAACAGGTTTTAAAAAACTCCTCTAAATTTCGAAATTTGCCAAATTTACCCTCCCATTAATCGGGTATTGTAAATACGTAGTATCCTACCATCCTATCAATCTAATTTGTTGCCTTCACACTATTAAAATTCTAAACTAAGTGTATGACCATATTAATTTAATTTAATCTATTTGTAATATTAAAATTCAAATCGTTCAGTTTGTTTTGAGGATTTAACACCTCATCTCGCTTAAGTATGGTCAAATTTTTCAAACCTAGCGTGTTTCGACTCAACCCACCACCATTTGATTTGTGTACATACCTAAACATGCTAGACCAATATTAACTTCCATCATTTATACATCATGCCAACTTAATTCTAATTAAAATAAATAAAAAAATTTAAATAGTTTTAAATTCAAGTTTTTATATTTACTTTATTTGTAATATAATAAGATAATAATTTCCTTATCTTTCGAATTTAAATTTTAAGTAAATTCCAAATGCTAGATTCTCGTTTTCCTATATATGGGGAATTGAAATATTGATTAGTTTTGCTTTTTTAATGAAAGAATTATTGATTAGTTTTATTTATCATCTGAATTTTAAATACGAATATTTACTTCAAATATTTTTAGTTTGAATTATATATACATGTTATTTGTATTTACAATCCAGTATATATGACATTGATGCATATGGATATGGTAAATAAAAATATTTAAAAAATCAAATCAATATTAGCTTATGGGATACAAAATGATACTGTAGGGTGGAAATGTTGTGAAGATCACAGATTCTCGGTAAAATCGGCGTATGGAATATGTGTGGGGGATTCGAGTGATGCCAACAGCAAGGTTTGGAGAGTCGTTCATAGGTTCCGTGGTCTCTAGGTATATTTCCTATTGAAATTTTATTTTCGCCCCCTCCACCTAAAATTTTATAAGTTTGCCCCTAAAAAGTTTTATAGGTTCGCCCCTTGACATAAAGTTTTGCGTCCGTCTCTGGTGGTCTCCAGAGAATTAAAATCATGTGGTTTGCATGTAAGAATAAGTTAATGACTAACGTGGAGCGCGTTCGTCGGCATTTCACAACAAATGATAGGCGTCCAACTTGTACGTCGGCGTTGGAAGATGTTGACCATGTGTTGCAACAGTGTCCCGTAGCAGTTTCAGCATGGTCAGTTCTGGTTTGAGGGGATAAGCTTCGTGACTTTCTGGCCATGGACATTAGCGACTGGTTTATCAGTAACCTGTCCCCTAAATGTGATTTTGCTGCTGTGAATTGCGAGTGATACTTGATGTTTGGTTCGGTAGTTTGGAACATTTGGCGTAGTCGTAATGCTCTTGTGTTTGGAGCACCCGTTGACGAGGGGGGCTCTTTGCTTGACCGAAGCCAATGGTTGTACTCGGCAATGAATGAGGCTTTGGTGAAGCATAATTCACCAGTGCAGCAACGCAACGGGCGATGTGGCTGCAGGCAACTCAGTATGGTGCCTTCCTGCTGCAGGTTGGTTTAAAATAAACTTAGATGGGGCACGTTGCGAGTCAAGTGGTTATGTATCTTGCAGGGGTGTTATCCGGGACCACAATGGGCAATGGATTCGGGGCTTCTCGAAGTTTGTTGGAATCTGCTCGACTCTGGAACTGGAAATTTGGGGGTGTACATTGGTTTGGTTGAGGCTTGGGATATTGGCTGCAGAAAGGTCGTAGTTGAGCTAGATAGTTTGAATGCGGTACGTCCTTTACAGCATGGATCCACCCGAAAAGGAGGATTGCCCTTACCGAGTCACATCCAGGAACTCTGACAACGTAATTGGGAAGTCCAGATTCAGCATGTTCAGAGATTGGGGAACAAAGTTGCAGATGGCTTGGCAAAGCTTGCTCATGTAGACGATTTCTCATATCATCTTTTCTGTGATCCACCTGCTTTACTGGCATCTCTTGTCCATGGAGATGTTTTAGGGTAGCGTTAGGTTTGTAATATGCTTACGTTGAATGGTTTTGTGTTAACGACGTATGTTTGTTTTTTATTATCACGTGTACTCTTTTCTTCCGACTAGGTTTAAGGAAGTTTTTATTGAAGAACATGATAATAACCTTTTTTATATAAAACTTTTTTATCATCCGACGTATTTAGACATGAATATAAGAATATAACTCTCCAAATATTAAGAAAAGAAAATCGAACATGTTCATATCAGGAACATATCTATATCCAACACTTAGTATCAAAGTCGAATTAACATAGAAGCCAAGTCATGGAACATAAAAGCGAATTAGTAGTAAAGAGTTTAACTGTATTAGTAGATTGTGAGAAACATAAACCAGGTGATGATCCAATCTGTATGTGCATGGAATCGCACGATGACATAAGGATGGCAATCAAGAACAAGCGATTCTGGAAATCGATAATGAAAATCTACTTCCCGAGTAATCGACGAGCGCGATGGTTTGCACCTCGGACTCGGAAGTTTAGCTCATCCACATCATCCTGGAGACCATTCAGACTTTTGTTTTGCCTGCGATGATCATTAAAGCCATGTTCATGTCATTGTCTAACTGAGGCAAAATGCACCAGAGACCATGACCAGAATCCGAAAATCGGGTGATTTGCTCATATTTTAGCAATGTAAAAGTTCAACATCTACCTGAATTTGACCCCAAAGGGGGGGGGTTACAATATGAGAAAATTAACAAGAAACTAACCTCTCAATTTCAGATCCCATATCAATGGCCATATCCTTCAGCTCTCCCAGTAGATCACTTAAGTCAGAGAGGGCATCCTCTTGCTTTGATTTTTCAAACTGTTACAACAAATCCCAGGAAAAGGATATAAATTACATGTTACAATTACTGGAATGTTTCATCCCTTCACTTTATACACTAATAATTTAAATCTTTTTCTTTTAAGAAAAACCGATATTTTTGAACAAACCCGGAAGCGCACACACCTCAACTTTTTGAAATGCATTTGTAGGCTCCAGGGGAGGTGTTTGAGATTTTGAATGTCCCCGAGGAACAGGATTCAATCCGAGCTTCTCCCTCTGTTCCAAGTGGGCACCCCTTCTTTTAGGTGAATCATCTGTATTCAAGTTACACACACAGTTCAGTAAAAACACAACAAATAGACCAATACAGAAACAATTCTGACGTTTTCCAACAACCTCTAATTGTATGAAATGATACATTCTGATTTCTTATCACATAGGGTGAAAAAATGAACAGATAATTCATGGAGGATATGGAAAGAAAGATGACCTCGTGTTACAATGGGACCAACAATTGGACGAGTCTTCTTTGGCTTCCAAGTTTTAGAGAGCATGCCTCCAAGGCTTCCTAGAAGCTTCTCACCCTGAAATTAGAAAGAACTATCACATAAGATCAATCCAGAAGAGGAAAATTAAAAGATTTATTAACTTTTTGAAGGTCAAGAAGCATAAAGGAGCAAATTTTCATGGAATACCAAAGTTAAATATTATGCTACCTATTTCAAAAACTAGTTTCCTTCCTACATTGAACCCCACGTAAACAGTCTGAAGGTGCACAACTCATGAATTACATAGCAGAAGAATGCAGTCAAGATGATCGATGCTGGGTCAAAGCAATGGTCTAGCAACTGATGGTAGGCCAGAGACTTTGAAAGTGGCATTGCAAGTAAGACAACAGCTTTTACAAACTGTTGTCAGTAGGTTAGGTGAGTGATTTTATATGTCTCCAGGGTCCAGTCCGATTTTATGTCTCAAGTCGATTTCTTACAACGTAGGCGTAGCCTAGTGGACAAGGTAAAAAGGGTTTCCAGGTTCGGAAGTTCAGAATTGACGGCATCAACATTTTGTAGTATGTTATGTCTAGGGGAATACTATCTGCTAACTCCTATGGTTCGGAAGTTCAGAATCAACGGCACCAACATTTGTAGTATGTTATGTCGGGATACTATCCGCCAACTCCTATAAAAGTCTAAATTCGATCATCATTGAGGATTTAAATTATAGATGATTCCTTATGATCATCATGCTAACAACTTGAACAGGCCCAAATAGCATCATATTTCAGAAAAGTACGAAAGAAGAAATCATAAAGTTCTTCATGTTTTTGTATCCTAAGTCTGTTCTTCAACCATCTAGCAGCAAGTATTTATCTCAAAAACAAAAGGACATACCCGACTAAGGTCACGATCAATGCCAGCAGCCACATCGTGTGTCCGGGTAATTTGTTCACCCTGTTGATGTAAGGTGATCAAAGTCTTGGTGGCACCTTCTCTTATTTCCTCTGCAATCTTCACACAGTTATTGACAGTCTCTGTAGTCTCCTCAGCCTTGTAGACAGCATAGTTCTCCAATTCTTGCACCGGTTGGTTCTGTAGTCCTCCAACATCACGGAAATCGTTCTTGTACTTGTTCCGTGATGCCAAAGTTTGCCAATACGAAGAAGATGAAGAGTTCACTTTCTCTTCATCATCGTCAAACGGATTGGTCCCGAAACTAGAGGAATCCAAGGTGGGCTCAGAAGAAGTTCTTCTGGTAGGTTTAAGGGTTTGCTTGTTGTCCAATTCATCATCGGAATCAAAAGGATTAGTCCGACTCCGAGGAGCAACACGCCCGGGATCAACAGTGTTGTGATTAGCAGTCTTCAATGGGGATCTAATTAAACCCAACATTCTTTTGATGAGTTACAAAAAACAAAACTACTTGATCAAGCAGTTGACAGGGAGAAGTCGAATTTTATTTAATCTGCAAATCAATCCACCATCTCAAATTACAACATAGCAGCAAAGAAATATAGATCAACAATCACATACAAAGTAACACAATCAAGAACAGCAATAGCTCAGAATCAGAAGGAGAAATGTTCAAATCCTAAATTTATGGAATTAAACTTAGTTGACTTGGGATTTTTCGCCACTTTACAAATTACCCAGAGATCAGAAAAGGACAGAAAAAAAGGCACAAGATTCCCTCATTTTCTACGGCAGGCAACCGAGCATAGAAGCAACAAAGAAACCCATGAAGCAAAAAACATAAGAAATCCAACAAGAAAAATCAAACTCATAAAGACAAAAATAATTCATATAAAACAAGGAGAAGGGAAGAAGAGAACTGGGTTCTGTTTGGTTAACCTGAAAGTTGGATTTGTGTGAATAAGAACAAGCAAGAAAATCAAAATAACCCATATGCACAAATTAATAGGAAAAATGAAAGGAAGAACAGAACTGGAGAGTACCTGGAAATTTAACTGCAGAGAAAATCTTGAAAATATTAAGAGAAAAAGAAGTTCAAAAACTAAAAAAAATGTAGAAGAGAAGGCTTTTTTAGAAGAAAAAAAATGAGGAATTTTAAAGAGAGGGAAACGCATCCAAGACTCAGAAATTTGAAACTTGTAAGAAAGTGGGCAAATTGTAATTTACCAAAATTTGTGATCTTAATTGAAGGTCCCTGAAATTTTAACACTTCCATTTAAATCTGACCCGACATTTGATGATACTCACTTGACCCGAATTTTAGAAAAAGAACTTAAGCTTGATCCGGTATAAATAAAAATATTTTTATTTTTATTTTAAAATAGATAGTTAATTGAAAAAAATACATATAAAGAGGGGGAAATGCCATGAATATGGTAATTGAAAACTTTTTTTCAAAAATATGGTACCCTTACTTTTATTTCCAAAACTATAGCATTTGTTACAGTAAAAATAAAGTCGGTGAGAATATAATCCGAATTCACTGTTCATGCTATTTTTTTAATTTGAAAAATGTTGAAGACGGTGAGAATATAATCTGACTTCAGTGTAAAACACTGTTCAAAGGCATAATCTTTTAGTCCGACTTCAATTTTTTAATAAAAAATACAAACACTGTTCAAAGCCGGAACCTTTTGAATCTGACTTCACTTTTTCTGTAGAAAGTACAATATTTTTTTAAATAATTTGAGAGGTACTATATTTCTGGGAGAAAATTGGATACCATATTTTGGTAAAGTTGCCTATAAAGATGAGACATAATAATAATTATTTCATTTTTATTAAACATAATAGGAAGATGATTGAAAAAACACATAAAGAGATGAGCATTATAACAATTATCCTTAAATAGTTAGAACAAAACTAAACTATTATTTCAGGTCAAGACGAGTATTTTTCACCCTAAACGTAACTTGATTTTTTTTAAATCTAACCCTATTGAGTCGGGTCCATGTCAAATGATTATCCCAAGGCTTGTTCCATTATAAATAAACAAAAAAAGTTAATAGATATTTTTTAATTATTTTATTTAAAATTATATAGGTTTGAACTCAACAAGTGGTCCTTATGAAAAACATATGATGTTCATCTTAAGAAACTGGGTTTGTCAAAAGGTTAAATAAAACTATTCAAAAAAATTATATAAAGACTTAAATATATATTTAATACCCGAACTAGACATCTTCATCCAAATTGTTAACATAAAGAATTTTTGCTCTAAAGAATATTTGCTCACAATTTGGTACTCAAAATTTAATTTCATCCACTACTTTGATGCTTTTACTAACATAGTTGTTCCCAAAACTTATAAATGCTATCAATTTGGCCCTAATTTAAAACAATCCAATAAATTTAACCTTCATATTTAAAAAGCCATCAATTTGACCCTAAGTTGATATAATATGTAAATAATAGAGACTAGATGTATAATTAACAAAAATTCTATTAACTACCACATCACTCGTTTCAATGGAAAGTGACTTGATTGATATCACTTTAATAGCTAAGTGACTTTATTCGTAGAATTAAAAATATGATGGTCAAACAAGAATCACCTCAGGATTTTAGGCGGTCATTTATGTAGTTTACCCAAAGAAAACTTTATTTGGAAAAAAATTGTTTAATCACCCAGCTCAAGATTTGTGAATTAAAGCATCATTCTCAGCAACAGTTATTTTACAATTACTCCACAATCCCAATTGGTTTCAATTATAAATATTCTAAAGAGAAAATTTTTAAATAAACATGTTTGTGTGAACTTGACCCTTTTAGTTTTAAGGGTTAAAGGTCTAGTTTAAGGCTTAGAGTTTAAGGGTTTGGGTTGTAGGTTTAAAATTTATGGTTAGTGTTTAGAATTTATGATCTAAGATTTAGAGTTTAGAGTTTAATTTTTAGAGTTTAAGTTTAATTTTAGTTTATAGCATAATTAAGCAGGCTTGTGTAAAATTTATTTTACAAAGTATGCGTATCAAATTTAAACCATATTCTAAATTATTTTTAGATTTACAAAGCCGGCGGTCAAACTTGATGATTCAATAAATTTATTATTAATAATTAAAATAAATAAATGTAATAACAGTTGAAGTAGGGAGGGAAACTCGTGGGGATCCGAATCGACGGGATGAGGAGTAACTAAAATCTTCACCTACGGGGATGGGGAAAGTTTTATCACCGAAGCTCAAATGGGATGAGGACGAGGATTGCTATATCTGAACTGTTAGAATAACCGAACCGTAACTGTAACCGTATAAATAATCGTGGGGATCCATGAAAAATATCCGCAAGAATCTTGATATTTTGCAAAGTTTTTTTAAAAATATATAATTAACTTTCATCTACTTGTATATTTACCTATCATATTATCAATATTTCAATCCATCAAGATATTTGTGTCTTTTGTTTAACCTTATTGAGTTTGGGTGACCTCTCTAGTAATTTACCCTCTTTTTGTTAATTAAAAGTAGATAATCTATGGGTTATATTTTGGTACACTATATTTTGATACACAGGCTGTGTAAAAAAACTTACACAACTCTTCTATAAAATTTTAAACCTAAATCTCAAACCCTAGTACCATAAAACCTAAACTTTAAACCCTAAAACTTAAACTCTAAAGTTTAACCATAAACCTTAAATTCTACACCCTACACACTTAACCCCTAAACCCTAACCTAAAACTTTATACTCTAAACCCTAAAATTAAAAGGATTATGTAAACTTTACAAGCTTGTGTATCAAAATATTTTCCATAATCTATTTATCTCCTAATTTACCTTATTCTCATTCTTTCACATTTTTAATTGTATTGAATATATGACTGGTAAATTAAAAATGATCATATATTTTGATTAATAAAATAATAAATTTTGTTTGATTTTGTTGGGATGGAAATTCTTCGAAAACTGTAAAAATTTATTAAGTATGAGAATGAGGACGAAAAAATTCTCGAAACATGTAATGAGTATTCTGCAAAACCGTCTTCATAAATATTAGGGACAGAGTGAGAAATGCAAAACCATCCCTACACCGCCGATTCTCACCCCTAAGTTGAAGTGAAGACAAAGGAGAATTTAATGAGATATTGGCTTAATTTATTTTTTAAAACTAAATTAAGTGTATATTTAATAAATTATTTGTCTTAATTGAATATATATATATTATATTTTTTATTAAATTAATTAAGATTTATTTAGTAATAATTACTATTATTAAATGTGTCAGCCTCCTAAACCTAGAAGTTATATAAAAAAAATTTATCGTATTGATGTTTGTCAAATAAATAATGTTTGTATTATATTTTTCTATTGCATCTGATTTTCGTCCAAATGGCAATAAAGCAAACCAATAGTTTGCATAATGTCACGAGTTTAAAAAAATAATTATATTAAAAAAAATATGTAATATAAATATATAAATATTTTAATAATATAAAATACAAATATATATATATAAGAATTAATAAAATAATGTTTTAAACTTTAAAACTTTTATTTACAATAAGACTATGTATATTAAATTAAATACGTAATCTTTTTAGGTGAAAATTTAAATAAAGTTTTAATAACTATAAAATTATTTATGAGTTCCAAAACATTGATTTCCCAAATTCCAAAATAAACTTATTCCCCTAAGACATTCACCTCTGCTTGAAATAATGTTTTGTTTATTATGTTACTTTGTTGATTTGTCATTGCTCAACCCTAACACAAAATCATCTCCAACAAAACACCCATTACTTTGAAGAAATACAGCAGGTCAGCTATTTATATTGTCTTTATTTGATATCCTGGTCTGTTAAATATTTGAATACAATAAGTCCATTTTTTTAATTAGGGTTCTTAATTTAGACATCTCACTATGTTTTCCACAAAACAAACTTTGAAGTATCCGTGTTCAACACATACTCGAATATAAACATAGAGATACACTAAAAAAATCATATTTAAAAACTTGAACACATCAGATTCAACACACTTGAGTCGTAACATAAGCCTACATGCTAAAAGAAAGTTAAAAACATCTATAAACAGAACAAAATATGCATTTACCTTCGACAATCCCTTTCCACCGCCTGTTTTTTCTTTCCACAAAAAAAAAAAGATTTACACAGCAGACAAAGCAGTTCAAATTAGACAACATACTTGGTTCCAGTATGGTTGGTGCATACAACTTGAGTAACAACCGCAACAATCAATACAAAATCTCCATGCATTGCCTTTATGTGGCAGTTCTCCTTTTAAGTAGTCGCAGCTTGCTTCTTTACCATCGCGGCGGCATGCTTCTGTCCGGTAATATGAAATTCGAAGACCTTTTGACTATTGCATACAACGTTGCAGATAGTGCATACTCTAACGGAAGCGGCAGCTGCTCCACCTTCCATAACTTTCTGTTTCTTAGTCTCCAAATCCTCTTTTGATGCTTCGGGCTGTGCTGCCACCGGGAATTTTGCATTAATAGCACCGTAGCTACTATTTGCTGCTGGGTTCTCTACTGGTTTAATAGCTAGATTTGTTGCAGCTGGTGTACCCATGGAAGGATCACGGGTTCCATTCTTTGATTGTTCTAAATTCTCCAGATTCTTTAGGTGCTTTTTCCCGGACAAGTGTTGTGCATAGGCAACGTTGCTGTTACAATTAATTTGGCAGACATCACACACGAAGATTGAACAATCTTTGTAGTCTTCTTGCCTTTATTCCAAAAGTGACATGGTCCGATGCTATCAACAGAAATTAGTCCAGCCTGCATGATCACATGTACATAAAAGAATCATATTTAAACCGAACTTACAAAGATAACAAATGGATTAACAAAATAGGTTTCGGATTGGAAAAAGTTAGGAGAAAGCATTTGCGAGCAGGCAGCAACAGATTTCCTAGTTTAATAATTAATCTTACCTGAGCAGCATGTCTTCTCCCAGAAAGATGTTTAGCAAACACTTCAAGGCTGTTACAAGCAACATTGCATATGGTGCACATTCGAACAGAGTTAACAGCTGCCCTGGAATTTAAAAGCTTTTGCTTCTTCCTCTCCAACTCCCAAGCATTCACCGCACAGGAAGAAGCCCTGGACATCATTGCATTGGAAGATTCTGGGAATACGGAAATAGTGGAACTAATCTTTTCTTGCAAGTTCCTTCGATGCTTCTTTCCCGTAATGTGTTTATCATAAACATCTTTTGTGTTGCATTCAATGTTGCAAACAACACATCTCATTGATTGAACCAGCCCGGTTTGATTCGGCATGCTTACTACGGTATTCACCAAGGACTGATTCAACCCATCGTCGGAATTCAAAGCCACTACAGATGACTGCAAACCCCAACATATAAATGACTAAAAGCCATTCATGTACTCATCATCCAATGACTAAACTATGATCGAGTAAAACACAAATACTTTAGAACATAAAACACAAAAATTTGATCTATATTACTCCAATTACATTTTCCTTGAAACATCCGAAACTAACACCCATGTCAGGCACATTTTTGGATACATCCATATTCCATACTCAAAAACCGAGTCTGAGCAACATCACTCCTTCCATTACAAATTAAAACAAATCTTAACACATGTAATCAACTATAGATATTAAGGATAATGAATGAAGTGACTGACATATATATCGTATAAAATTCCAGAAAGCATCAATTCCACAGCCTATGGATATTAAGACTGAAGCTGCCGAAAGGAAAGTTTTTCATTGGTTGAAGGCAACAACTTTTTTTACGGTCTAGTTTTAAGGCATTTTTCTTTAGAAGAGATGTTAAAGGTGCATCCACTTGCCCATAATCCTTGATGAATTTTTTGTAGTATCCTGTCAACCCAAGAAAGCCCCGTAGAGTCTTGGTAGAGAGAGGAGTTGGCCAGTCCGCGACAGCTTTGATTTTAGTGTGATCAGCCTCTACTCCACCACCATGAATGACATGACCAAGACATTAGATTCACCAAAGAAACACTTAGATTTCTTTAAGAACAACATGTTATCCCGCAAGAGTTCACAAACTATTCTTATATGATGCATATGTTCAGCCCATGTTTTGCTGTAAATTAGTATGCCAGCAAAAAATACTAAAACAAACTTACGCAAATAAGGGAGAAAATGTCATTCATCAAACTCTAAAATGTGGAAGGGGCATTGATAAGCCCGAATGGCATGACAAGGAACTCCAAGTGCCCGTGGTGAGTTCGGAAAGCTATCTTTTCCACATCTTTAGGTGCCATTCGAATTTGGAAAGAACCTAACCGTAAATCCAGCTTTGTAAAATGTTTTGCCCCATGAAGTTCATCAAGCAACTCATCCACTACAAGAATTGGATATTTATCCTTCACAGTGCAAGCATTAAGCTCACGGTAATCAACACAAAAATTCCATGACCCATCGTGCTTCTTTACTAAAAGTACTAGACAAGAGAATGGAGATCTACTAGGCTGAATTAAGCTCACGGTAAGATCTACTTGTAAGATCTTTATCCTTCACAAGAATTGAATATTTATCCTTCATAGTGCAAGCATTAAGCTCACGGTAAGATCTACTTGTAACATTTGATCACATTGTTTCTCGATCTCATCTTTTTAAAAATGCGGATATCGGTAGGGTCTGAATACAATTGGTCCCAGTCCTGGTTTTAGAGGTATGCGATGGTCACATCTACAGTTAGGAGGTAGCCCAGAAGGCTCTTGGAACAAATGTGCAAATTCGACCAGTAGTTTATCCAAGACTATAGTAGGTGAATTCTGACCTTGCATTAGACAAAGTCATGGAACTACCTCTGGAAGTTGCCCTTGCCATAGTATCTCCTTTCCGTTTACAAAAAATTTCATCTTCAAGGACCTAAAGTCCTATAATATCTAACCAAGAGTACACAACCATTTTACCCCCAAGATCACATCAAACCCCTCTAAGGTATAAAAATTAGCTTGAAAACTATCATTTGCAACCATGAATTGTACTGATTTGCAAATACCCATGCTAGGAAATTGTTCTTTAACGCCCCAAATTTGGGCCTAGAAGTTAGCTAGATAGATTAGACGGTTCGGGTGAACTAGATTAGTCAGTTCGAGTTAGTTTCGGGAATTAATTCAAAATAAATGTTTTAATGAGAAATAAAATATGGGAAAATGTTGGAAAATATCTAATTAATATATTGAGGGTTTTGTTAAACTCAATTTGATAAAATAAATTCGGATTTAGTAATATTTTGGTTTGGTGACTAGAATGTAAAGTTTTCAAAACTATTTTTGGTGACTAAATCGTAAAAGGGTCAAAATTTAGAATCTTTAAGGGACCAATCTACCAATGTTTTTAATCAACTTTTCCCTTAATTTAGGCTATTTTTAAATGGTTTTAAAATGTTTATTAAATAAAAACAAAATAGATTTAATTTATTTGGTTTTAATAGCTAATTCACTTTTCTCACGTAACTACTTTTGCTCTCAACTTTTCTCTCAGTTTTCCCATCAGCCAAACTACTTTTCTTATTCCAAAATGATCAGGAATCAACTTTTTTTATTTCATTTTGATTCCTCAATTGATTCCTTGGATTTCTACATCAAACCTTACTTGTTTTCTTAGAGATTTCATTCAAGTTATGCCAATTAAGGGAAAAGCCAATGATTAGAGGTAATTTTTGTTTCTCTCCTCTAATCAAAGGTTCTTTACTAAAATTCCCAAGTTCTTGATCATTTACAATCGATTTTTGTTATGTGTTGATGTTTAAATCAAGATTAAAAAGGTTAAAATGAGTTTTAATAAGAAATTGGAAGATCCTTGTTATAAATCTGATTTGTGATGATCTAGATTGATTTATATCATGTTAATAATGTGATTACATGTTATAAAGATATATTTGTAATAGGAATCCTGAAACTAATTGAATTGCTAATTTTCTAGGTTGTGAATAGTTAGATTTTGAGGTGTTTATGTTGTTTAAAGATTGTTGGAGGTATAATGTGTGGATATAAGTGTTTTTAGATGTTAATTGATGTTGTTAAGATGTTCAAATTGATAGGTTGTGTCTGGGCTTTTTTAGGCTGTGTTTGGTGATGTTTTCAGTTGTTTTTAGAGGGTGTTTGATGATTTTTAGCGAGGCAAAGTCGGGAGTGGATGTTTCTGGGATTATGGATGCATAATGATGCATTAATATTCTGTTATTATGTAGTTAAAAAGGGGAGATTGATCCTACAACAATTGGCGAAGTTTTAGAAGCTTCAGACACTTGATTTCGCATTAGCAAGTGCGACTTTGTGTTGTCGGTGAGTGGAAATGTAACTTAAAGCTTTATAAAGGTTTGAAAGTGATGTTGGAAGTTTATATTAAGCTTGAAACGCTTGTCTAAGATCGAAAGTAAGTATTGGACGTTCTTGTTCTCATTCTCGGTTTTGTAAAATACTCATGCTCTTGTTTATGGATCTGATTACCTACTGTTATATGCATGTTTTAGCAATGAAAGATGTTGCAAATGATCATATGTTGATGATATGTGAGCATGAAAAATGGTTTGCGAAGATTTAAAGAGTGCTAAAATACATGGTTTAATGTATATGATATTGGGTTGAATGATGCATATGTAAAATAGTGAGGTAACATGTTTTTAATGAAATATATTGGCAAGTGGTAATGGTTGAATGTTATCGGATATAATTGGCATGCTATAGGGTTTAAAGTGTACTATAATAAGTCACCTCATGTGTGTCGAGCGGTTGTGAGTGTACCGTATCTCCACCATGAGAACTACATCGGTTGATGGGTTAATTATGTCGTATTCTCCCGCTGGTGGATGTTATACATCATAACCGTTGAGGGGTTAAATGTGTCGTTTGCTCTGGTTATGGATGTATGTTTAAGTGGTGTAAGGAACCGCTTGGGAAATCTGTGTATCCAATGTGTTTTACAAATGGAAGATTTGGTTTTGGGTCACTTTAATGCCAATATATGAACTAATGTATCATGGTAGATGATTATATTTTGTATAATGTGATTTATACATGTTGTGCACTTTAAGCTTTGATTTTGGTTGATTAAGCATGTGAAGGCTTAAATCGAGGTTAGCATATGAGTATGCTTGAGATTCATGATACATGTTTAGCAAATGGTTTGTTGTACATGGTTTTGGGAAGATAAAAGAAGTATGAGATGTTTTTGGCATGATATACATTACATGTTTTAGAGCAAATGGTTTTAATGAATTGATGAGTGTTTTAGGGTAATCCCTCACTAGGCATTTTATGCTTATGCTCTCCTTTCTCATTAATGCATATAAGTAAGCTTACGAGGCTGTGAGCAAGCAAGAAGGAATCCAAGGGCCGAGATAATTCAAGTATGGTTTTATAAGTACTTAGTAGTAATAAATGGCAGTGTGACCAAGCTGTAAATGAAAGGATTGTTTTGGTGACTCCTTATTTTGGACATGTTTCTTTTGGTGCTTTGGACTTGTATGTTGGTTTATGTTTTGAATAAGGGGCTTTGGGAAGATTTAAGCATGTTGCGTAGATACCATGCCTATAGGTCTACCTTGTTTATTACTTTTGCTTCCATGATGCTCATGCTTCCATATCTTTGTGGTTTATGATAGTCTTGAGTTGGTATGATGCTTATATATTGTGTAAAACATGTTAGATTGAGCCTATGTGTCATATGTTTGGCCAATAGGTCATTACAGGCCCAATTGTACCGATATGAGTCCTTAGGGATCGGTACGCGGGGTCTGATAAGGCTCAAAATTGTGCAAAATTGCACAGGGGTACCGATACGCCTAACACCGTATCGGTACACATTTTTTATATTTACTCTAGGTTTTGGTACACGGGCAATCGTATTGGTACGTAATTTAGCTACTGGAATTCTTGGATTTGAAAATGTGCCACCAGTATCGGTACGGTGGGACCGTACCGATACCCCTTTACAAAGCAATATTTTATTAATACGAGCTGGGGGTGTACTGGTACCGAGATAGTTATTTATGGTAATTGTTTTGCCGAAGTTTGAATCTTTGCAGATAAGTCACTATTTCTTGATTACGCAATTAAATGAGTTTGGATGATAGTTTCAAGTCGCGATGTAATTTGCACACATGTAACCTAACTAATTAAGGTTTGGTAACTTTGGATTTAAGTAATCCCTCTTAGTTTTCCAAAATTGCAATTTGGTCCTTAATCTCAATTACGCTTAACTGGATGTATGTTCAACGCCCAATTTAAATAATAACTTATCCATTGCTATCATGTTCACCTTAAGGATTGAATATGCATCTAGACAAGATAAAAAAGGAAAAAAATGGACCTAAGTTTAAGTAACTCGTTCAGGTTTGTTTCGGCAAACCTAATATAGCCCGCTCGATTCGGTTTGGCATCTAGACCGGGTCAAGGGGGTTACATGTTCTCCATTTGCCACACAAACTTGTACCCAGATTTCTCTCATACCTTCAATCCCAGCTTTGGCATCAAACCTTCACATAAGAAATTATATGTACTGGCCGAATTGACAAGTACTAGCACTGTCACTCTCGATACCCTTGCTATCAATTGCATATTAAACGAATAACAAGTCCCACTGATGGCGTGTAACAAAATTTCAAGATCATCCACCTCATCTTTATCTTGTTCGTCTTCATAATTTGGTACTTCAATTCAAAATAACCTTTTGCTTTTGTGTCCCAAGGAATAAGACCCGTCACAATTATAACACAACCTCTTAGCCCTTCTTTCTACTATTTATGTCTGTGTCAATCTCTTTATAAAAGGCATAGAAGAACCTATTTTGTTGATGTTCCCTACTGGTTTCACTAGTTTTCCCCTCCTTTTGCACTAAAGCTTTTAGTCGTTGGAATGGTCGGATTGTTGCCAGTGTTTTGGGAAGTTGGCCAATTCAGATTGGTTCAAGATGACAATTTTGAAGAGACCTTTTGTTTACGTTCCAAAGCTCGAGCCATATTCATTGCAACTCCAAGGTTTCTCGGCTGCTGCATCTCAATATCGATTCGAAGCTCCTCTACCAACCAGTAGTAAAGAGATCTAATTGTTGTCGCGGTTTAAGATTAGAAGTCCTAGCCAACAGTGATTGAAATTGGATTTGATATTCTTCTACAATCTCAGTCTGTTTCAAGTTGGCAAGTTCCCCCAAGGGGTTATTGCTCATAGGTAGCCCAAACCTCATATGACAACATTCGTTGAAATGCCCCTAGTCAAGGACTACCTCATCTTCTTCCATTTGATCAAACCATAATTGTGTCTCTCCCAAGAGATGAAATACTGCTAAGCCTACCTTATCATCTTCATTAGTCCGCTGATTGCCAAAAAATTTCTCGCCACGCTTCAGCCACCCTAAAGGATCTCCAACACCATTATAAGTGGGAAATTCTATCTTGGAGTATCGTGGCATCATGAACCCACCTTGTTGCGAGGTTGAAGTCCCATTTTTGCCTGTGCTGGTCTCTTCTCCTTTGATATTCTTCTCTAAATACCTTTTTCCCGTCTTTATCGAATGAGATAACTCAACCATCTGCTCCTCTAATGCTCGTTGCCCTGTAGCCATTTGTTCCATGAAATCGCTCATCTTGTTTGACAATTGTTCTGTCTCACCCATGATAGAAGGCTATAATACCAAGATTTTATGAGCCTTGGCGTAGGATCTAGTCACAAGTCTAGACGTGATAAATTTTTTGCTCTAACCTATGGTTAATCAAATAGGCAGATCGTCCTTAACTAAACCCCATATGTGAATAACATTTATAATAGAGTACATAATTATTTTCTTTATTGAATATTGGCAGCCTTTAATAGGCCTTTAGTGACAGAGGAAAGAGTCCTAATGGACATAAAATAAAGATCTCTAACATATAGGTCTTGACTAGCAAGACTAAAGTTATAAAGGAAATAAATTCTAATGTAATAGAGGAAACAAATAAAACTCTAATTTGCTGTCTTCTATTTAGGCTTAATAGTCAAAAAGGTGCCCAACCTTTTTTTTTCTAGTTTGGTGCCTAACGTTTTTTTGGGTCACTTTAGTGCCTAACATTTTTTTGGGTCACTTTAGTGCCTAACGTTTCATTTCGTAACTCAAATTGGGTTTTTCCGTCAATGGTCGTTAAAAATTTTCCGTTAACCAATTATAACACGACACATGGCATGTTTTATTTATTTATTTAATTTCTTAATTAATTTAATAATATGAACTTAAAAACCAAAAGTTTTAACTTTTTTTCAATTAAACCCTCAAACCATATTTTCCTCACCATCTGGCATCCCCCACGCGTCGGCGGTTCGCCATTCACCACCCAAGCGTCAGGTACCTTACCCGTTAGCATCCCTCACCCACTAGCCATCGGTTAAAAGCTCAATCGGTCTATTTTTTCTTTATTTTGGATGTTCGTCTATGAAGTAATCGACGGTTTATTTGCCAATTTTTTACGACGAGATCATAGGGCTTTCAGTAGTGGGGGACCGACAAAGGCAAGGGTGGCCCGTGGTGGTTGAATTGGTGGTGGGAGGGGAGGAATTTAGGGACCTATGGTTTGGGTTTGGGGGTTTAGAGAAATTAAAGATTTTGGGGTTTTTTATTTGTTATCTTATCAAAGGAGAGAGATTAAGCTTGCCATTACATTTTACTTGGAATTACTCCAACTTCTTGAGATATCCTAAGGAATTGTTAGTCAGAAATCTACATTGATTTACTTTGTATGGAGGCTATACAACTTGTATGTTTTAGGCTCGTTGCTTGTGCATGTATATGATATTCTGCAAGCTTCTGGCTCAAATATAACAATGCAAAAATAGCTGAAGGGTTTATAAGCTTCGACAACCGATAAAAAATTGAATGAGATAAAAGCTAAAGTTATATGTATTTCTAGTTTCTTGCTAGCATGGCTTGCAGGTTCTTGAGAAATGCTTACATTCGGAAAGAGGCTTCAAATAGTGATGTTGTGGAACAATGGGTTGAATGACAAGTCTGGGGACTTCTTCCTATTTTTGTAATGATTAATTTTAATCTTTAGTTGATAACGTGACCCTTCACTTTATAATTTTTTGGGAATTTAGTGAAAATATGATAAAACAGTTGAGTAAAATATTTTTAGAGGTTTAGCATCTTTATTGGATTGCTCATGTTTGTGAGTATTCAAGCATGTAAAAGATAAATAGTATTGATCCTTTACTATCTTTAACGAAAAAGATAAAAAATATGACCAATTTTGTAAACTTTTCTTTTTCTTGGTTCAGATGAAGGATAGTTTGAGGGTTGATTCTAAGTATAAATGTGTTAAGTATGAAGATTGAGAGGGTTGAAAGAAAAGGCGGTGAAGACACTAAAGCCAAAATTAATGTATTCTATTGATAATCTTTTGTAAATATGACCCATTTTGTGAACTTTTTTTAGGGTATGATTTGGCTTCTTACAAAGACAAAAAATGGGCTAATGTTGGAAAGAATGTAATGAATGAGAAATTGATGCTTAAAATAGGCTTGTAAATTAAATTTTTTTAAATAATTTAAAGGTAATTACAAGGTAGTCTAAAAGTGGGCTTGTGAATTGAGTTAAGGAAAATGAAAAAGCTTATATCCCATATTGATGGGTTACCAAGTGTGGGATATATTTATATACAAGACTCTACTTAGTGGTTATTGAATAACTTAAGTTGATATGATATGGGTAATGTAAATGTTTGAATTCGTTGGACTTTTTATGGGCTTGTGAATATTTTAACCCATTATTGTAAGCACTATATTTTATCTAGCCTATTACATATTAAGCCAAATAAAATAAATGGTTCATCTTTTTTTAAATAAACAGTCCATTACATTACAATAATAAGAAGCCCTTTAAGCCCAATACAACCCAACAGCCACAACCTTATCATATTTTGGCTAAAGGAAACCCTAGCCGTCAGCTTTTGACTCTTCAGATGGTCAATTAATGCATGTGCAGGAATTAAGGGACGAGTTAATGTTGAATGGGATTTGAGGGGGCTCATTTAATGTTGCACGACCTTTGAAGATCCGCGTCAGCCACCTCGAGATTTTTCTCGCCGTTAAATTTGTGCCACGTCAGCCGTCAGACGAGATCGTGACTCATCGAGCTTGCCGAGCATTCCCATCCGCGCCGGAAGCTACGACTGGCTTTCCCTTTCCCATCGCTAGAGATGAACAAAAAAGGCAAGAATACAAATCAAAGCAAAAAGTATGGCAGATCAGATTAAAATAGACATGTAAAAAAACTATTTTATTTTTCTAATTCGTTTATAAAACGAGGACAACCATGTTGTAAAAAGGGCATTCAGATTTTCAGAGAAAAATTAATACTAAAGTCGAAATATTTTAGAGGTATCTCATCTTGTCTTTTATTTTCGAAGCATAGACATATAGAAGTTGGGATTTTGTTTTCTTTTACCTTGGTGGCATTTCGGTTTCACTTGCGCCATCGCGTCTCCCGCCGGTGAAAAATATCTTGGTCTCCCGAAGCCATACATGGGTGAACCGGTGAAGGATCTGAAGTTTTTTTAAAAGGGATATGGGTTTTCGAATCTATTTTTTTTAAAACGAGTTTTTGGTTGACTTTTCTTTTAAGTTTGGTGACCGGATTCTGAAAAAATACATGAGTTCTTGATGAACTCATGAGTTTCTAAAGAATGCTTCAGAGAAGCTTTGGCTTTGGGTTTTCAATCGGCAGTGGCTTTGAAATCAAAATGATAAGGTTTTTGTCTTATACACTAGAGACATAAAATGGGTTATTAGCATAATAAGGGCCTCCGCCCTAAATTTATAATTTCTACAACCCTTAATGTTTTTAACGGTTTTCAATTCTGTCCTTAAAGTTTCAAAATGTTTTTTAATTTAGTCCCTTTCCCCCCTTCGATTTAGTCTTTAACGCATTTTTATTTCTGTTTCTCATTTTTACAAATTGCCATGTATATATAGAATGCAACGTAGAATATATATATATAGAGAGAGAGAGAATGTAGCATATGAATATCAGATTTAAATGTGATATGTTTTTTCTTTATTTGTTTTAATTGATTGTTTGTATTTAATTAATTGTTGACCTCTTTGTTTATAGCATATATATATGTATATATAAATTGTCTTTTTTTACCTTATATGTATACAAACCGTATGGCAGTATATTAGAACATGTATGGCAATAAATATTTTTTATGGTACTATTTTTATATACATTTTAATTAACTTTATTTTACCTAATATGTAATGGTGGTATTTATACACGGTTTTCATCTATTATATAATATATAGTTGTTATATGGCGTAATATATGTTATATTTATATATTATGAATCTGTTTTTTATATATTATAATGTATAATATTTTTTATATAATATACATAATCTATGGTGTTGATATATAGTCTTAGTATTACATATATATGGCTGCTAAAGTTTTTTTATGTGCTATACGCATGTATATATATTATTATTATATTTGTTGACAAATATATATTATTATTACATAAATATACGTCTGGTGCCTTATATATATTATATGTCTTATACATATATTATATTACATGTTTTATGTATTATATAGTGTGAAGGCTACTGCCAATAGTTTTTATATGTATATACAGTTTATTCGTACATATAAATGTGTATATATATATATAATACCTTATTATGTGTATATTGTATAGTTTCCATGAAAGATATCTTTAAGTGTTTGGGACCCTTTTTGTATTTTCTTTCATGCCCTTATTTATATTTGTCGTATCTATGTTCATTGGATTTGTTATTACATCTTGCATCCGGAATATGATTTACTCGCGTGGTGCCCTTTTATTCGAGAGTAAACATGGCTATTATTAGTCGTAGTGGTGATAGTTTTTTGTTTACTCTCGAATAATAAGCCCTTTAAAATCTACTCACATGTATAACCGAATTTTGGTTTAATTGTCACTTTAACTCGTAAAATTTTATATTAATTAAGCGGTAATTAATTTTGTACCGATCTCCGGACGTAGTGGGGGGTGTGAAACCTTTCTCACTCGTAACCGACTCCCGAATCCAAAATCTCTGGTTTTATTTTCGGTGTCCGGTCTACCTAATCCAAGTGAACGGTGGCGACAATAATTTTTTATTTCAAAAGAGCTTTTTTTAAAAAAGGAAATCCCCATAAATTAATAATTTATAAAATGGAAAACCCTCAAACTCCGAATCTAAAAAACGTCATTACAGCATGGCGACTCCGTTGGGGACTTATTTTTGTTTTTACAAAAAAGAGAGTCAGGCCTAAAAATAATTACTGCTTTATTAATATCGGAAGTTGCGAGTTAAAGTGACAATTAACTTAATATTTGTTTATAAATGCGAGTTTATTTTAACACATTTAAAATTTGGCATATAAACTCGTCCTTTTAAGTGGGGGGAAAACGCTAGTGCTCCCGTGTGGATATCGTTACTCCGTATGGGTCTAGTAAGTACCTTCGGGGCTCGAGTACCCTATGTTCTCGTGGGAATATTGTTTCTCCGTACGGACATAGCGAATGGGTCCCCCTAAATTGAACTCGATTGAAATGAGCCTATAATAGGTGATGGTTGGGGGGCTTGCTACCCTTATTAGGGGACAACGATGACAATTTGGATACCTTTTAGTACTAAAATTGCATGTAGAGAATATAGAAAACACACATCTCTCTTAGAGCCATGCAAATAACCTAAGTTTTTGATGGAGTACAAATAGGTTTATTTCTCGCTTTGTTTGTTTAAATTTCCGCCTTATTTCTTCATTTATTTATTTTAATCAATACTAATTTATTCTTTTGTGTTTTGTTTTGGGCTTTTGCATGTATTTTATTACTTCTACATTACATGACATAGAGGTGTTGATTCAAGGCTGCTGCTTGCCCAATTAGAGATCTTTCATTATGGATGGGAGGTATCTTAAAAAAGAAGAAATTAACTCACAAGTCCAGCATTGGTCTGAAGGCAACCAAAGAATTCAAGGTGACAGTTTGCCGAGTGAACGCATAGTATCGAGGTATACCTATGTGAGCCTAAAACAAAGTAATCTTCATGAATTAAAGAAGATATGAGAAAGTTGGGATTTGAGGTTGAAGAATTTGTTCCATGATTACTATGAGGATATAGCCGATATAACATACGTCAAGATCAATGAGCCCCTGTTCCGAGCCTTATTCCAATTTTGGAATCTAAAATGCTTTCCACACATCAGTACAAGAATCTTTGCACTTTTATCCTTTATTGAAAAAATCTTTTATATCTTTAATGTTTATATGTTTCAAATTAATTTAAATATAAATGAAATTAGTGTTTTTGCTATACATAGTCCAGAGGGTTATGCTTACAACTTAATAGATTCCAACTATGAGATGTGGTATGGTGGTTGCTCACTTCATCCTTTAATCATGAGGTCAGGAGTTCGATTCCTACCAATGGGGAATGAAGTACATTTCATGGCCAACCGTTTACCTCTTAGTGAGAGTACACGCGACGATGAGATTAGTCACTGCTATCGAAGTGGATACCTTGGCTCGAACAAAAAAAACTTAATAGATTCTTATAATTAAAGTTTATTTCTTTTTAATGGAATCTACTAAGATAAAATTAATTGTAGATATAATTAATACTCGATAAAAAAAATATTACTCCATTAATTATCTTAAAAACAAACATAAAATTTATAACATTTAAACACGGCTTAAACCTAAACTCTAAATTATGTACTGTAAACTCTAAACAATATATCCTAAATTGTATACCCTAAATCTTGAATTTCTGAACATTCAGGTTTAAGTTTTATGACTTACGAGTGAAATTTTGAATGAATTCGCTAGTTCTAGTTTGAGTTTTATGACTTACGAGTGAAATTTTGAATGAATTCTCTAGTTCTAGTTTGAGTTGACTTAATCATATACGGGTAGTTTCTTTTTTTATGTGTGGGTTGGGATGTAAAAAGCTGACCCGACCTGAAAACCCGACTGAAACCTGCTCGAGTTAGAACTTGGTTTGACCCAAGGATTTGATGACCCAAACTTGATCTGTATCCAACTGTTGTTGACCCGAACTCAAATTGGATCTGTTACTGTAGTAACCGAACCCGACCTGCATCCTACCGAAAATGACCCGAACCCGATTTGGACCTATTATTGTGGACCCGAAACCCGACCTGCATCCGACTGAAACGAACCCGAACCCGAGACTGACCTGGCAGATAACTGATATTACCCGACCAAATCGACCTGAGATCCGATTTTACCTGACATGTTTTGAACCCGACCTGTTTTAAACCCGCTTGTTAATTGACCCGACTTGTTTTGAACCCGACCTGTTGTTAATGGTTTATATATATACATTTAATAAATAGAAATTAAGGACTAATTTGACAATTTGAAAGTGGAGAAATTTGAGAGTCTAGTGACCAATTTCACAATTTTATCATAGAAATAAATAGGGGTCAGTTTCGGCTAAAAATTAATTCTTATGAATTAAAATGAACAAAAATATCATCATATTGAAATTATTAGACTAAATTACAAAAATTAGAAATAAATAGGGGTGAATTTCGGCTAAAGGTAAAATTTTAAGGACTAAATATCACCCTGGGAGGGGATTGCTATATCCGAAGTCCAAACCGTGGGATACTTGTGACTAAATTAAATTAAACTAAAACTTAAAAGTGAATATTAGAACTAAAATGTAACATTTAAAACGCAGCATGACGTAAAGGGTAATTAATCCCTAACCTAAAATTTAGGCGGGTTATTTACCTGATTTCCTCCAAAATCCCGTCCTTTTCCCTCTTTTTTTACCATTTATTTTTTTTCTTTCTTTTTTAATTAAAATGAGAGGGTGGGCGGTCAACTTTTAGGTAGGGGTAATTCTCTTTTTAGCCCTTACGGCTTTAGATATTTTTCATTTAAGTCTTAAATTTTCACTTTTAGGTTTTAGTTTAATTCAATTGAGTTCCAATTTAGATTAATTTAATTAAAATTTCACATTTAATTTTAGACTTTTTTAATTATGTTTGTGATTTATACTTCTAGGTTTTAATTTAGCTCAATTAGATTCTAAGTTTAATAAGTTAATTCAATTAAGACATTATTATTATTATTATTGTTATACCATAAAAACTTTGGTTTAATATAATTATACACAAAAAATTGATTTGGATGTAAACAAGTAATTCTACACATGAAAGTTGAAACTTTAATTTAGTTCAATTGTACACATGAGCTTTGTTTTAAATATCTAATCAAATTCAAATGCACAAATTAGCAAGTTGAATCAGAATTAATCTTGTAAACCAATAACCCTAAACTAAACTATAAACCATTAATACTAAACACAAAACCATAAAACCTTAAGGAATCAAAATTAATGTATATATTTACGTATATGTATTAATGTATATATACGTATATGTGATTATTGTATATGTATTAATGACTTAATATATATGTATGTATATATCATATATGTATATATGTATATGTATTAATGTATATGTATATATATGTATAAATGTATACGTATGTATATGTATTAATATATA
Source organism: Hibiscus mutabilis (assembly GCA_019671005.1). Taxonomy (NCBI): domain Eukaryota; kingdom Viridiplantae; phylum Streptophyta; class Magnoliopsida; order Malvales; family Malvaceae; genus Hibiscus; species Hibiscus mutabilis. The sequence goes on from CM033715.1 coordinate 33,502,755, forward strand.
TATATATATGTATTAATGACTTAATGTATATGTATATATATATATCATATATGTATTAATGTATATATATGTATATATATATATATATGTATATGTATATGTATATGTATATGTATATATGTATTAATGTATACATATGTATATGTATTAATATATATATATATACTTACCTATATTTATTTCTATATACATATATGATATATATACATACATATATATATATTATACATACAATATAAATATAATATATATACATACATACATATATATACATACACACATATACATATACATATATATGTATGTATGTATATATACATATACATACTAAAACTTACATAGATATACATTATACATATAACATATACATACTAAAACTTACATACATGTGTGTATGTATATATTATATATATATATGTATATATTAATATATATACATACATACATATATATATATATATTAATATATACACATATATACATATAGTGAAACTTACATACATACATATATTTTATTTTTAGTCCAAATTGACCCTTATTCTTTTTTTTGTTTGTAATTTACTCCAATGTTTATAATTTTAATTTAATATCTTTGTTCATTATGGTCCCTTAAACTTTATTTTTATTCCAAATTGACCATATTCTTTTTTTGTAATTTAGTCCAATGTTTATAATTTTAATTTAATATATTTGTTCATTATAGTCCCTAAAACTTTAGTTTTATTCCAAATTGACCCTTATTCATTTTTTGTAATTTAATCTAGTGTTTTTAATATGATATTTTTATTTTTCACCAAAATTTACCTTTATTAATTTATATTTTTTGTAATTTACTCCAATATTTTAGATATGAATCATTTGCTGATATTTTTGTTCATTCTAGTCCCTAAAACTTTAATTTTAGTCCAATTTGACCCCTATTCATTTTTTTATAATTTAGTCTAATGTTTATAATTTTAATTTAATATTTTTCACCAAAATTGACCCTTATTAATTTATAATTTTTGTTATTTACTCTAATATTTTAAAAATGAATCATTCATTTTGTTCATTCTAGTGCCTAATATTTATTTTTAATGTGATTCGTGTTCGTAAAAGGCGTTCAATAATTAGCTCAAAATGAATGACCAACCCAAAGTCTATCGATTATTTGTACCAAACTCAAACTTAATACGAATTCGAAACCTGAATAAACCCGACCTGAAATGAACCCAACCTAAAATGAACCCGACCTAAAATGCACCCGACCTGAAATGAACCCGACCTGAAATGAACCCGACTTGAAATGCACCAGACCTGAAATGAACCCGACCTAAAATGAACCCGACCTGAAGTCAACCCGAACCCGAATTAACCCGTCAAAAAACCGTTTTGACCCGACCTAAAATGAACCCGACCTGAAATAAACCTGACCCGAAATGAACCGACCTGAAATGAACCGACCTGAAGCTGACCCGCACCCGACCAGAATCGAGTCAAAACAAAAAACGACTTGAAATGACCTGTATCCGATTTGATCCGACCTGACAGAACCTGACCTGAAACTCATCTGATTACCTGTTTTTACATCCCTATGTGTGGGATCATATTACACACAACTCAATGCTTATATTTATTGATTTTTTTATTACAACAATTACTCTTGTTAAAGCTAAATTAGCTATACAACTCAATATTTATAATAAATTATAAGATGACTCTAAAGTAAACGTTATATATCGATATATACTATTAATTATATGCACTGATATGTATAATTAATTATATTAATATTTTATAAAATTACGATGATTTAAAATGTCATTATTCTTCTTTAGAATAAAATATATTAAAAATATTTTTTTACCACTTTTTAAATTTTTTTATTTTTTAATTAAAAACAACAAAATTATTAAAATAAAAAATAACAAAAAAAAAAACTAAAAAGGTGCCTAAAAAATATTTTAACATATTTTATTATAAAAAAGAATAACACGTTTTAGGTTTTTATGATTTCAAAAAGTTATTAAAAGTAATTAATGGTACATATCAGTGCATATGATTAATAATACATATTGGTACATGATGTTTACTTTAGAATTTTCTTGATTTATATCGGTTATAGTTGTTACTCTAATCAAAATTTATAACTTTGAAAATCTACCAATTGATCGAATAGCTAGAGATGCATTTATAATCACGTATTGTATAGATTCGAATTTTCGGATTTACCTTCAAAATGTACTACATATATCATTACTTAATTAATTTTTTATAATTTGTTTATTAACTACCAATTAGTTAGATTTCTATGAAATTAAAATTTTAAAATCTTAAATAAAACAAATTAAATTAAAAGAACTATTCTTATATAGAGGTGGGAAACTGACTCGAGACCCCGATCCAATTTTACCCGATCCGAGATCCGATATTGACCCGCACAAGACGATCCAAACTTGATTTGAAACTCAAAACAAAGCGAATTAAATCGACCCGGTTTTTAGTTGAACCAATATGGACTTGATCCGATTTTTTGACCGAACAGAACGAACCCGAATCGATTTTCAACCGAACTGAATGGACCCGAACCGATTTCATCCGAATCGAAGGTAACCCGAAATAAAGAAAAGATATTAAAAGAAATAATGAAAGATTTGATGTGAATCGTCGCACAACTCACCAAAAAGTCAAATATATTGGCTTTATAAAGCCATGGGTTTAAAAAACTGATCTGGCTTAAAAATCTGACTGAAACATATCGATCTCCTATTGAATCGATCTTGACCTGACCCGAAATCAATCGACCCGAAAATCAACCGAACTGATGTGACCTGATCCAGACTGATATCCGACTCGAATCACTAAAGATCCGAATTAAAACCGAACAAGACCATATCCGATCCGAACTGAATCGAAATCGACTATAATTAAAAGCCAAACCTGACCCGAACCGAAATAATTCGAATCGAACATGATTTAAATGACCGGTTTGCCACCTCTATTCTTATAATAAACGACTTTCAAAATAATAGAATAATTCAGAGGAGATGAATATGGGTGTAGTTCAAATCCAATTTGAAAACTATTGCGTTAAGGAAACGCAGCATATTTCTCCAATCACAACCCTTGAAATCCATCATCACTGAAATCAACGGCTCCAACACCAAATGACTCGCCCTTCACTCCCCGGACGCGCTGGATAACAACGAATCAAATCTGGAAAACCCTAAAAACGCCATAACATCAAACAATTTCTATAGATAAAAAAACGCCCCGCCGCCCCCATATTGTTGCCTTGTAGAAAAGAGAGGAAAATTTGAAACCCGGAAATGTCGGACGAGGAGCACCATTTCGAATCTAAGGCCGACGCCGGCGCATCCAAAACCTACCCTCAGCAGGCCGGTACCATCCGCAAGAACGGCTACATCGTCATCAAAAACCGACCCTGCAAGGTTGCCTCTTTTGAATCTCGAAATTTATTTGTTTTTTTGTTATATTTTGGAATTTTGGATTTGTTTGTGGATTCTAGTTGAAATTTTGATGTTTCGGAGAATTGAGATCTAGATATTCCGTTTCGTATTGGCTTTTGATGTTCGAATTTTATTTATATATGTTATTCTGTTTCTGGAATTAGTTCTAAGTATTTATTGAAGATTTAAAAGATTTAGGGATTGTATATGATTTTTTGACTTTCGATGAAGTAAAATCAAAATCATAGTGAAAAAGTAACAAAAAGAACAAGTGAATTAGAGTCTATAATATTAAGAAATTAATAGTTTCTAATGAATCTTCTTATTATGTTCAAGCTGATTAAAGTGATAATCGTTGCATGTGATTGGTTAATGTTTGACGGGTTGACTGTTGATTTGCACCCCGTGGTTCCTATATAAATTTGGGTTTATAATGGTTTGCAATTTTAACTAACTTGATTGCTCTTTCACGGTGGCGTGTGCCAGGTTGTGGAAGTTTCCACCTCCAAGACGGGGAAACACGGTCATGCTAAGTGTCACTTTGTTGGAATCGACATCTTCACTGCCAAGAAGTTGGAAGATATTGTTCCCTCCTCCCACAACTGTGATGTATGGTTTATTACATAAATAGTTATCATTTTTCTCTCATTCTCAGTTTTAACGTGTAATACGCCATGTGATTGCTTTATCAAATGATTTTGTTCCTGTTTTTTTTACAGGTTCCACATGTGAATCGTATTGACTACCAGTTGATCGACATTTCTGAGGATGGATTTGTAAGTTACTTTGCTTTGCTTTGCTTCTGCTTGATTTTTGTTTGTGTGTATGTTTGTTCTTAATTAGTTACACTAACTTCTTTTCAGGTGAGTTTGCTGACTGATAGTGGAGACACTAAGGATGATCTGAGGCTCCCAACTGATGAAAGCTTGTTGAAACAGGTCAATTAACTGCTTTCCTTCCCCTTGTGTTTTTGACAGATGACACTTTTTCTATTGAGACGTGCATTTGTTGTTTAATTTACTGATATTTTGAGTTCCAAGGTTGAACACATTTTTGTTCATATTGTGCCGGTGCATTATGACTGGCACTGGACCCCTTTGGCCACATTGCCCTTGTGTCAAGGGGATCCACTGGCATCATGAAAGCTTTTGCCTGATAGAGTTTCATGTTTTATTTTCCTTTTTGTTTTGTAAGAGTTTTTATTGATTTCAAACCTGTCTTTTGCTTTCTTGTCCTCTTGATGTGAGCAATAGGGATGGACTGAGGGGGGTAATAGGGGGCAGTTGCACCCCTTGAAATTTTCAAATTCTCATATATTCTAGAAATTTTCTCTGTATTTAATATCGATGTTCTACTCTAGCACCCCTTGAAATTTCAAATTGTCATAGTTTTACCAAGTATAAAAGTTTGCACCCTCTAATGTAAAATCCTGTATCCTTGGTCATTGAACATCCTGATTGAATCCCATATTCTTGTGGGGGAATAGTAGTCGTTTTGACCGGCTTCATATGCATTTCCCATTTTTGATGTGCTGAAACAGAGATTAGATTTCTATACCATCACAATGATAGTCATATATTTTGGCAACTGCAGATCAAGGACGGGTTTGCCGAGGGGAAAGACCTGGTTGTGTCGGTTATGTCGGCAATGGGGGAGGAGCAGATCTGTGCTCTCAAGGACATTGGTCCGAAATAGTTTGAGATTGGTTCTCAGTGTGTTATTGCGATCTTAAATGGAGTTATTTTTATGAGAACTTTGCATTTCCAAGACTTGGGTAGGTATAAATGCTGTTTAAATGGGTGTCTTTTGTTTAGTTTGGAAACTGAAAGAAGAGAAGAAAAGAACCACCATTACCAGTTTCCTGTTGTTCTATGTTTAACTGATTTATGTTTACGAGCCCTTTTCGTTGTTGGTTTTCAATCTTTTTTGTCATTTTAATCTAATTGCGTGTTGATTTAATTTACGAATTGTTTAGTAATATTAACCGATAGCTTATAGTTAAGGGTGTTTATAAAGACCTGAATTGATATATTGTATTGAAAATTTTTTAAAAATAGGATAAAATAGTAGTTAATCGTACAAATTAACTGAAATGGTAACTGTACCGGTAAAATTAACATTTAAATGAGACGCACTTATGAATTTTTTTGTTAAACGGTTAACTTAAAAAATTAATAATTTTTTTAAAAATTAATTTTATATTAATATTAAATTATTGTTTATTACTAATAAATGTATCATTACCATATCTAAACTATATTTTATAAGGTTTAATGTATTTTCCCTTAAAATTTATTTGTTTTTTTAATTTGTTCCTTAAAATTTATTTTGACCTTATTTGTTTTCCTAACATTTTTAATGTTATTTATTTTATTCTCTAAAGCTAACACTGTTAAAAAAATTTGTCTTAATAGAGCAAAACGTGTCACATTATTATTATTATTTATTTTTAAATTTTAAAATAAAATATATAAAATAAAATATTTATTAATTTAATTTATATTTTTAAAATACTAAAAAACACCCCATCTTCGTCTCCATCTTCTTTCCCAATCTTTTCATTTCTCTGCATTTCTTTTCAGTTCCTTGCCTTTCTCGCCATCGTCCATCACCAAATTTAAATACCTAACAATCTCACCCCGTTCAACTACACCTTCTTTGTTGGCACTCACTCTCATTCTCACCCTCGTTCTCCAAACATCTTCCACAAGCTTCGCATTCGTCTCTTGATCCACAAATGGAAGAACCGCCACCACTGGCACGCCGACAACCAAACTCTCTAACGTCGAGTTCTACTCGCGATGCGTCACGAAGCAACCCAACGACGGATGAGACAACACTTCCACTTGCGAACACCAGGGGACTATCATCCCAAACTGCTCTAATTCGCCCTGCAACTAAGTTTATCTTTTTCTTCTCTTCTTCTCCTCTAGCCGTTTGATTTCTCACCACCCACAAAAATGGCCGCCCACTAGCTAATAAAGCTCGAGCGATTTTCTGCACTTGCTCCTTGCCCAACACGGCCACGCTTCTGAATAATACGTAAACGACACTGGATTTTGGTTTTGAGTTTAGCCATTGGAGATTATCGTTTGAATTGCAATGAAAAAGATCTGCTCTTAAGGAACAATCCAATGGGTTTAAAGGTCCGATTTCGGTCAATTTGAACTTTTCAATGGCTTTTAATGCTTCGGGCTCCAAAACATATATGGTGTTAACGAAGATTTTAGCGTTGGTTTCTTCAGCGAAAACTTCTAGTTGCTCTCGGAACAAGTGTCGAATAGCCAATGTTTGTGGCGGTGACAAATGAGGGAAGATCGCATGTGGTGAGTGGCGGCAGCCCTGGTAATTTTATCAAACACTTGGAGTTAGAGTTGGACTCATCAGCTTGGTATTTAATGGCGGCTTCATATCCAGAAGATGGTGGGGATGAAGATGTAGTGTTTGAGTTTTTTGGGAAATATAATTAAATTAATAAATATTTTAATATATTTATTTTATTTTAAAGTTTAAAAATAAAAAAAAATGATATGGCGCGTTCTGATTGGTCAAAACATGTTTTTTTAACAATGTTAGTTTTTGAGTGAAATGATTAACATCGAAAACGTTAGGGGGCAAAAGTGGTCAAAATAAATTTTAGGGGGCAAGTTGAGAAAACAGATAAATTTTAAGGAAAAAAGTGCATTATGCCATTTTATAATGACATTAAATTATTAGTAATAATCAAACGTCTAGTATACGTCTATTCGAATATGCATATATTCTAGTATTGAAATATAGTGGGATATATGTTGCATCATTTTGTTTCTGTTGGGTTTCCAGTGTAGTTGCAGGCAGTTTGTATCTTGGGTATTGGTTTGATCTTAGAACTCCTTTATGGTTCATGTTGCCATGTTTTTGTTTTATTTACATTTGCTCTTGAATAACTCTGTTGAACTCGTGTTCATGTTATTGTGATCGTGAAATGAAATAAATTTAGAATATTTTTTTTTTACTTTTGGTGTTCTTATCTCGATTTCGGTTGTCTCAAATGGCGAAAGAGATTTTAACAAAATTCTTTTCTTTTAAAAAATTATAATGATATTAAATTATAATGATATTATATTATTGATTATACAAATACTTGTGTAATTAATATAAATTATTGATTATTACTAATATTTGTGTGATTAATATAATTTTTTTGAACTTTTAATTATTTTAAATTTCGAAGACTTTTTAAATATAAATATTGAAGACTTTATTTGATTGATTTTTTAAAATATTAAATTTAGTAATAATAAATATATAAAACGGTTAATAGTTAACCGGATAACCGTACCGAATAACCGATTGACCGTTTAGGAGGTAAGCGGTTTAAACGGGACAATAACGGTTCATCAAAATGTCGAACCGAGACTTCCGGTAACTGTACCAATAAGTCGTGCCGGTGCGGTTAACCCTCCATAAACACCCCTACTTATAGTTATTTGAACAAGTAATATGACATATAAGGATATTATATTTAATACATGTTTGAATCGTTTATTAGTTATTAATATGTTATATCTATTAATATTAATCAGATTATGATTTTTTTTAAATATAACATCACTAAACATATTTAAAAGATTTATATGTTAATTTATTATTTATATAATTATTTTTAATATAATTTAATTAATTATTAAATAAAAATATCAAAAGTTTTTTTTAAAGATAATGATCTCGTTAAAAACTCTTTCTAGGTCTATTAGGGAAAAAAGAATGCCCGATTTTATTAATCAAATGTGACTTACATTACGAACTCTACCCCAATAAACAACACACGCCATTACCGCACCAGCCTAACAGACTATAACCCATATATATTGCCTCTGCTTAAAAAACCAAACCTTACAACTCTACCCCAATCCAACACATTACTCTGCTAACCCCAGCACCCTACTTACAGCGTGTTGAGCTAAAAGGTGAGCAGTGCAATTTATTTCTCTAAAAGCTACTTTTGGTTATTTAGAAATTATTTGTAATTGTAAAGGCTAAATGAGTCTTTATAATTCTTATATCAAAATTTTTAATTTCAAAAAGTTCTTATTAGTAGTAGCATTTTTTAATTTGAGAGGTTTCACTTCAAATGCTATTACAATCCGCTATTCACCAAATATCTAAAATAGTTGATTTGTCTGATCAAACCTCTAATTTTGACTCAAAACTCTATTTACCAAACTGGACTAAATCTAACCATTTTTTAGATATTATGGCCATATTTGGTAAATAGCGATTTGGGCCAAAATTAGAAGTTTGACTAGTAGAATCCGTTAATTTAAATGTTTGGTGAATAACGAATTAAGGTGAAACCTTTAATTTTAAAAAAAACTGCTAATATGAGCTTTTTAAATTTAGAGGTTTTGACATAAGAGTTATAAAGACTATTTTACCCTTAATAATTATAAAAAACCTCCAAATAACCTAAATTTAATATTTTCTATTTTTATTTTTCACCCTCACATTTATATTTGTGACATTTGTAAACTGATATTTTTTATTTTTTCTTTTTATTCTCACATTTATATTTGAATTTGAATTTAATAATTAATTAAATTATATTAAAAATAATTATATAAATAATAAATTAATATATAGATTCTTCAAATATGCTTAGCAATGTTATATTAAAAAATATTTTTCATAATCTAATTAATATTAATAGATATAAAATATTGATAGCTAATAAATTATTCAAACATATATCCAATATAATCATGTCTTTATACGTTATTTTGCTTGTTTAAACAATCAAACAACTATAAAATATCAATTAATTTTACCAAACACTTTTATACAATCAGCTAATACAATATGCTAGTCAAATGAGCTAATGCAATTAGCTATCAACTAATGTAATCCGCTATCAGCTATCCGTTAATTGCCAAACATGACCTATAACTCTAATTTGAAAGTTTAACAAAAAAAAGCCTATGTCTTAAAATTCGAATCGGTTGTTGAATTGATCATACTATTGGTTTTCAATTGAACCAGTTTAATCTGTAATGTAATAATAATTGAATAAAAATTAAAATAAAATAAAATAGGAAGAATATAAAAATTTGTTATGAATAAAATAAAGAACAATAACAAGAACAAAGAGATGAAAGAAAAAGGGAGATTTTTATTCATTCTCAATATTGAGTTGTGTACAATGTTTTCTCCGAATCTATATTTATAGACATAAAATGGAAACGCTAATTCTAATGGGTATTAAACCCTAATAATAAAGTACATTAAAGTCTATTTTAATACAAGGATATTCACCATAAATAAATATTCATAACACTTTTCCTTGGATATCCATGAAGATAATGTACCTTGTTAAAATCTTACTAAAATAAAAACCCAGTGAGAAAAAAATTCCTAGTGAAAGGAAAAGAGTGCACACATCTTTGATACGCATAACATGTTGCCTCATTAAAACCCTTACTAGAAAAACCCATTGGGACAAAACCTCATTTAAGAAAAAAGAGTGCACGCCCCTCATGAAAAGATCGCATAAGATTATTGAATCTTCATAATTCAATATTAAATACAATCGTCAAATGTTGAAGTAGACTATGCACTAGTGAATAAATCTTCCAAATTACTGCATGAAAGGATTCGTCGAATACTATTCTTTTGAAGATCATGAGGAACGAAACTTTGGAGAAATATATTTTGTTTTGTCACATTTGATGTATTCACCTTTCGATTGAGATATAAATTTTGTATTATCTCTGCACAAGATAACTTGCATCTTATCTTGTGAAAATAATTTGCATATCTTTTGGATATGTTTAGCCAAACAAATTTTTCGGCTTTTCCTCCTGTAAAACAATTATTTCTACATGATTAGAAGAGGCATTAAGTTTTGAAACATCTGAAGGTAACGATCTTTATAACATTTAGATGGTACTTCTAGACCAACTAAGATACGATTCTTTTAAACCAAGAGAATATAAAATCATATTTATTCTCATCCAACAATTTTAGAACTATTGAGGTACTCAATAGATATGCTTTATCCATATTGAATCTTCTTTAAGATTTTTTCAGCTTATGTCCATTCTTAGACAAAAACACATATTTAAGTGCTCAATCTTTAGGTAGAGACAAAACTTGATATTAAGATTGTTTTTCTCAAATGCTTTAAATGCTCTTCATGAGTTTCCAATTTGAAGCTCAAGAGTTATAATGATATTCAAATTATCATATAAAATACATAAGAAAATATGATCATTCTTATAGTATTTTCTCAATTAGTACTCACTAAGGTGATTATACCGAATGCGACAAAATATAGATATTCAAGAGAACATATCTAAATGAATTTCTTCAGAAATTTTCAAATGCTTTTGGCACTTTAAATACTTCAAGGATAACTTTCCTTATATAGGGAGGGATCCGCAAAATAAATAGACGCATATAAAGTATTTCATAACTGCCAAAGTAATTGCATCAACTATGAAGTAATTAGATTTTTTCATAAATCATAATTCAAGTCGTATTTACGACTACTTATTTGTGCCTGACTTGCATTACACCTTTAGGTGTTTGGACCTCTGGTTCAAAAACATTCCTTTTGGAAGTTCAAAATGTCTTTCTACATTGGCAATTCAATATCTATACTTCTGATAGATTTCTATACATGATCCTCATTTTGTTTCTTTACTTCTATAGAAATATTATTTGAAAAATTATTGTCGACAACTTTTTCCGATTCTATTCCTTTCTCGTAATGATATAACTTATCGAGATCTCTTTTCAATATTTAATTTAGGTACCTGAAACTCTTCTAGAGTTTTTTTTATTAATAGTGATGCCTTGGGTCTATTTAGGAGCACCTACCTCCATTAATGACCATCTCATACAACTTTCTATTTACGAGGATTTTGATTATTGGAACCGATTTCAACTATCATGCTTCAGGCATGATTTACATCTATTTTCTCTAACACGTAGTTCAAATTTAGAGCATTGTTAGCTGGTATATGAGATTTGATTACTCACACTAGGTTAGTAAATATGCCTGACAGTTGACATGTAAAAACCTAAGTTATCTTATGAACTTCTGGTTCATATTCGAGGATCTAGATAATGATAATTCATTTTCTTTTATCCAACTTATTATTATTGTAATCACTAATTTTATCCGGGGTTGATCCATTTTTATTCTTGCAATAATGGGCTTATATATATATGTTACTACTTTCTAAACAAAAAGATTATGGGCTTTTGTTTACTTTGTTTTCATTAAAACCCAAAAACACCAAAAAATGCTACTAGTATTATCTGTTAAGTGTTAATAGTCTAATATTATACAAGTATTATTGATAACTCCCCAAAAGTAGTACATTTTCATCTATTTTACAATACTTTTTGCTAGTTTTCGAGTACACATTTTTGCATTTAGTATTAGTTTCATGCATTTTGCATAAAAAAGAGTTTAGCAGGTGCCCCTTTACGGTTAGAAGGGTTTTTATTGTTTTTGGCGCAGGTTCTATGCCAGATGGCATGGCAAAGGAATAAGGGAGAACAAAGGTCAATGCTAGGAAAGATTGCTGAGGCGGGCTAGCAGCGCAATGCAGATGGACCTACAATTGCATGCCAAGCCCCTTGACAATGATGGACAACCCGAAGGTTCCGAAGAACATGCGAATGAACCTAATCCAAAAAATCAGGAGCGGCTAGTCGGCAGGAGTTTTCTGCCACGACCTTTGGCATCACAGTGGTGACTGATGTCGACCGACCCCTTTTCTTCCCCTTTTCCTTTGGTTTATTTTAATTTTGAAGATGATGTTTGCAAATGATGAAGTTTATTTTATGGTTAACCCCCTCATCATGAACTAATTTAATAGTTGGTGAGGGGTGGATGGATGAAACGTTGTTTTTTGCTTGCTTTTATTAATTAAGAATGCTTCGGCATAAAGTTTTATTCATTTGGAAATGTCTTTACTTTTCCAAAACTTAAATGCCAAGAGACGACTGACATAGCTTGCTTATTGCAACTCAATATCATAACTGACTTGGGAGACAACGATTACTTGCCAAATTCTATGGCGAAAAGCTTCGACAAAAGATGTTCAAGTAGATGAACTTACTTCGGGAGTGAGTCTACTCCTTAGAGAGTAAAGATTGGAACTAAACTAAATTAATTAATGGGAAACATGCACTATAGACATATATGAGTTTTTTACATGATTAGTTTAAGGTATTGCTATCGACGGAGGCAATGACCATCTTTTGATTCTGCTCAATAAAACATTGCCAAAGCATGACATTATTAAAGGCTGGCATGACATAAACAACGTGAAAACCATGCATTCCTTGCCAACGCCTATCATCCACTTTTTCAAGCTCTCATTGCCAATGCTATTTTCTTTTATTTTTTTCTTTAAAATCAATTTCCATAACAATCATTTCACCCCAAAGGTAAGTAACAATTGAACAATTAAATTCCAAGACAATCCTTGTGGGATTGATACTCAGCTTAACTACTGTATTACTTGTCGACCGTGTATACTTGCACGAAAAAGGACTCGACTTGGCATTGTTTTATACATTTCCAATACTCATTTTATACCTTTTTCCAAGCATATTCCGGTCATAACAAGTTTTTGGCGCCGTTGCCGGGGATTGCAACGGAGTTGATTGTTTTAAAATTTTTGTTTGTCTATTCTTTTACTTTTTTGTTGTTTATGCCAGTGTATGACCAGAAGCCGCCCTGTGGTGGATGAGTGGCTATACGATCTGAAAATTGAGAAAACCTTGAGGAGGTTAAAGAAAAGATTTCGAGAAATGAATAATCAAGGGAATGGTGTGGTGAATAATGAAGGGAATTTACCAAACAATAATCCACTAGCACCACCTGTTGCCCCAAATGAAGAGGATGAGAGACCTATTAGAGAATATTCGGCACCTAATATTGACAATTTGATGCCAGTATTCGTTGGCACAGAGGTAAATGCTGTCAATTTTGAACATAAGCCGGTGATAATTTCTACCCTTTTAAATATAGGTCAATTTGATGGAGCACTCATTGGAGACCCAAGGCAAAATTTGAAGCAATTCATGGAGATTTTCCAATTATTCCAACAAACTGGAGTGCCTGATGATATTGTGAATTGAGGCTATTCACGTTCTCCTTAAGAGATAGAGCCAAGACATGGGTTAATTCTTTGCCACGAGGTTCAGTAAGTTCATGGGCAGACCTATGCCAAAAGTTCTCGACAAGATTTTAGCCGCTCACATTCACTACCAAGTTGAAGGGTGAGATTATTACATTTAGGCAAGCTGATGATGAAACATTATATGATGCTTGAGAGATTTAAAGACTTTCTGAGAAGGTGTCCTATGCATGGATTTCCAAATTGGACCCAAATACAAACCTTCTATAATGGGTTGAATGCACAAACACGTACTATTGTTGATGCTTCAGCAGCCGTTTCATTGCTCGATATGAAATACTCAGAGGCTGTAGAAATCCTTAAGATGATCTCAATCAATGATTTCGAGTACCCTATTGCTAGACTTGAGATTGGAACCAAAACCAGTGGAATATTGAAAGTGGATGAGCTGACATCCCTTCATGCTGAAATTGCAAATCTCACCAACATGGTGAAATCTTTGCAAAAGAAAAACGAGTCCCAAGAAGTTCAAATGTTAGATCCATTTTGCACAATCTGTGGAGAAAATCATCGTTCAGAAGATTGCCCTGCCAACCCTCAGTCGGTAAATTGTGTTGGCAATTATAATCGAAACTACAATTCTAATTCCACCACTTATAATGCAGGTTGGCGACATCACCCTAATTTGTCTTGGGGAAATCAAGGAGGCAATCAGTACAATGCTCAACAATAGAACAATAATGCTCAGCGGCAGAACAACCAGAGGCAAAATAATAATGCAATGCCAGCATTCGTTCAGAATGTAATGCCAACAAGAGCCCATAATAATTTTTAGCAAGGACAAAACCAAGGGAACTCTCTTACTGATTATATCTAGAGAAATGATGCCAATGTTCAGAGTTTGGTAGCATCAATGTGTAACTTGGAAGTTCAACTTGGATAGATTGCCAATGCTCTTAGCAATTGACCTCAGGGAACTTTGCCAAGCGACACTGAAGGTGCTAGGCGAAAAGGCAATGAGCAATATAAAGCAGTAACTCTTCGGAGTGGTAAGCAATGTGAAACAGAGATGGCTGTCAAGCCCTCAGTTCAATGCCAAAGTAACAGAACAATACCAACAGTGGATTCCAATAAAGCAGAACAAGGAATAAATGATGCCAGACCATATTCAGATCCTAGCCTATCTACAGAATCCAGAGCACATGTTGATACCGAGAAACAAAATAATGCCAGGCAGAAATCTAATGCCAACATTTCCTTGGCAAAGCTAGCACAGCCAATAGTAGTTTATCCGCCACCACCTTTTCTGGCTCGCCTTCAAAAACATAAGCAAGATTATCAATTTAAGTGTTTCTTAGAAGTGCTTAAGCAGCTGCAAATCAACCTTCCCCTAGTGGAAGCTCTTGAGCAAATGCCCAACTATGTGAAGTTCATGAAAAACATCCTAACCAAAAAGTGGAAGTTAGGAGATTTTGAGACAGTAGCCCTTACAGAAGGATGCAGTGCCATGATTCGCAACCCCTTACCACCAAAGTTGAAAGATCCAGGGAGTTTTACTATTCCTTGTACCATCAGTAATAAATTTGTTGGAAAGGCATTATGCGATTTAGGTGCTAGTATTAACTTGACGCCACTGTCTGTTTTCATGAAACTTGGCATTAAAGCAAGGTCGACAACGGTAACACTTCAGCTGGCAGATCGATCATATGCACATCCCAAGGGTAAGATTGAGGAAGTGTTGGTAAAGGTAGTCAAATTTATTTTTCCTGCCAATTTTATCATATTGGATTATGAAGCTGATGTAAATGTACTAGTCATCTTAGGCAGACCTTTTCTTGCCACGGGTAGAACTCTTATCGATGTTCATAAAGGGGAATTAACAATGTGTATGAATGACCAGAAGGTTACATTTAACATGTTTCAAGATTTGAAATGTGCAGATGAACCTGAGGAATATCAAACGGAGGAAATAATAGAGTCTATCTATAAGCTAGATTTGGCACAAATATGCCAGCGTCAGTCTGATGCCAGCATGATTGAAGACATTACCGAACTATTTGAAGAACATGATAAAACATCCTTGGAGGCTGAAAACGTGAAGTATTTTGAACAACCAGAGCTACTTGAGTTGGCTGGAAGAGAGATTGTGGCACCCAAACCATCCATTGAGGAGCCACCAACATTGGGGCTGAAAACATTTCCAGGGCACCTAAAGTATGCTTATTTAGGTAAACACTCAACTCTGCCTGTAATCATTGCTGCTGATCTCACTAATGAGCAGAAGGAAAGATTATTGGGAATATTATCAACCTATAAGCAAGCTTTGGGGTGGACCTTGGCAGACATCTGAGGTATCAGCCCAACTATTTGCATGCACAAGATCATACTTGAGGAATATCATGGTAAGACTGTTGAAGGACAAAGACGGCTAAACCCTAGTATGAAAGAGGCAGTAAAGAAAGAAATCATTAAATGGTTAGATACCAGGATCATTTATCCCATTTCTAACAGCTCATGGGTTAGCCCAGTACAGTGTGTACCAAAGAAGGGTGACATGACTATAGTCCAGAACAGCAACGATGAATTGATTCCCTCTAGGACTATCACAAGATGGAGGGTGTGCATGGATTACCGAAGATTGAATAGTGTCACAAGGAAGAACCACTTCCCACTACCTTTCATCGACCAGATGTTAGACAAGCTAGTAGGTAAAACATTTTATTGTTTTTTAGATGGCTATTCTGGATATAACCAAATTGCCATTGCTCCTAATGATCAAGAGAAAACTACCTTTACCTGTCCTTATGAGACGTTTGCCTTCAAAAGGATGCCATTTGGGCTGTGTAATGCGCCGACAACGTTTCAACGGTGCATGATGTCTATTTTTTCTGACATGATTGAGCATAACCTGAAAGTGTTTATGGAAGATTTCTCAGTGTTTGGCAAAACATTTGAGGAATGTCTTCTGAGTTTAGAGCATGTCTTGAGAAGGTGCATAGAGACGAACCTAGTGTTGAACTGGGAGAAATGCCACTTCATGGTAAATGAGGGCATTGTTCTCGGTCACAAGGTTACCAAGAGAGGTTTGGAAGTTGATCAAGCAAAAGTTGAGGTAATTAAGCAGTTGCCTCTACCTACCAACGTGAAAGGTATAAGAAGTTTTTTAGGTCATGCTGGTTTTTATCGCCAATTCATTAAAGACTTTTCAAAACTTTCTAAGCCTTTGTGTTTACTTTTAGAGAATAATACAACTTTTGCTTTTGACGATTATTGTTTAAGTGCTTTTTAGGAACTGAAGGAGAAATTAATTAACGCACCTATAGTCGTGGCCCATGATTGGAATGAGCCATTTGAGCTCATGTGCGTGCCAGCGACTATACCATAGGAGCAGTCCTAGGACAATGACATGGTAAGGTTTTTTATGCCATCTATTATGCCAGCCGAACACTGAATGGAACACAACTTAATTACTCTACAACCGAGAATGAGTTTATTGCTGTTATCTTTGCTTTTGAAAAATTTAGATCTTATCTCACTGGTAACAAAGTTGTGGTTTTTACAAATCATTCAGCGCTGAAATACCTCTTGGAAAAAAAGGATGCCAAACCAAGACTAATCCGATGGACACTCTTACTGAAGGAATTTGATCTTGAAATTCGAGATAAGAAGGGGAATGACAATGCAATAGCCGACCACCTATGATGCCTAGAACATCATTTGGAAGATGGTAAGTATGATGCCATAAGGGATGAATTTCCTGACGAGTCCCTACTTGCAGTTAGTGCTATTCCACGGTATGTTGACATTGTCAACAACCTGGCAAGCAATTTGATGCCACCAGACTTGGCATATAACTTGCGGAAGTGTTTCCTAAGAGAGGCTCGGCAGTACTATTGGGATAAGCCCATACTATTTAAGCAATGTGCCGACCAGGTAATTCACCAGTGTGTGCCAGAAGAAGAACAACATAGTATTTTGCAACTATGCCATGTAGCACCGTACGAAGGTTATTTATATCGTGTGCTCGTCTCATAGAGACATGATTTATAAATTAATTAAGTTAATTTATGATTATTTTTTAGAGCCTTAGTTAGGTTTAGGTTCTAATTAACTTAGTGAATTTAAATTTATCCTTGGCTTTTTGGGATAAATGTTAAATTCATTAAATTAATTGAACATTTCTTAATCACTTTTAGGATAAAATTAATTGCAAATTTAGATTGACATTTAATTTAAAACCATGATTAATTAACTTGATTTATTTTAAATAGTATTCTTGGCATATTGGAACACTAGTTTAAAATCGATTGAATTAATTATCATGTTACAAGATAACTCATAATCTGTTAGGGTTTTCTAGCCATTTTTAGGGTTAATTAATTTAGGATTAATATTAGAATCACCTAATTAGTAACTAGATCACTAATTGGATCTTCCATAACTTGGGCCTTTTAGGTTAGTGCCTTAGGTGGGCTTTTTGTGTGATTATCTTTAAGCCTTTATTTGCCATCCATTTTATTTGTCATCATTTGGCCCATTTAGTTTACATGATAATTAACTTAAATCATAAAAAGAGCGGTATTCATTAATTCTGATATTTGTCTCGTAACAGTCTGAGCTTAAAGGATGTTGACCAAATATTTGAATTAATCCTTACCGACTCAAGGTAAAATTAAAACTTAACCAAATCATTATATCATATCTTAATTTCTTGCATCATGCATAAAGGTGACGTGCATGATTCGAACCATAAACTAACACGGTAGTTAGGCTTATATGATGTCAGTTTAGTCTAGGGTCTGATGTGTCGTCAACCTTATTAATTAAATGTCTAATTAATTTGAACTTGCCAATTTGATAAAGCCCGTCCAATTAAGGTTAATTTTCAATTAAAGGTCACCGAATTAAATTCCTTTCAAATTTCGACAATTTCCTTCGATTAAAAGCAACAAATATTTTAGCATCGATTTTCGGGCGTGATGGGGGTGCTAATCCTTCCCCACACGTAACCAACTCCCAAACCCTTTCAAAATGAATCTCTAGTTTTGTGGTGTCCGGCCTACCTTACCCAAGTGGCCGGTGGCGACTCCAAGTCTTTATTATTTTCAAAAACTTAAAAGAAGAAGGGAGCTAATTGTGAGAACTTCAAAGAAGAAGACTAAATTAGAAATGGACCAAATTGAATATATAATGGAAATTCATTATTTCATGGTGAAATAAATCAAATTTGTGGACAATACACATGTCCTCCAAAGCCTACCCTAACCGGCCACTATGAATAAACCCATCTTCTTCATTTGTACATCAAACCTAAAATACCATTGAGAGAAAGGAGAGAAAATGCAAGCTTAATCCATGTGGGGATTGTGATAAAGCTTTGAAATTGTGTTCAATTTTAAGGTAATGTTTAGTGTTCATGAATTCCTTTTTGATTTTGTGATTATAACAACTTGTTTGGCTTGAGAAATGTTAGATTGATTGCTGGAAATTGGGAATTGATTTAGAGTCTTGTATGTGTTCTTATATTGAACCGATTGGTGTATATGTCTAGTGAGAACACATTAGAATCGACTGGCCTTTGAAATTGAGGTTGTCATTAACCAAATTGATGGTGAAATGTTATGCTAGTTGCTGGAAAAATTTGGATGATAATTAGAATGGATGATTGATATGTGAATTGAAATTCTTGTTGCTGGAAATTCTAGTGAGATGATGTCTTAATGAACCAATTCGAAAATATTGCTCAATTGCCCTGTTTTTATATGTTTGACACATAATTTGACTAACTTAGACATGTATGAGTGAGCATATGTGCTAAACAATCATGTTAGAATCCTTGTCTATGTGATTAATGAAGCTAGAATCAAGCTTAAGGAAATCTGTCCAGAAAACTCTGTTTCGGGCAGTAAGTTAAAAAATTTGTAGAAAATCACATAGACCAAATTAGGGAATAAATCTTATATGTACAGAATCATGAGTATGTCTAGTTTCGTATGCAACAAACGGAATCAAATTCCGAGTTATAAAACAGTTTGTAGAGATTAATCTCTAAGGACAGTGCAAACTGTCTAGTGGCATAATTTGGTTTGTCTTTAAATAAAAAACTGTATTAATTCGTAAAGAATAAAAATACAAGGCCTATATGGTTAGAAAGAAAATTAAGTTAACTTTCTAACGGTGTAAACGGTTCGAAATTACGGAATAAAAGATATGAACATTTAAGCAAGTAGTGCACATGCTGCCAGGCAGCAACAGTTTAGACGTTTTGATGATGTTAAAATGTATATATATGTGTGTGCTTGTATGACAGCCTAGGACAGTTTGGATGAATGAATTATGTGTATTGCTGTCCTGTTTTGAAGTTAAACGAATGTACCTTGTCTTGACCTTGATTTAATTGTATGAAATGTTAGAACGAGAAGAGGACATTGGAGAAGGGTCTAAGGAGGAGCATTCGAAAGCTAAACAAAAGGGGATAGTCTTTCGAGACTAAGCTAGCTTGGAGTATTGTGAGTGTAGTTTAATATAGGGTTAGGACTTAGGTCCTAACCAAATATGCATGTCTACTTTCTTGTTATCTCTATGCCTTGTTAATGATCTTGACTTAAACTTGGTTGTGATTAAAAGGGAAGAATGGCTTAAGCTAAAACTTGAGATCTAATAGTAACATGTATATTGTTGAATTATTTAGGAAGAAAAGTGAAAACAAATGCTTGAATCTTGATGCCTTGGCTGTGATCAATTCGAATGAATGCTTGAATGTATCTCTATGATTTAGATACATGTTAACATGATATAAATCATGAAATAAAGGCCTTGCTTGATGCCTAGAGATGGCATATGTTAATTGCTTGCTTTAATGACAAGTTAAATTGCAAAGTGTAGAGCTAAGGCTCAATTGGCCTAAGGGCTATATATATAACCATTATCTTGCAATGTATCACTCGAATTGATCCTTGAATAAGCTATTGCTTGACTTGAACAGGTAATACTTGAATAAGTGATTCATAATTGAACAAACCTTGGTTGTTAGTGGTCATAAGTAGGATGGCATTCCATAGAGTCTAGAGCTCTTTTACGTTGGGTGGACTACGGTCCAGTGCTAAGGCCCGTAAATGGCGACAATAAGAGGGAAGTGTGATTGGTCTTTGGCGACAGTAGGAGGGTAATGACCAGTAACTTGTTATTTGGCGACAGTTTGGTTGGTGACTCGTTACCTAGACAACTATATACCAAGGATTGAGTTAAAAGAGATAACAATTAAGAATGTTACCATGGAATTTACTTGTTGCTTGAAATGCAAAACTCGAAATGGTTAATGTTTACACTTGAATTTGTCTTGCATAAAAGTACCACTTGTAATTGTTACTTGAAAGACAAGCCTTGAAATGAAATGTGATCATACTTGACTTGAGAAATATGAATATTGCTTGAATATGTTATTGATTGAATTGAAGTGTGTTAAAGCTTGAACTATGATCAATGTCTATTGCTTGCTATATGATTGGTTACTTGAATGGCTTATGATCTCACTTGAATCGTTATGTACCTGAATGTCTTGCTTGAAATGATATGTTACGTGACTTGAAAGCTAAAGTATGTATAAAGCTTGAGTTCGATTGCTACAAACCTTGTCTAGGTTCAACTTGACTAACCGATAATTGCCTCAATAATTGGATAGAACTAGATTACTACCTCACTAAGTACATTTTGTACTTATCACTCTCGTTTCCACTCTTCCCTAACTACAGGTTGGTTGACTCGAAGTATTCTCCTGGTTTTGACGCTTCTTTCTTGTGCCTGAAGCGCAGTACAAGCCAAGCTAGAGTATGGATCTATACTTGTTTTGTAATACTCCTAGTTGGTGGCACCTAGTCTTGTATATAGTTAAGCTAGGTCATGCATTTTGCTACTTGAAAATTGTATATATGAACTTGTTTTGGCCTTAAACGTTAGGAAGGATTAGTGGCTAAACTTAAAGTGTGTAATAACAACATTTTCATATGCATGAAATGGATTAAGCTGCACATACTTTTGATATTAGCTCGAAATGAATTGAAAATGTTCTAGTTATTGTATGCCATTTGAATACTATACATGGTCATTTGATTTAGCACTTGATAATCTTGAATGTAAATTGAAAATGATTAACCAAAGTGGTAACCTATAATGAATAAGAAGCATGCTCATGCTTGTATGATTAAATGTGATTATGATGGTTAAGTTCCTTGCTAGCTGCTCAAATCATCGATTAGTGATGAGTTCTTGAAAGTTTTTAAACGATTCATGTTTCCATTAACGCTCCTGAGCTGGCTCAACATCGGGCTTATACATTCACCGGTACTGATGAAGCCAACCCTGAAGTAGCTGAGTATTGGCTAGAGGCTACTACTCGAATCTTGACCAAGCTATTACCTTGTTCTGATGAACATAAGCTCGAATGTGCCATAGACCTATTGGCAGACGAAGCTTTGAGCTGGTGGGAAACTACAACCCTGACTGCTCTTTCTGACGCTGTTACTTGGAAATTATTTCTCGAAGAATTCAAGAAGAAGTATATCAGTGAACAATACTTAGCCGAGCGTCGGAAACATTTCTTGTACTTGAAGCAAGGTGGCCGACCCATTAAACAATATGTGAGCAACTTTTGCAAGTATTGCAAGTATGGGTCGGAGTATATCAAGATAGATGTAGACAAGTGTAGAATGTTCATTGACAGACTCAACGATAAATTAAGTCCGATATTTACTGCCCTGGGTATCACCGACTTCCAGAGTTTGGTGGATCGAGGCAAAGATGAAGGCCTCAGAGAAGCATAAAAGTGGCAGTACCTGGAAAGATAAAAGATCCAGGAATGAAGACAAGCCTAATGGCAGTCTAAGAAGCCTAAACATCATCGAGAGAACTCTTCCACCTTTACTCCTGTTCATAAGATTAATTTCATACCAAGACCTTAATCGGTATCCAATCCTTCAGCCTCGATCATTTATGTTAATAGTAAGGGGAATTCTGGTAAAGCTGCTCAACTCCTTACTTGCAAGTTCTGCTAGAAGCACCACTTGGGCCAGTGTACAACTCAATCAAAACTATGCTATTTGTGTGGATCTTTGGATCACTACATAAGGGATTACCCTCAGAATCCTAACAAGCTTCCGAGTCAAACTCTTGTAAATGCTAGCTCTGTACCATCATTCCGAGGCAGAGGACCTAGATAAGCTCAGTCTGGGAATTTGGGAAAGAACAAAGGTCAAAACTTGAACACTACTCATCAGGAATCTCGGGCTCCTGCTCAAATCTACCACATCCGGGGAAAAGAAGATGAAGAATCACCTAATGTCATAGCAGATACCGTTGAGTTAAATACAAGTCATGTTTATGCTTTAATAGACTCGAGATCTACACACTCATTTGTTTGTTCATCCTTGATTGTGAAATTAAATTTGAAGCCTGAAACTGTAAACCAAGGTCTAGTAGCTTCGAACCCTATAAGGGGAATTACAACCATAAACTTCATTTGTAAAGATTGTCCCTTGTACATTCGAAACATACCCTTTCTTGTTGATCTTTATGTACTACTATCATGTAAATTTGATCTAGTATTGGGACTAGACTGGTTAGGGAAACACCAAGCCTGGGTAGATTGCCAAAATAAGAGACTTTATCTCCAAGGTTTATGAAAGGAATCCATCCTTCTTATTGATAAGAAACCTACCTCAATCTTTGCTGTCATGGTTATACAAGATGAAATTGATTTTGGTCTACTAAACATGCCAATTGTATCTGAATTTCCTGATGTTTTTCCCAAGGAACTCCATGGTCTCCCTCCAACTAGAGAAGTAGAGTTCGGGATTGATGTTCAGCCTGGAACGAATCCAGTGTCCATCACACCCTATCGAATGGCACCAATTGAGTTGAAGGAACTCAAGAAGAAACTTTAAGAGTTACAAGACAAGGGTTTCATTAGACCCAGTTCGTCTCCCTAGGGTGCTCCAGTCTTGTTTGTAAAGAAGAAAGACGAGACTATAAGACTCTGTATTGATTACAGACAATTGAACAAACTCACCATCAAGAATAGATATCCTCTACCAAGGATTGAAGATCTTTTCGATATTGCAGTGTTTTCAAAGATCAATCTTCAATCGGGATACTATCAAATGAGGGTAAAAGAAGAAGATATACCCAAGACAGCCTTTCGGACTCGTTATGGACATTATGAATTCCTCGTAATGTCATTCGGGTTAACGAATGCTCTGGCTGCATTCATGGATCTCATGAATCGTGTATTCAAGCCTTATCTCGATAAGTTCGTGGTCATCTTTATCGATGACATTTTGGTGTATTCTCAGAATAAGGAAGAACACATTGAACACCTCCAAATTGTGTTGCAAACCCTCCAAGAACGTCAACTATTTGCAAAGTTTGCCAAATGCAAATTTTGGCTATCGGAAGTGTCATTTCTTTGACATGTTATCTCGGTAGAAGGGATCAAAGTAGATCCAAGAAAGATTCAATCTATCATGGATTGGAGATATTCGAGGAATGTGGGTGAGGTCAGAAGCTTTCTCGGTTTAGCTGGATACTATCGACGATTTGTCAAAGGCTTTTCCTCTATAGCCGTACCCTTGACTAAGCTACTCCGCAAAGATGAACCATTTGTTTGGTCGGAGAACCAACAAAGAAGCTTTGATCAGCTTAAACAAGCCCTTACTCATGCTCTGGTTCTTATCCAACCAAAATCAGGAAAAGAGTTCACCGTTTATAGTGATGCATCTCATTTGGGGCTAGGTTGTATCCTAATGCAAGACGGGAAAGTGGTAGCTTATGCCTCACGTCAGTTAAAGCCACATGAATCAAACTACCCTACACACGATCTGGAATTGGCAGTCATCGTGTTCGCACTTAAAATCTGGAGGCATTACTTGTATGGAGAGAAGTGCAACTTGTATACGGATCATAAAAGTCTCAAGTACCTCATAACTCAAAATGACTTGAATCTAAGGCAAATAAGATGGCTAGAACTGCTTAAAGATTACGATTTGGTCATAGACTACAATCTGTTGAAAGCAAATGTGATTGATGATGCCCTTAGTCGCAGACCATACTTGGGTTAACCCTCGATTCTAAATATTAGACGTTATCTTGAAACAATCCATTCCTAACTCGTATAAGTAACCTTGTGAATTTTTCGTAGCTTCCTTGGCAATCAATGCTAATTTCCGTTTATGCAAAGGACGGAAATTCCTATCTGAACTCCAAGTTCAATCTAGTCTAATCTCGAGAATCAAAGATCTCCAGCAAACTGATCCAGATCTTTAGAAGATCATGTTAAAGCTAGATTCAGAACCTAATCCTGAATTCTCTATTAAGCCGAATGGACTTCTCTATTTTAAGGATAGAGTATGTGTTCCCGATAATGAAGAACTCAAGAAAGAGATGTTACAAGAAGCTCATCAAAGTTCTTTCTTGATGCATCTGGGATCGGTCAAAATGTATAAAGACCTAAAACCACTGTATTGGTGGTCAGGCGTGAAGTCAGCTATTACAAACTTTGTATCAAAGTGTCTGACTTGTCAAAGGGTTAAAGCTGAGCACAGAGCATCTACGGGACTGCTTCAACCTATCAAATTTCCTCAATAGAAATGGGACCATATAACTATGGATTTTGTTACTGGTCTTCCTTCAACCCTAAGAAAAAGCGATGCTATGTGGGTGATCGTTAATATATTCTCAAAATCTGCGCACTTCATCCCTGTTCGAATGAACATGAGATTGGATGTCTTGGACGAATTATACATTTGTGAAGTGATTCGGTTACACGGTGTACCTACAGCTATAATCTCTGATTGAGACCCCAGATTTTCTTCTCGGTTTTAGAAATCCTTGCAAAAGGCTTTAGGGTCTAAAGTGCATCTTAGCATAGCTTTTCATCCTCAATCTGACGGAAAATCAGAAAGGATAATTCAAGTACTCGAAGATATGTTGCGTGCATATGTAATAGACTTCGGAAAGAACTGGGAAATGTCTCTATCCCTAGTAGAGTTTGCTTACAATAATTGCTACCAGACATCTATTTAGATGGTACCATTTGAAGCCTTATACGAGAGGAAATGTAGAACTCCCTTATATTGGTCTGAATTGGGAGAGAACAAAGTTTTAGGACCTCAACTGCTTAGGGAAACTAAAGAACAAGTACAGATTATTCATAGCCGATTGAAGGCAGCTTTTGATCGGCAGAAAGCCTATGTAAACTTGGAAAGAAGAGATATTCAGTACAATGTAGGAGACAAGGTCTTCCTTAAAGTATCTCATTGGAAGAAGGTCTTCAGGTTTGGAAGAAAAGGAAAGGTCAGCCCCCGGTTTATCGGACCCTTCAAAATCATTGAAAGGATAGGACCAGTGGCCTATTGTTTAGCTCTTCCTAGTGAGTTCGATAAGATCCATAATGTGTTTCATGTATCTATGCTAAGAAGATACAGATCTGATCCATCTCACGTATTAGAACCTGAAGAAGTTGAATTGAACCCTGATTTGTCATACGAAGAAGAACCGGTACAAATTCTTGATGGAGAAGTAAGAAGATTGCGCAACAAGTCAGTTACTCTTATGAAAGTTCTTTGGAAGAATCATAAGAGTAATGAAGCCACTTGGGAACCCGAATCAACTATGAGGAAGCAATACCCTCATCTCTTCTCCTCAGGTAAATTCGAGGACAAATTTTTTTAAGGGGGAATTGTAATATCCTTAAACCGGGACTAGAAATTGTTACCACTATTTAAACTTATTAGCTAATCAAACTATGTCCTAATTGAATGGAAGAAGGGAGCTAATTGTGAGAATTTAAAAGAAGAAGACTAAATTAGAAATGGACCAAAATGGATATATAATGGAATTCATTATTGCATGGTGAAATAAATCAAATTTGTGGACAATACACATGTCTTCCCAAGTCTACCCTAACCGGCCACTATGGATAAACCCATATTCTTCATTTGTTCATCAAACCTAAAACACCATTGAGAGAAATGAGAGAAAATGCAAGCTTAATCCATGTGGGGATTGTGATAAAGCTTTGAAATTGTGTTCAATTTTAAGGTAATGTTTAGTGTTCATGAATTCCTTTTTGATTTTGTGATTATAACAACTTGTTTGGCTTGAGAAATGTTAGATTGATTGCTAGAAATTGGGAATTGATTTAGAGTCTTGTATGTGTTCTTATATTGAACCGATTGGTGTATATGTCTAGTGAGAACACATTAGAATCAAATGGCCTTTGAAATTGAGGTTGTCATTAACCAAATTGATGGTGAAATGTTAATCTAGTTGCTGGAAAATTTTGGATGATAATTAGAATGGATAATTGATATGTGAATTGAAATTCTTGTTGCTGGAAATTCTAGTGAGATGATGTCTTAATGAACCAATTCGAAGATATTTCTCAACTGCCCTGTTTTTATATGTTTGACACATAATTGGACTGACTTAGACATGTATGAGTGAGTATATATGTTGAACAATCATGTTAGAATCCTTGTCTAAGTGATTAATGAAGCTAGAATCAAGCTTAAGGAAATCTATCCAGAAAATTATGTTTCGAGCAGTAAGTTTAAAAATTTGTAGAAAATCACATAGACCAAATTAGGGAATAAATCTTATATGTACAGAATCATGATTATGTCTAGTTTCGTATGCAACAAACGATATCGAATTCCGAGTTATAAAATAGTTTGTAGAGATTAATCTCTAAGGACAATGCAAACTGTCCAGTGGCATAATTTGGTCTGTCTTTAAATAAAAAACTGTATTAATTCGTAAAGAATAAAAATACAAGGCCTATATGGTTAGAAAGACAATTAAGTTAGCTTTCTAACGGTGTAAACGGTTTGAAATTATGACGTACGAAATAAAAGATATGAACATTTAAGCAAGTAGTGCACATGCTGCCAGGCAGCAACAGTTTAGACGTTTTGATGATGTTAAAATGTATATATATGTGTGTGCTTGTATGACAGCCTAGGACAGTTTGGATGAATGAATTATGTGTATTGCTGTCCTGTTTTGAAGTTAAACGAATGTACCTTGTCTTGACCTTGATTTAATTGTATGAAATGTTAGAACGAGAAGAGGACATTGGAGAAGGGTCGAAGGAGGAGCATTCGAAAGCTAAACAAAAGGGGATAGTCTGTCGAGACTAAGCTAGCTTGGAGTATTGTGAGTGTAGTTTAATATAGGGTTAGGACTTAGGTCCTAACCAAATATGCATGTCTACTTTCTTGTTATCTCTATGCCTTGTTAATGATCTTGACTTAAACTTGGTTGTGATTAAAAGGGAAGAATGGCTTAAGCTAAAACTTGAGATCTAATAGTAACATGTATATTATTGAATTATTTAGGAAGAAAAGTGAAAACAAATGCTTGAATCTTGATGCCTTGGCTGTGATCAATTCGAATGAATGCTTGAATGTATCTCTATGATTTAGATACTTGTTAACATGATATAAATCATGAATTAAAGACCTTGATTGATGCCTAGAGATGGCATATGTTAATTGCTTGTTTGAATGACAAGTTAAATTGTAAAGTGTAGAGCTAAGGCTCAATTGGCCTAAGTGCTATATATATAAGCATGATCTTGCAATGTACCACTCGAATTGATCCTTGAATAAGCTATTGCTTGACTTGAACATGTAATACTTGAATAAGTGATTCATAATTGAACAAAGCCTTGGTTGTTTGTGGTCATAGGTAGGATGGCATGCCATAGAGTCTAGAGATCTTTTGTGTTGGGTGGACTACGGTCCAGGGCTAAGGCCCGTAAATGGCGACAGTAGAAGGGAAGTGTGATTGGTCTTTGGCGACCGTAGGAGGGTAATGACCAGTAACTTGTTATTTGGTGATAGTTTGGTTGGTGACTCGTTACCTAGACAACTACATACCAATGATTGAGTTAAAAGAGATAGCAATTAAGAATGTTACCATGGAATTTACTTGTTGCTTGAAATGCAAAACTTGAAATGGTTAACGTTTACACTTGAATTTTTCTTTCATAAAAGTACCACTTGTAATTGTTACTTGAAAGACAAGCCTTGAAATGAAATGTGATTATACTTGACTTGAGAAATATGAATATTGCTTGAATATGTTATTGATTGAATTGAAGTGTGTTAAAGCTTGAACTATGATCCATGTTTATTGCTTGCTATATGATTGGTTACTTGAATGACTTATGATCTCACTTGAATCGTTGTGTACCTGAATGTCTTGCTTGAAATGATATGTTACGTGACTTGAAAGCTAAAGTATGTATAAAGCTTGAGTTCGATTGCTACAAACCTTGTCTAGGTTCAACTTGACTAACCGATAATTGCCTCAATAATTGGATAGAACTAGATTACTACCTCACTAATTACATTTTGTACTTATAACTCTCGTTTCCACTCTTCCCAAACTACATGTTAGTTGATTTGAAGCATTCTCCTGATTTTGAAGCTTCTTTCTTGAGCCTGAAGCAAAGTATAAACCAAGCTAGAGTATGGATCTATACTTGTTTTGTAATACTCCTAGTTGGTGGCACCTAGTCTTGTATATAGTTAAGCTAGGTCATGCATTTTGCTACTTGAAAATTGTATATATGAACTTGTTTTGGCCTTAAATGTTAGGAAGGCTTAGTGGCTAAACTTGAAGTGTGTAATAACAACATTTTCATATGCATGAAATGGATTAAGCTGAGCATACTTTTGATATTAGCTCGAAATGAAATGAAAATGTTCTAGTTATTGTATGCCATTCGAATACTATACATGGTCATTTGATTTAGCACTTGATAATCTTGAATGTAAATTGAAAATGATTAACCAAAGTGGTAACCTATAATGAATAAGAAGCATGCTCATTCTTGTATGATTAAATGTGATTATGATGGTTAAGTTCCTTGCTAGCTGCTCAACTCATCGATTAGTGATGAGTTCTCGAAAGTTTTTAAACGAATTCGTGTTTCCAGTAACGCTCCCGAGCCGGTTTACTCCTAAACCGTGGTAGGGGTGTTACATGATAATTAACTTAAATCATAAAAAGGGAGGTATTCATTAATTCGGATATTTGTGTCGTAACAGTCCGAGCTTAAAGGATGTTGACCAAATATTTGAATTAATCCTTACCGACTCAAGGTAAAATTAAAACTTAACCATATCATTACATCATATCTTAATTTATTGCATCATGCATAAAAGTGACGTGCGGGATTCGAACCATAAACTAACACGACAGTCAGTCTTATATGATGCCAGTTTAGTCCAGGGTCCGATGTATTGTCAACCTTATTAATTAAATGTCCAATTAATTTGAACCCGCCATTTTGATAAAGCACATCCAATTAAGGTTAATTTTCAATTAAAGGTCACCGAACTAAATTCCTTTCAAATTTTGACAATTTCCTTCGATTAAAAGCAACAAATATTTTGGTACCGATTTCTGGGCGTGATGGGGGTGTTAATCCTTCCCCACACGTAACCAACTCCCAAACCCTTTCAAAACGAATCTCTACTTTTTTGGTGTCCGGCCTACCTTACCCAAGTGGCCGGTGGTGACTCCAAGTCTTCATTGTTTTCAAAAACACGAATTTTCAAAAGTGATTCCCATGAAATTAAATTTCTTATAAAAAACGAGTGTGATACATTTAGTAGTTTTCAAAAGACGTCACTACGATTATCTCCCCTGATATTGAGAAAAATCATGTCATAAATGATTCTCCAATTAATGTTTAATAATTTAAACATAAAAAGAGACTCACACGCAATATATTTTCAACCTTTTTATATACCCATTTTGTTTGTTGTGGTGGAGTAATTCAACTATATGTCGCACATTCTAAAATGAGAAAATAATGGCTTCTGACCAAAAACCAATCATAATAGGGAGTTTATTATAACTTGTTGGCTTGATGCGTATAAATGTTGCTATATGTGAAATACCATATAGATAATAAATGTTTTGTTTTCATAGTTTAGCTATTAAAGATGAGACATCCAATCAAAACTTTGTTCAACTATTTTGTTCATAATCAATAGGCTTTGTAACAATTATTGCAACTGATATAGCCTAAAATATAAACCCACTAGCTTTTGCAAGACGAATAGTCTAATTGCATAATCTGAAATTTTTTTAATCATTCTCACAAACTTCTGATTGTAAGTTGATAATACCTATGTAGATGCATCTACTAAAATCATATAATAACTTTCCACATTTGTAGATATATGGGCTCATATTTCATTCAAATATGCAAGACATGCAATCTCAACTTTAGTACAAGAACTTCAAGTTCTTTTGGTAAGTGAGATCTTAATAATTTTCTTTGAGAACAAGCAACACAAGAACTTCGTGTTCTTTTTGTAAGTGGAATTTAATCAATTCCTTTGAGAAAAAGCACCACAAGAACTTCAGGTTCTTTTAATAAATGTGCATATAAATCTCAATAATTTTCACATTATTATCGATTAAGATAGTCTAACTGATCATGCCAAATATATATATGTTTATATATATTTCTGAATTTGTAAACTTCTAGTTTATCATAACATGTGATTCGGTCTCACTCGTACATGTCTTGTACAAATTTTAAAATACAAGCTTCCTTGAAACTTGATAATACATTGTCCATAAAAAATTGTTCCTTTGAATAGGAATATATTTAGCTCATCTGGAGCTTTCAATTAAAACTATTCTTTTGGTAGCAATATATAGCTCTTCTAGAGCTTTCAACTGATTTTTCACTTACCAAAATTTATATCCACATTAGCTTATTTCATATGCCATTTGATAACTTATGTTATTTATATTTCCCGAAGGATTATTTTGAGAACTCTTATTGTTCTCGTAAAATTTTCACTTATGATGGTGAAGATAATATAACCATTTGCAAAAATTATTGCAATATTCACATTTATGCATTTTTCATAATGTGCTTTCTCTCAAGTACTTATTGCTCTTATGGAGCATCAATATTTTCAGTACTTTGAGATATAATACTCATATTTTCCCTTGCATTTAAATGGGAAAATATTTCTTATGCTTCTGCTAAGCATAAATCGTCACCATAGATTGTATTTGATAAGTAATCATGTTTAACAAAATAAATAAATATCATAATATATATATATAACGTAATTAATTAATGCGTAAAGTAAATAAACATAAAGCAAAGTAAATTTAAAGATCAATAATTCTCTTCAAGGTTATGAGAAAAATTAGAAGATGATTTATTCCCTTCAAGGTTTATAAGAAAATCAACAACGTCTAAATGAGTTGGACCAATATCATCTTCGTCATTTTCGCAAACAAAATTTGCTTCTATTTTCTTCCCTTTATCATTCAATGATTGTTGATTTTTCAGCATACGGAAAGTACGAGACCAATAGTTTATAACATCGCATTGGTAATAAAAAGGATTTCACTTCCTTAGAATGATCTTTATCACTTTTGTCATCCTTATAACCCCACTTCTAGTGGGTATAAACATTCTTAAAATAACCATATTGTCTATGTCTATGTTCATGGCTTCAATCATGACCACAAATACTAACGTGACCTTTATTCTTTCCATTATATAATCTCACATTCACTTCAAGAAATGGAGTGGAGCCAGTGGGCCTTTAAAACCTTTTCACGATATTGTATCTGAGGACAACATTAATTACGTGAAAAGTGGAGTATATTTTTATTAACATATCCTCATCATTAATACTCTGACCACATAACTTCAGTTGTGAAGTAATTTGGATCATATCGGAGTTATATCACTAATTGAATACTAATTTACCATGTTTGCATTCACTTTATGGAATGAAACATATCCAATAATCTCATGAAATAAACATAATGCTTGCATTCACTTCAGGGAATGCCTCCCATAAAAATTCGTATCAAGATGATTTTTTGCAACCTGAACTTTAAGAGAAGTCTATAGTCGAGCTTTTTGACGTAAAAGAATTATTGCTTTCAAGCAAATATAGACTTTATAACAATCTTCTTGTAGATTCAAAATTACTATGATTTATCGCACTTTAAAATCGTAGTTTAAAGAATAAAAATAAAAGTAGAGTTTAGCAATAATGATTTTCTTCTCAAGGAAAATGCAGACATAACAAATGATCAAGACAACTTCCCATAATTTCTTTACGTATGTCTCTTACCAAGCCATTCAAACATATCATGCAAAATTCAAAACACGGTTAAAAACATCAAATCTCATCATTAGAATAAAATAAATTAATAATGATATTTAGTTATGAACTAAAAAAATAAGAAAATCTTAATACGTTTGCATCAATAACATTCTTACTACACAAATCTGATATTAAATCATATGAATAAAAGTACGAAGGATCATACCCCTGTTTTTTCTTTTGAAGAAAAGGCGCGCACCATGTTCACTTAACAAGTTTGATGCATGATTTCTTGTTTTACCCAAATAGATTTGAATCTCATTTGTTGTTATTTATTTTAAAGAAAATACAACTTTCAACATTATCAAGATAAAATAGAATAATACTAATAAAAATATTATTTTAAAGAAAATGGTGCCACTCTTTGGCTACACTAACATAGAGCAACCAATGATTTTTTAAAAATTAAAAATCAAGTTAAAGATCAAGAGAGAAAGATACTCGATAATTAAAATATAATTAAGGGAGAAAAACTTATCTTTGATTCATGCTAGGATCAAATTCTTTTCTATAACTCATTTAGGATTCGAACGAAAAACACCTCAGTTGGTTTGAATCTCATGTTGATAACGTGTTACGAATAAAATAAAAAAGAACAAGAACAAGAACAAAGAGATGAGAGAAATAGAGAGATTTTTATTCATTCTCAATATTGATTGGTGTACAATGCTTTCTCCAAATCTATATTTATAGGCATAATATGGAAACCCTAATTCCAATAGGTAATTAAACCCTAATAATAAAGTACATTAAAATATTTTTTAATACATGAATATTTACCATAAATAAATATTCATAACAAAACTCTATATTTTGCCATTTTATTTGTTAATGTCACGGATTGGGCAAATATTAAGGTTGGATAGATTTAGAAAAGGAGTGGGGTTAGCAAAGCCAAGGTACATTACAATTTTACAAATAGGTTTCCCCTACACGTTCTGAAGCACACAATAATCATTTAAATGGATATTTTATATAGGTTACCTACCAAAGCAAGGTTCATGAAGATGGGGATTGTTGTTGATAACCATTGCATAGATGGTGAAACTATAGATCATTTATTCTTTGAGTGTGCTTACTGCTTACTCAAGGGTACGTTAGATTCAGATTTTAAAAATGTGTAGAGTGGACAGAAATGTTATGAGATGGGATGCTGAGTTATGTTGGGCCAACTCTCGACTAAAAGGTAAATTGCTTATAGTTTGGACTACTTTTGTTTATGGCATGTGGAGAGAGAGAGGAATTCTCAATAGTTTAAAGGCCAAGCTAAAGAGGCTACACTGATAGTTGATATTGTACATGAGATAGTTAGGGTCAAATTGTTACAGAAATGCATAGCTAGGAATGATACTGATAATGCTCAATTATGTTTAGATTAGGGTATCATTTGATCACCTCATTCTGGTTAAAAACGTTTTCTTTGTATCAGCTTTGATGTTTCTTGGATTATACATGCGTAATTTATCCACAAATATAAATAAAAACCAGATTGGTTGTCAATATCCTATTTATTGGGATGATCAATCAATGGTGAAAGTGGCCAAGATGGGGTGAATTGACAATTAAAAAGGTTTATAAGCAAATTGAAAAATAAAAAGATATGAGACACAAGAGTTATAGTGGTTCAACCTTCTAACAAGATTTACATCCACTACCTTAGTTTCTCACTAAGGATTTTCCGTCCCCTTTTCTAGGCTAAAGAGGCAACCTTTTACAACCTCAAAGCTGTCTACCCAAAACTTTGAGAACAACTCTCTTTTACAAGAAATAGAATAGCAAGCTGAAAATCCTTTCAAAGGTGAAATGTTTGCCTAATTACAAGTTCACTTAAACCCCAACACTTGAATAAAATGAATACAATTATGAACACTCAAGTGAGTTACAAGATTTGACTCAAGCTCAAAGATGGTTGGATTTGTGCTTGAATGCTTAAGACTTGTTCAAATGTTGTTGTTGTAGCTTTGAAGACTTGATTATATACCCTTTCATTCATTTTTAACCATTTGGGTAGTTGAGATCATCAATACAACCATTGGGCTATATTTTTATGACAATAAATACTGTCTGCCAACTCTCGGTATTGGTACGCGAGCTTCCCGTATCAGTATCTGTTATAAGAAGAAAGAGCTATAGTATAAAGGGGCACCGATACTCGAGATGGCGTATCAGTACGAAAAGTATATTTTATAAAGGGACATTGTACGGGCTAAGCCCTATCGGTACTAGTTTTGCTTACTGGAATCTGAGAATGAAAAAGATTTCGGTACGCCTAAGGGCATATCGGTACGGTATAACCACTTTTCAAACTTATGGTTCCAATAAACTGGCAAGGGTAACGGTCAAAAATTTATTATCAAAGATCTTGAAAATCTAAACACCCCGTATCGGTACGCATAAAGCCATACCAATACTCAAAGGCCATTTGGTTCCCGGGTATGAATGACGTACTGATTCGGCTACAAGCGTATCAGTACACAATAGCCATTAAGTATAAAATTGTTTTTCAATAGCTAAAATCCGTATCGATACGGTCAGAAGTGTATCGATACGCCTGGACAAAACTTGGCCATTTGAGTACAAAAACACTTAGAAAATATTTGGGATTTTAGTTTTTGACTTATAAACAATTTTAAGTTCGAATCCTTGTCATTTTGTAAGACTTTTTGAGTACTTAAAAATTTATCCAATTTTACAAATTGGTCCTTGAAATCCTTGTTATACCAAAATCAAAATATAGGTTTTACAATCTCCCACTTTTTGATATAACAAAACCAAAGTAAATTTTTAAGTCTATTTGAAAATTTAATCTTAATTTCTTCTTTTTTTTGCTAGATCAAAATCAATAGGGTAAATAAAGCAAGATATAAAACAATGAATAACTCTAAGCATAATTTAAACAACATAAATATTATAAATTTAAAGCATTGTTCAAAGCAACATAATAATCCGACTTAAACTTAAAACACAATCCAAAAACAAATAACATAAAGTCATAAGAATTCAAATAGAGAACATAGGTACATAAAACTTAAAACCTAATATGATATGATATGCAATATAAGCCTAAGGAGTGTCTTTATCATCTTCATCATCATCTTCATCGCCCATGCCATTATCACCAAGAGAGTGACCACGTCATTCACCATGGAAAGTGGTAAGGGTCATGTCTATTGAAGCTTGGTGAGAAACAACGGAAGTCACTCGAGCATCCAAGAAAGTGAAGCGAGCATCAAGAGAATCAAACCTCATGTTCATCTCCGCAAAACGAGTGTCCATGGTAGCTAACTTCCCATCAAGATAGGCCATGAGAGCATCTAGGGAAGGTTGAGTAACCGAAGGAATCACCAGTAGATCGGGTTGAGCATCACTGGGAAGATCCGCGATCTTAATCCATTATCCTTGGTAATAGGTAAACTTTGCTCGTCGGAGAGAATGACCATCAATGGAGTCGGTGAGAGGCAAAGCAAGATCATAGGAGCAATTGATCCCTAGCTTGTGGAACATGTAACTCAAGGCGGAACCATAGGTGAATGATGTGACAAGAGAGGTATGACGGTTTTGAACAAGAAAGACTAGCTCGACAAACATAATTTGGGCTAGTTTAGGATGCTTACCTCACAAAAAATAAAGACAAAAGTCATCGACTTGGCGAATAGTAGACCATTTACCACTGGATGGCCTAAACCACCAAGTGATGAGAAGATGAAGGAAACGTTCATGAGCATTAAGTACAGAGACGAAACCACTATAACGGTGAGGATGTTTCTCTTCATCATCTAAATCCAAATTATCCATATCCAAAAGTTCAGCTATTTTGGTATAATCAAGTAAAAAATTTGACCCATTAGGTAAGATTTTAAAGCAACAACTTCAGTTTTCTCACAGCATTTGTGTAAAAAACAATGACAAGATTTTTATAAAGAATCCCGGGTATACTTAGAAAAGGAATGAACTTTCATTCCCTCATTAAATCAAGATATCAGAAGTGAAACTCATTAGAAGTCATGAAAGGGATAGAAACAACTCACTCGTGACGGATTCAAAAATTTTGATATAGTTTAAAACGATCTATAGCACGAGGATATTGAGGCTTATTAAAACATTGTTGAAAAATATAGGCTAAGTTTGGTTTTGTACCATTATTTTCGGGATTGGATTCGGTAGGATTAGAAGAGCTAGATGCGATCTCTTTTCTCGCTCTTTTCTTAGGACCCATGGCAAAAACCTAAGAAAGAAATCAAACCACAAAATAATGTATGCATAAACATCACATCCAATCAATAAATCAATCCAATGATCAAGGTATTATGAAAACCTATATTGTATAGTTTAAAATCATATACAAGTATAAAAAGAATTTTTGGTGAAAGAAAAACTAAAAACAGTGTAGAAAAATATACAAATATAATTTTATATTCGAACAAAAAAAATTAGTTTCGAAAGAATTTTTGTAAGAACTTTGAAAATAATGTTATATATTTTCAAAAAGTATAAATTTTAAGCACAAACAATATATAAATATGAACGAAAAAGAAATTTAAAGAAAATAGGATTTATACCTTGAATGAGGATTATGGATGAATAAGGAGATGATTTGCACAATGCTTGATGATGAAACCAAAAGCCCCAAAGAAATTTTGATGATTTGTGAGAAAAATAATGGATTTGAAGGGTTTAAATAGGTAAAAACCGACTTAGGGTTTTAGAGAGAAAGCTGAGTTTGAATTAAATTTGGAAAACCCTCTTTTAATGACTTATTTAAGGCTCCAACGGCTACTTGTACCAATATGCTAAAGACGCATACCGAAACCGCATAATCGATCCATTATCCGTACTGGGACATGTAATCTTGTACCAAAACACTTCCTTATGATACCTGTATCGATACGTAATGACCTGTATTGATACCCTTGAGCCAAAAATGTCATATTTGAAAAAAAAGCTTAAAAATTCAAACTTAATCGAATTGATATGCATGTGAATGCTATGAGATCATCATGTATGAGCAAAAACATATACATACTCCCCCTAGCAACAAGAATAAATGTATATAGGAGCAAAAACACAAGAGCATGGAAATCAACCAAATTCAAGCAAGTTTTAAACACCAAAAAGACTCTAAGGTTCAAGAAAGGCTAGTAAGCCCTAACTATCTCATAAGAGACCAAAAACGCTCTTTGTCTAAAGGTTTGGTGAAGATATCCGCTAATTGGTTCAAGGTGTCTGCATATTCTAGAACTACCTCATTTTTTAGGACAAGATCTCTAATGAAATGATGCATTATCTCTATGTGCTTGGTTCTAGAATGTTGGATGGAATTCTTAGTGAGACAAATGGCACTAGTATTGTCACACTTTAGAGGGATGGAACCTACATCAATTCCATAATCTAAGAGTTATTGCTTCATTTAAAGGACTTGAGCACAACAACTTCCAGCCGAAATATATTTTGCCTCGGTGGTAGATAATGCTACACTATTTTGCTTATTAGAAAACCATGATATGAGCATACTACCTAGGAATTGACAAGTACTAGAGGTACTCTTTCTATCTATCTTACAACCTCCATAATCTAAATAAGTATGCAAACTAAAGGAGGAATCTCTAGGATACCAAAGGCCTAAACAAGACATGTCTCTAAGGTATCTAAAGATTCTTTTAACGACTATAAGGTGTGATTCTCTAGGACTAGCTTGAAATCTAGCACACAAGCAATCGTTAAACATAATATCCAGTCTACTTGAGATAAGATAAAGCAAAGATCCTATCATTGATCTATAAAACTTTAAATCAACACACTTACCTCCTTCATCTTTGTCAAGCTTTGTAGAAGAGCTCATTGGTGTGGCTTGAGGTTTTACATTTTCCAAGCCAAACTTGTTGAGCATGTCTTTGATGTACTTAGCTTGATTGATAAAGATTCCATCCTTCCTTTGTTTGATTTGGATCCCCAAGAAAAATGAAAGCTCCCCCATCATGCTCAACTTAAACTCACCTTGCATCAACTTAGCAAAACCTTGGCAAAACAATTCTTTAGTAGAACCAAACATAATATCATCAACATAAATTTGAACTACTAAGATGCATTTGCCTTTTCTTTTAATAAAAAGTGTAGTATCCACCTTTCCTTTGTCAAAACCTTTTTCAATCAAAATATTTGACAACCTTTTTGATATAACAATCTCCCATTCTTGAAAAAATTAAACTCATTTAGTTCTTCACCTTTTTGTTAGATCAAAATCAATGGGATAAATAAAGCAAAATATAAACAATGAATAACTCCAAGCATAAGGAAACAACATAGATATTATACAATTAAAACATTATTCAAAGCAACATAGAAATCCAACTTAAACATAAAGCATTAACCAAAGCAAATATTCGAAGACATAGGAATTCAAAAATAAATAACATAGGTGCATAAACTAAAAACCCAAATATGATATGATATGATATGCAAGATTCCTAAGAGTCGTCTACATCCTTTTCATCATCTTTCATAGCATCATGACCAAGGGAATGTCCACACCACTCTCCATGAAAAGTAGTGAGATTCATATCCATCGAGGCTTGATGAGTTTCCATAGATGTGACTCTAGCCTCCAAAGTGGTGAAGCGAGTGTCAAGAGATATGAAATTGGAAGCCATGCTTGCATCCAAAGAAGCAAACTTCCCGTCAAGATAATCCATAAGAGCATCAAAGGAAAGCGGTGGAGGAGCAACCGGTGCAACTGGAACATTCTCCATATTCTCGAGCTAAATATCACGAGGTAGATCCACATTACGAATCTAGTCTCCATTATAGAATGTGAATTTTGCCTTGTGAAGTGATGTGTTATTGAAAGGGTCGGTGAGAGGCACTTCAAGGTCATAGGAGCAATCAATTTCGATCTTATGGAGCATGTAGCTCAAAGCGGTGTCATAAGTGAAGGATGAAACAAAAGTGGAATGGCGATGTTGCA
Source organism: Hibiscus mutabilis (assembly GCA_019671005.1). Lineage (NCBI taxonomy): Eukaryota > Viridiplantae > Streptophyta > Magnoliopsida > Malvales > Malvaceae > Hibiscus > Hibiscus mutabilis. The sequence goes on from CM033715.1 coordinate 33,542,521, forward strand.
CAAGGTAGACAATCTCGGCAAACATAATTTGAGCAAGGTTAGAACGCTTACCCTCACGAAAGCAACGAATCCAAAAATCATCAACTTGTTGGATCGTGGACCATTTACCACTGGTTGGACGAAACCACCAAGTGATAAGGAAGTGAAGGAAGCGGTCATGAGCATCGAGCACAGTAACAAAGACACTTTCAGAATGTCCGAAGGAATCCTCATAATTTATTCCCATATCATCTAATCCCAAAACGTTTGCTATAGCGTTAGAATCAAGTTGAAAATTTTGTCCCATAAGGTAAGATTTTATAACAATGACATCAGATCTATCTTGGTTATAAATACATTGGCCATTTGAATAAAAAATAAGGACAAGATTTTTATAAAATATGTCGGGTATGCTTAAAAAAGGCATTAACTTCTATTGGTTTAATAAATCAAGGTAACAAAATTTAAATTCATCGGAAGTCATGAAGGGAATAGAAACAACTCGCTCATGGCGGATTTTAAATTTTTGGTAGTGTTTAAAACGGTCCATGGCATTTGGATATCTAGGCTCATTAAAATAAAATTGAAAATATGGCTTAGGTTAGGTTTGGTACCATTATTTTCGAGATTAGGATTTTGATTTGTGGAATTAGACCCAATTTCTTTTCTCACTCATTTCTTAGGAGCCATAACAAAACCAGAAATCAAATTCAACCCACAAAAATAATGTATGCATAAACATCACAGTCAATCCAATAAACAATCCAATGACCAAGGCATGTTAAAAGAAAAACTATATTGTATAGTTTAAAATCATATACAAGTATAAAAAGAATTTTTGGTGAAAAAAATTGAAAAATAGTGTTGAAAAATATACAAGTATAATTCTATATTCGAACAAAAAATTTCAGTTTTGAAAAAAATTGAAAAATCATTGAAAACTATGTTATATACATACTAAATATGTAAATTTTAAGCATATACAATATATTAATGTGAACAAAAACAAAATTTAAAGAAAGGAAAGTTTATACCTTGAATGAGAATTATGGATGAATGAGGAGATGATTGTGCATAAAGCTTGATGATGTTGATTGGGTTTGATGTAAAAACCAAAAACCCTAAAAAGATTTTGATGATTTGTGTGAAAAACAAAGGGATTTGATAGGTTTTTATAGAGTTTCTTGAACTAGGGTTTTAGAGAAAAAGTAGGATTTGAGTTAAATTAGGAAAACCCTCTTTTAATACCATTGCACTTTTGCAGCGACATGTACGGATACGCCACTTGTACGTATCAAAACCACCTACCGCTATGGTTTTTAGCCGTACCGATCCTCAACCTGTACCGGTACAGGTAAACCTGTACCGAAACTGTCTCATGATACTCGTATCAATACACGTTACCCCCGTATTGGTACCCATGAGCCAAAAATGAATTTTTTGACTGCAAGGTGCCCAAAAATTTAAACTTAATCAGATCAAAATGCATGTAAATGATATGAGATTATCATGTGTGAGCAAAAAACATATGCATACTCCCCCTAGCAACAATGATAGATGCATATATGAGCAAAAAAACACATAAGCAATGAAACCAACCAAATTCAAGCAAGTTTTAGACACTAAGAAATGCTCTAAGGTTCAAGAAAGACTAGTAAGCCCTAACTCTCCCCTAAGAGACAAAAAACGTTCTTTGTCTAAAGGTTTGATAAAGATATCCACTAGTTGGTTCAAGGTGTCTACATATTCTAGAACTACCTTATTTTTCAAGACATGATCTCTAATGAAATGATGTCTTATCTCTATGTGCTTGGTTCTAGAGTGTTGGATGAAAGTGAGACATGTAGCACTAGTATTGTCACACTTTAAGGGGATGGTACCTACATTAATTCCATAATCTGAGAGTTGTTGCTTCATCCAAAGGACTTGAGCACAACAACTTTCGGCTGAAATGTATTCCACCTCGGTGGTAGATAATGCTACACTATTTTGCTTTTTTGAAAACCACGATATAAGCATACTACCTAGGAATTGACAAGTACCGAAGGTACTCTTTTTATCTATCTTACAACCTCCATAATCCACATCCGAATAAGCATGCAAACTAAAGGAGGAATCTCTAGGATACCAAAGGCCTAAGCAAGGAATGTCTATAAGGTATCTAAAGATTCTCTTAACGGTATGTAGGTGTGATTCTCTAGAACTAGCTTGAAATCTAGCACACAAGCAAACACTAAACATAATATCTGGTCTACTTGCGGTTGGATAAAGAAAAGATCCTATCATTGATCTATAAAGCTTTAAATCAACAAACTTACCTCATTCATCTTTGTCAAGCTTTGTAGAAGAACTCATTAGTGTGGCTTGAGGTTTCACATTCTCCAAGCCAAACTTCTTGAGCATATCCTTGATGTACTTAGCTTGATTGATGAATATGCCATCTTTTCTTTGTTTGATTTGGAGCCCCAAGAAGAATGAGAGCTCCCTCATTATGCTCATTTCAAATCCAGCTTGCATTAACTTAGTAAAATCTTGGCAAAGTAATTCATTAGTAGAACCAAAAATAATATCATCAACATAAATTTGCACTACTAAGATATCTTTGCCTTTTCTTTTTATGAAGAGTGTAGTATCCACATTTTCTTTGTCAAAGCCTTTTTCAATCAAAAAATTTGACACTTTCATACCAAGTTCTAAGAGCTTGTTTCAAACCATATAAAGCTTTTGAAATTTTAAAAACATGGTTTGAGTATTTTGGATCTTCAAAATCGGGTGGTTGCCCTACATACAGTTCTTCATTTATAAAACCATTTAAAAATGCATTTTTCACATCTATTTGAAAAAACTTGAATTCATGATAACATGCAAATGCAAGAAAGCATCCTAATAGCTTCCATTCTAGGTACGGATGCATAGGTTTCATCAAAATCGATTCCTTCTACTTGAGTGTAACCTTGAGCAACACGTCTAGCCTTGTTCCTCACTATATTACCACTCTCATCTAGTTTGTTTCTAAAAACCCATTTAGTTCCTATGGTATATTTATTACTAGGCCTATCAACTAATGTCCATACTTTACTTCTCTCAAATTAATTTAACTCTTCTTGCATAGCCAATACCAATAATCATCATTTAATGCTTCTTTGATATTTAGGCTCAATGCATGAGATAAATGCAACAAAGTTACAAGTATTTCTAAGAGAAGATCTAGTGGTTACCCCTTTGGATGGATCATCCAAAATTTCACCACCTTTGACATAGTAGAACTCCCTTAGGTAGGTCACCTATTTTTCCTCTAGAGTCATGTCCTTCAAATCTTTTAGAGGTGGATCTTGTGCTTCTTATTTATTGTGAACTTCATCCACCTTTGATGATTGTTGTCCACCATCATTGGCATGAAAAATTCCTACATTATCATCATCATCATCACAAGATTCCTTCCTCGGGAGGAGGTTATCATTGAAAACCACATGTATAGACTCTTCTACTACTAAAGTTCTCTTATTAAATACTCGATACGTAGACAATTTTGGCAAATTATTTTCACAAAGCATGGTCTAACCATTTCTTCTAAAGTACGTTTTTCCTTTCAACAACCCCATTTTGTTAAGGAATGCGAGAAGCAAAAAAATTATGACTTATACCAATTGAGTTACAAAAATTCTCAAAACCTAGATTTTGAAATCCGGTTCCATGATCACTCCTAATGTGAGAAATAGAGTGACAAACATCGTTTTGAGTTATTTTTGAAAATATGATGAACTTTTCTAAAGCCTCATCCTTGGTACTTAAGAATAGAACCCAAGTAAATCTAGAGTAGTCATCAACTAAAACAAATGCATATGATTTTCCACCCAAACTCATTGTTCTAATATGGCCAAAAAGATCCATGTGGATTAATTGTAAAACTCTACTTGTAGAAACATCATTAATAGGGCAAACCTCTTACAAGATCATTTGAAATTAATTTTTCTAAAACACCCATGCATGCATGCCCTAGTTTCCTATGCCATAACCACAAATCATGTTCACTGGAATTTAAGAAAGTTGTGAACCAAAAAAGGTTTCGGTACGCCCAAGGGCATATCGGTACGGTTAACAACTTTTAAAAAATTATGGTTCCAATTAATTGACAAGGGTAACGGTCGAATAATAAATGCAAAAGATTTATCGAATCTAAACACCATGTATCGATATGAGTATAGCCGCACCGATACTCAAATTATATTTTGATTCCCATGTATGAATGGCACGCCGATACGGCTATACGCATATCGGTACCCAATAGCTATTTTGTATAAAACATTTTTCCAGTAGCCAAAATCTGTATCGATACGACCAAGGGTGTATCAGTACGCCTAGAACAAAATCAGCTATTTGAGTACAAGAACACTTAGAAAATATTTGGGGTTTTTATTTTTGACTTAGATATAATTTAAAGTTTGAATCCTTGTCGTTTTATGAGTCTTTTTAAGTACTTAAAATTTATTCAATTTTACAAATAAGTCCTTGAAAAATATTTTTATATCAAAATCAAATTTAGTTTTACATCTTTGTTCTTGTTCTTGAAATCTCTTATTTAATGGAACTTTTTTCTCCGGTTGGATTTCATGAAACAAGTGAACCTTTTGGCTAGCATAGCCAATTCGACATCTTTCTTCTCACTAGAATCGCCCTCTTCTTGTGAAGCTTTGAGAGCAATTCCTATCTTCTTCTTTCTTTTCATCTTCTTCTCTTCTCTATTCTTTTTTTCTTCTTCTCTTTATTTCTTCATAATCTCACATGTAGGGAGAAAACCTGATAGAGCATCAAGCTTCAAGGTCTTGAGATCATTGGCTTCAATGATTGTGGTTCTCTTTCCATCCCATGATTTGGGAAGAGAATAGATGAGCTTTTGGACAAGCTTGTCTTCCGAGATGACTTCTCCATGGCCCTTAAGCCCATTGACTATGACAGAGAAATGAACGAATGGTCTCTTTAACATCGTTTGTGCCTTCATAGGTGGTCTCGAGCTTGTCCCACATCTCTTTTGCACTTGTGCAAGAAAACATCTTCACTTACTCATCCGGTCCAAGAGAACAAAAGATCATGTGCATAGCTTTGTCATTTACTTGCAATTTCTTCTGATCTTCATTGGTCATCTCTATCTTGGACTTTGGAACAAACCGATCTCCTTCTCGATTCATCAGTATACTTGGTTCATCTTCCACTACATCCCATAGGAGGTAGTTGTTGGATTTGATGAAGAGCCTCATGCGATTCTTCCAATAATGATAGTTGTCTCCATTGAAATAAGGTAGTTTTGTGATGGATTTAGACTCGTAGAGGTTGTTTTCAGAAGTAGAGAACATGTCTTGATTGTTTGTTGACTGAATCATCTTCAGATCGTCTCAAGAGGATGTTAATCCTTCCAATGAGTGTGGCTCTGATACTAATTGTTGGAATGATCAATCAATGGTGAAAGTGGCCAAGAAGGGGCGAATTGGCAATTAAAAAGGTATGGAAGCAAATTGGACAATAAATTATTGGTTCAACCTTCTAACAAGGTTTACATCCACTATCTTAGCTTCTCACTGAGGATTTTCTAAATTCACTATGAATTTCTTCTCTTTTTCTAGGCTGAAGAGACAACCTTTTACAACCTTAAAGCTTTCTACCCAAAGCTTTGAGAACAACTCTCTTTTACAAGAAATAAAATAGCAAACTAAAAATCCTCTAAAAGGTGGAATGTTTGCCCAATTACAAATTCACTCAAACCCCAACACTTGAATAAAATGAATACAATTATGACACTCAAGTGGGTTACAAGATTTGACTCTAATATGCTCAAAGATGGTTGGATTGGTGCTTGAATGCTTAAGACTTGTTCAAATGTTGTTGTTGTAGCTTTGAAGACTTGATTATATACCTTCTCATTGATTTCTAACCGTTTGGGTAGTTGAGATCATCAATATAGCCGTTGGATTGCATTTTTCCCACAATAAATGATGTTTGCCAACTCTCAGTATTGGTACGCTGGCTTCCCGTATCGGTACTTGCTATAGGAAGAAAGAGCTGTTGTACAAAGGGGTATCGATACGTGAGAGGGCGTATCAATACGAAAAGTGTATTTTATAAAGGGGTATCGGTATGGGCTACGCCCTACCGGTACTAGCTTTGCTTACTGGAATCTGAGAATGAAAAAGGTTTCGGTACGTCTAAGGGCGTATCGGTACAGTATAACCACTTTTCAAACTTATGGTTCCAATAAACTGATAATGGTAACGGTTAAAAATTTATTATCAAAGATCTTGAAAATCTAAGCACCTCGTATCGGTACGCATAAAGTCGTACCGACACTCAAAGGCCATTTGGTTCCCATGTATGAATGGCCTACCGACACGGCTACAAGCGTATCGGTACCCAATAGCCATTAAGTATAAAATTGTTTTTTCCAGTAGCTAAAATATGCATCGATACGGTCAGAAGTGCATCGATACGCCTAGACTAAACTTGGCTATTTGAGTATAAAAATACTTAGAAAATATTTGGGGTTTTAGCTTTTGACTTATAAACAATTTTAAGTTCGAATCCTTGTCATTTTGTGAGACTTTTTGAGTACTTAAAAATTTATCCAATTTTACAAATTGATCCTTGAAATCCTTGTTATGTCAAAATCAAAATAGAAGTTTTACACTATTTTTTGTTTTTAACAACTTTCAACGATTTATATAATTTCTTATTTTATCTTAGGATTATATTTTGATACACAATTACATAACCATTCATATTTAAACTATAAAATTCAAAACATAAATCCTTAACTCTAACACCTTAAATCCTAAACTCTAAGTCATACACTTAAATCTCTAAATCTTATACCATAATCTAAACTTCTAAACTCAAAATTAAAAAAGTTTGCGTAAACTAATTTTGGATTCGATTGGCCAATTTGGTATGATTCTAACAATCATGGGCAAATTCGGTGTGTGGTGGCCAATGGTAAACGACTCCTTTTGTCTGAATCCTGTTTTCATGTTAATAAATATGCCAAATTCCAAGTAAACTTGGATGTCACTGTTAGTGGTTTTACAAAGATAATCAAATTAGCCCACTAATTTTCAATATAATGCATTTATATACCAGAAGTTTCCTGGTTTTCCATTCCAAGCGAATATTTTTTTTGATAAACAAATGAATCTTCTTGATTCTTGAATAAATACACTTTATATATATATGGTTAGTTTGTATCTATTGATGATATTAAATTGTGGTTGCATCGTAACATTATTGAAGTGCCGCAACACCGCAAATTATAACGTCCGTACTCATGAAAGCGCAATCGGGCCATAATCGCAGCTTAGTACTATACTTGATGGTTTTTCTAGGGCACATCTTCAGCATTCTTCAACTTCACATAACCATCACCCTCTGCAAATTCAATCCCGTTCCAACATTTACTTTCCCGATTCATCAAACCACCGTTTCTGCAGCTGCCGAAAAACAAGCAACCCACGACAATATTCAGTGTTAGAAATTTTGATTTCTAATATTGATTCATATAATTTAAGCAAGATAATTGTTATTGTTGTTGGAAAAAATATGATAAAATGGTAACTTTGAGCCATATTTCGAATGGGTAAAGGTGGAGATTTAAATAAGGATCCGATTAGATCTTATTCTACTCCATGAGACCTTTATAACAATATCTCATATGCTCAAAACGGATGAGTAGTGAATGAGAAATTAATGCTCAAAGTAAGGAGGTGTGAATTGAGAAAAGGAAATAGAAACCCTCAATCCCACATTAGTAGGATAAATAGAATGGGAAGTGTTTATATACACTTACTCACTTTGTGGTCATTGAATGACTTGAGTTGAACTTGTGCCTCGCACGCAAGGGGGTGAATCCAATCATATTTGGGTTGAGGTGCATTTGCACGACATAGACGACGTGAATGTTCGGATTGGTCGGGCCTTGCATGGGCCTATGGATATTTTACCACTTATAGAAGGACAAAATTAAAATTTTGGTTTAGTCACGTTTAACCTAATTTTCCCCTACAAATACATGACTTCTTTTCAGTTTTTAATATACGAAAAATACACAGTTTTTCAACTGCCTTTCTCTCCCAAAAAATCTGCATTATTTTGGTGATAGTCGAAGGCTCGAGTTTGTTCGTGATTACTCAGTTGTGCCGCTGAAGATAATCATTTGCTGTTGTATCATGGGTGATGCATCTTATGTCACTGGCACTAAGATTCATCGTGATAGACAAAAAGGTGTCTTAGGCCAATCTCAAGAAACATATATCAATAAAGTTTTAGAAAGATTTCAGATGAAAGATTGTTCACCTAGTGTTGCTCCTATCATGAAGGGTGATAAGTTCAATATGAACCAATGCCCGAAGAACGAATTTGAGAGGGAGCAAATGAAAAACATTTCATATGCTTCTACTGTTGGAAGCCTGATGTATGCTCAAGTCTGTACAAGACCTGACATTGCATTTGTCGTTGAGATGTTGGGAAGATATCAGAGCAATCCGGGTATGGACCACTGGAAAGCTGCAAAGAAGGTTTTGAGATATCTCAAAGGGACAAAGGAATACATGTTTACGTACAAATGATCTGACCATTGGAGGTGATTGGCTACTCCAATTCAGACTTTGTTGGCTGTGTTGATTCACGAAAATCAACATCGGGTTACATATTTATGTTTGCTAGCGAAGCTATATCTTGGAGGAGCGTCAAGCAGACATTGACTGCCACTTCTACTATAGAGGCTGAGTTTGTTTCGTGTTTTGAGGCTACCTCATATGGAGTATGGTTAAAGAGTTTCATTTCTGGGCTTAGACTTGTGGATTCTATTTCTAGTCCATTAAGGATATATTGTGACAATTTAGTTGTTGCCTTTACGGCTAAGAACAACAAAAGTGGAAGTCGAAGTAAACACATCGACATTAAGTACCTAGCCATAAGAGAACGTGTTAAATAAAAAAAGTGGTCATTGTGCACATTAACATTGAACAGATGTTAGCTGATCCTTTGACTAAGGGCATGCCACCACATAAATTTAAGGAACATGTTGTAACTATGGGACTTGTTCCTGTAATCACTCATTTTTACTTAAATGTATTACTATTGCATGTATATTTATTATATGAATGTTACTAATATAAGGTGTGTGCATGTATAAGCTACGTGTACGTATTAGGGTTGTATGTATGTCACGTATGTATCTAGGGTATAAGCGTATGTAGATGTCATGTTAATTATACATATGGATACTAGAATATTATTAATTAATGACCGTATAATATGAAATATATATTTTCGTATGTACATGTACAGCTATTATAATTATTATTATTATTAGTGGGCTGACTAAATGTAAAATTAAATATATATATTAAGCCCAAGTAAAAAGTCTGAGTCCAATTACAAAAATCCAATTACAAAGCCCGCTTTGGCCCAACTCAATCCTATCTAATTACAATGTGCAGGGGGGTAACTATGGGCGTTGGATCAAGATCTGATCCAACGGCCACGATGCAATGAAGGTTAAAAATATCCGCCAGCGCTCACTCCACACGTATGGACCGCTCGAGTGCCACGCCGCGCGCGTGGTCCACGCCGCGACGCTTTATTATCCCACGCGCGCGAAGATCCACGCGCTCGACTCCTCGATCGCGGTGCTCCACGTGGCGAAATCGCCGTTTCATCGATCGAGGCTTCATCCAGCCGATCGTTCTTCAAGCCATCTCGACCGTTAGATCGATCCGATCTAACGGCCGAAAATGCGTCTGCCTCGGCGAGAATGGCCACACCGCCACCGCGCCGATATTCAGTCCCGCGTCGATTATGCCAAAGACAACAAGCAAATGTCGATCCGGAAAGAAGATACAAGTTGCAACCAAAATACGTAGATAGTGGTATATATGAAATGGGGCTGTTGTAACGGGAGTTTTTTAGAGAGGAACGGGCAAAAAAAAAAAAGCAGAGTAGTAACACAAAAAAAAAGAAAGTTTTGTAAAACCAAACTTGTAACCAAATAAGAAATCGAAGAAGCGATCCAGTGGTAATTTTTTGCCTTTTTTTTTCTTACTTGCTTCCTTTGCATGCATATACGAAGTACAAAAAGAAAATAAAAAAAAACAAGTAAAGAAGTCTTACTGCTTTTGTCCGTGGGTCTTCCCTTCCTCTGTGACAAAGCCTTTCGGCTTCTACAAGCCGATCCGTGAACAAAGGGAGGGGAAGACCCTTTGTGGTCTCGCTTTGACCTAAAGAAAATATATTTTTGGGTTTGTATTTCTTAGATCTAGGGTAAATAAAGGGGATCCTCTGAATCCAACCATGGATTCATGTTGAGGACGACAAGAGGAAGGTTTTGGTGTATTTCGGAGTCCACCGGCGCCGGTTAAGCGGCGGCCGGGCGGAGAGAGAATACGGCGGCGGCCGGCCGGATTCGGGTTTCTCAAGAACACTTGAGAGAAAAAGATGAGCGTGGGATATTTGGAAATCAAGAATGAAACGAAAAATGGGGAAAATTTGGTTTCGGCTGAAAATAGCCGTTATATAGGTGTTATTATTTTACTAAATGGGTAAATTACACACTTAATCCCACCGCGTTTTCAATATTTTCATTTTTGTCTTGCCGCATGGTATAATCACAGTCCCCAGTCCCCCGAGTTTCCAAAAAGTCACAATTTAGTCACTAAATTACACCCGATCACCTTCAATGGTAAAATTACGCCTTAATCACCCCGCTTTTGAAATTTTCATTTTGAGTCCGCCCCTTGGTATAATTACAACTCGGTCTTTGTAGGTTTTATTTGTTTTTCAATTTCGTCCCTAAATTACATGTTATTGCTCTTTAATTTCTCGCCACCGATTTTCATTTTCCTTTCATTTCACTCCTATTTTCTTTGTAAATATTATTGTTCGAATTATAATCGTATATGTGGATATTATTTCATTTTATGTCTCCCGTATATGACTCATTTTATGTTTATATGTATATATATGTGTCAAGTATGATATTCGCTTTTTATCCGGTTATTCATATCAAGCATATTATGTTTTAATTGGTTCGTATATGGCGTATTCTCGTTTTTTTATATGTGTGTGAGCTTTCTTATTTTTTAGGGCTACATCTTAGTATATTTACCCTTTTTTTACGATATGTTGACCCGTATATGTTGAAATATGTTTTATTACCAAGATACATGTCTTTTTGAAATATTTGTTCGTATATATATATTTATTCCTCGCTTATTATTTTGACATATGATAGTTGTTTTTATCTATTATTTAGAATAATATGTATATGCATGTTTTAATCTAGAATATCATCTATGTTAGATTAATATTCTGTTATGACAATATTTTACTACACATAAATATTTTACCATGTTTTATATTTTTTGCCACTAAGATTGCATATGATATATAAATTGTTAATGCGGTGTCCTTTTATCCGAGCGTAAACGGGGCGATATTGCGTAGTGATAGTGGTTGGGCGTTTATTCTCGGATAACGGGACCTTAAAAATATATTCGCAATTATGACCGAAATTTAAAATAATCGCTACTTTAATCCGAAAAATCAATATTCATAAAGCGTAATTATTAAAGTACCAATTTTTTGGCGGTGTGGGGGTGCTAATCCTTCCCCATCCGTAACCGACTCCCGAACCCCGCGCTTTTTGAATATCTGTTTTTGTGGTGTCCGCCCTACCTAAGTGGCGGTGGCGACTCCATTTTTATAAGGTTTTTTGTAAACCCCATGGAATAAATATTTTTTAAAATATCACAAACACCTTTCAAAAAAAACCTTTCAAAAAACCATCGCTTTTTTTTATTTAGCGTGGACCTTCGCTATGATGGCGACTCACTGGGACAATTTTTGTTTTTCAAAACAAATGAGAGTCAAGCTTTTAAAATAATTACCACTTTACTAATATTGGAAGTTCCGGATTAAAGTGACTATTAAATTAACGTTCGGTCATAATTGCGCGCTTATTTTAACGCATTTAAAATATGGCATATAAACCCGCTTTTTTAAGTGGGGAAAACGCTAATGCTTTCGTGGAGATATCGTTTCTCCGTATGGGCCTAGCAAGTACCTTCGGGGCTCGAGTACCTTATGCTTTCGTAAGGATATTGTTCCTTCAGACGGGCATAAGCGAATGGGTCCCCCCACAATTGAACCCGCTTGAAAGGAGCCTATAATGGGTGATGATCGGGGCCTTGCTACCCTTAGTAGGGGACAGCAAGGACAATTCGGGTACCTCCTAGCACCAACACTGCATGTAGAGAACATAGAAACCCACCTGTTAGAGCCATGCGGATAACCTTAGGTTTTAGACGGGATAAATAGGACTGCTTTTGTGTGTTTATTTCTATTTATTTTTGTCATTTTATTTACTTTATCCGCATCGACTTGTTTTCTTTTCGCTTTTTGTTCTTTTTCATACATCATTGCATTTGCATCGCATAAAGGTACTTGGATCAAGTGGTTTGCCTGATCGTAAAGTCTTTCACTATGGAAAAAGGTGTCTTAGGAAAGAAGAGCTTAATTTGTCACCGACATTGGTCGAGGTCAACCAGAAAAATCCAAGGGGACAGCCGCGCTAACGAACGCGTAATAGCTGGATACACCTATGTGAGTCTCCAACGTAACGACTTGTGGGATCTTCAAAGCATTTGGGAAAGATGGGACCGAAGGCTACAAGACTTATTTAGCGATAGTTATGGCGACATCGCGCAGCTATTATATGTTCGGATTAACCAGCCCCTACTCGAGCTATAGTCCGCTTTTGAATCCGCTTTTTGTCGCTTCACCTTCAATGGGCAAGACATGATGCCTACGGTAGAAGAGTACACTGCTTTACTTAACCAGAAAAATATTCAGAAGATTGGATCTACGCGAAGCCTCCAAGGAATCGGGAAATTACACCTGCGAAACTCAAAGCCTTTGCAGAATGAGTGATGATTGGGTTAGTGGCCTCCTTCAAATCCGAGGAGATAATACGCCTTTGCATGGGAGAGTATTCGGGACATCATATCGACACATCCGCATTTAGGCAAAGAAAATGGACTTATTCGCTTTAGGAATATATGGCTTGGTGATCTTCCCCAGAGTACTCGGGAACATTGACATAGCCATTCTGGATTTGTTCGAACGGGTAAAACGGAAAGCAAACCCGGTACCAGCAATTTTGGTCGAGACTTTCATTTCCTTGAACGCTAGCCGAAAACATGAAGAAGGACGTTTTCGAGGATGCGCACAGCTACTACAAGTATGGATCCAGAGTCACATGTGGAAGACACCGACGCGGGTCCTGCCGGGGATATCTTTCCAAGGTTTTTCGCCTTTACGAGAATACTTAGCAAAGGAATGGCGAGAAGATTTGAAAACAAAAATGTGGACCAGTTTCTTCAGGAACATTCAAGATGAAGACATAGCATGGAGGGTCCCATGGCTCGGTAAAGTCAATTATTTTCTATACAGTTGTGGTGACTTCAATTGGCTGATGATGTTAGGATTACATGGAGGGATCGCTTGTGCTCCACTTTTAGTGTCTCGACAGTTCGGATCACGGCAGTTCATTCCCAATACCGCAGATTAAGCCAAACTAAATTTCTTTTCAAAGGAGAGTTCAAAGGAAAAATTCAGACCATCATGAGGGCCTGGGATCATTGTTATCGGATCAGGGTGGAAGGAGACACCGAGCACATGACTACCCCAGACACGATCTTTGGAGACGTTTGAGGGTTAATAATGTGATTCCCGAATCTAATCAAGGACCAACAAAGGTCACTCAAGGAGCTTACAAGGGTGGTACCGTCCGGCCGATATCTTAAGGAGTGAGCTCGAGGAAGTTAAAAAGAAAATGGACATTCAATAGACCCAACACGCGAGCGAACTCTATAAGGCAAGCCTAGAAGTCGACGAGCGGGAGGGGATCATTAGGCAACTGAAGAAATTAAATGCAGATTTGAATGACAAGAATACTTTTATCAAAAAGATGCCCTCCTGTTACAGTAAAAAAATACAAAAGGCCGGCCGAGTCGGTTCATAGCTGTGGAAAAAGAAAGAATGAACGGCATCCGCTTGTTGGAAGAAGAACGAAAATTAACAAAAAGCGATCGAGAGAGAGATTGAAAGTCATCGCTTTGGCTATGGAGGAAGAAAAACGGTCCGCCAAGAAGGCCATTGATCAAGAGAGAGAAAGATTCGCACAAGAAGTCAACAAAGGAAAACAAGCTGTTCATCATGAGAGAGAAAGTGTCGCCGTATGGAAAAGAAAATCCATGAATAGCCGAAACAGATCATTAGAGATGCAGAAACTGTACGATGACACTCTTCAAAGTTTGAGGCAAAGCCAAAGTCAAAATGACGAATTAAAAGAAAAGATGGCGGAAGTCGAACACTCACTTCAAATGTACCGCCAGAGGAATAATTTCGCGAGCTGCAAGAAAGAGAACGCCGAAGTGGGTGTATTACGAGCACGAATCGGATCCTCAAGCAGCTTGTGGAGGATTACAAGGAAAGAATTAATGTGTTCGAGGAAGCTGCAGCCGGGGGACACCTATTGGCGTAAGAGATTACGCGACGCTGCTCGAATGATACAGATGACAGACCAAGATTATGCAAATCTAATGGTGGACATACAACGAGTCGCCAGACACGTAAATGATTTAGCCGTCGAGGCCGAGACACTCCGACCTTTTATAGCCCCGGAATGGAAGAAGCTCCTAGGTTCCTCAAGCTGCTCAAGGCAATTGGAAAGTTAGGGGATAGAGCTAGAGTCTATCTATAGGACTCGTGTTATAATTAGATCTTTTGTACTAGGGATCTTTACTTTGTAACACGAATTTTGTTGTAATCAAGACCCTTAATTCCCGTAAAAGTAATTCAAAAGGGTGATTACCAAATGAACCAAGACCTTGTCTCGCATGCATTCTTGCATTTGCATCATAACATTTGCATCATTGTACATTTTATTTTTACAACCATATTAACAAGATGAATATTGTGGCATTCCAAAGTGTGTTAACCCGTAATCATTCATCACATATACTTTACCCGGCTACAAAGAAAGCTCATGGAAGAAAGAATAATCAATCTAGAAAGAGGGCAGAGAGAGCTCGAGTCAAGGCTTGAAGAGGCCCGCAGAAGCCTTAGTGATCAGATTGCACACCACAAACTTCAATAGTATCCGACATAACGGCATTGTTTGGCGAAAAGTCTCGGAAAACGAGTAGAAGGAGAAAATATTCCAGAGCCGTAAGGTACCCCACTCACTTCAAGGTTCAACCAACTGCACCAAACCAAAGCTAGGAAGATGTATATTGACCCTACAGAATGTCTTCCACTTTCAAGTAGGGGCACACGAGACTCAACCCCTTGATACCAAGTATCAGATGAAGAAGAAGTGCCGGACCTAAACATGGTCGAAAAGATCAGAATGAGGTAGAAAGAAAGTGGGAAGAAAGATTTCGCCTCATGGAAGAAAAAAATTTAAAGCGTTACAATCAAATGAAGAATCAGAAACAACGCTAGTGATCTAAGTCTAGTGTCCGATCTTGTCTTGCCACCAAAATTCAAAACGCCGAGTTTGATAAATATGACGGAACCACATGTCCTTCTCGCACACATAACGATGTATTGCGTAAAAAATGGCGGCTTACCATAAAGATGAAAAGCTACCGATCCACTCAAGTTTCCAGATAGTCTAACTGGAGCAGCATTACGTTGGTATACTCGCTTAAGCAAAGCAAATGTCAAGACATGGAAAGATTTGTCTAAAGCATTTTCCGAGCAATACAAACATGTAATGTACATGATCCCTAGCAGAATTATGCTAGAAAATATGGGGCGAAGTCCAATGAAAGCTTGCGACAATATGCCCAAAGGTGGAGAGAAGTGGCGCCCAAATCCAGCCACCTATCCCGAGCATGAAATCACGCCATTATTTGTCAATACTTTGAAAGGGGCACTCTTCGATCGCCTCATCAATAACACAACACAAGTGTTTCGCCAACTTGATCAGACTCGGGAGTCTCTCGAACTAGCAATCAAGAGCGGCAGAATTGATGGTGGGGAAGGGTCTCAAAGTACAACAAGAGAAGTGAAGTAAACACCACCAGCACCTATACCGCCTCGAAGAACTTCACAGTCTCACAGCCCCAAACACCTATGGAAAAAACGCGAAATTCGAATCAAAGAGATGAAAGAGTCACCGTAAAGGATAAAGAGAGGAGAACTTTCACTCCCTACCGGTTTCATACTCGTAACTTTATTCCCGGTTGTATGAAGCAGACTTGGTCCGACCATACATCGTTAATCCTCGCAATCCACCCTTCCCGCCTTGGTATAATCCAAGCGCACATTGCGACTATCACGGCGGTATCCCCGACACCCCACCGAGAATTGCCTTGCCTTCAAAAAAAAAATGTGCGTAACTTAATTGATTCCGGGATATTGAAGTTTGAAGAACCTAGCGTAGCCAACAACCCGCGCCTAATCATGGGAAATGAGAGGGGTAAATGCTATAGAAGAAGGTTTTACCAGAGGATAAAGGATGACGTGTCGAAGTCAAGTCTCCTTTACGGTGGGTATTTCAACAGATTATGCATGGCTCGTATGATCAATAAAGGCATGATAATAAGGCGTAAAAGAATGTGGAAAGTATTGCGAATTCCATCGATCAAGGGCATGATATCCAAGAATGTGATGAGTTCAAGAAATTGGTGCATAAGTTGATAGATGGAAAACAAATTGAATTCTTCGAGGAACCCATGGGGAAGGGATCGACGCGACACATGACAGATACCCCAAAACTAGATATGGGAAGGATAGGCCTTTCATCATCTCTCCCAGTAGTAGGAATGCAGTGTCTCCCAAGGAGAAACCAAAGAAGATAAATCCAAGATCGTCATTTCAAAGCACCATCTCCATTCCCATTCAAAGACATGCGACAAATTCCCGGAATTATGCCGCGAATGTGACCATGACAAAAATCAAAACACGAACAGGTAAAAGAGCTCATACTGGAAGACCAACAAAGCCAAAATAATGTGAACGTTGGTGAGGCAGGCCATTTCACCGAGAGCGGCCGATGTTATTCCTCCGAAGCTTTGAGAGCAAAATGAAAAAAATATAGGGAAGAATACAAAGATTAGCCCTCGCATGTATATTTGGAGAAGAACCTCCCAAAAGATAAATGAACCGTAATCGAGGCCCGTGCCAAAGAATTTCTAAAGTTCTTGAGACATAGCGAGTACAAATAGTAGGGGAACAACTACGAAACAACCGCCAGATCACATTCTTTGGAATTACTCTTGAGTTCGAGAGAAGCATCGGAAACACTATTAAAAGTGCTGAATCAAACTTTTGTGCCCCAGACATTTCAGAACAAACCGGACATGATAGTGGGGCATATTATCGCTTATAATCATATCACGTTCAAAGATGATGAGATCCCTAAGGAGGAAGGGGTCCACTAAAGCCCTTAACATCACTACCCATTGCAAAGGGTATGTATTACCAGCGCTTGATCGACAACGGGTCAGCATTGAATGTCTTGCCTATGGTAACCCCGCAAAAATTACCAATAGATAGTTCGCACCTAAAGCCTTGCTACAACTCGGTAAGGGCCTTCGATGGTACGCAAAAAGGAACAATGGGGAAAATTGAGATACCCCTATTGATCGGACCAACCAATATGTGATCGATTTTGTGGTAATGGACATAAAACCATCTTACAAATTGCTTGTTGGGAAGACCGTGGATCCACTCCGCAGAGTTGTCCCATCATCATTGCATCGTAAATTAAAATTTGTAGTTGAGGGCAAATTGGTCACAGCGAGGCAGAGCATGAATTTGTTGCTTCCAGACATCGACACCCCCTACATTCAAAATGATGAAGAGGTTGCAGAATGCCGCCCCGCATTAGAACTAGTAAATGCCACATTCGCTTCGGAGGGAAAACCGGATCCCCTACCCTAGGTTATCTAATTGTACCAAGATGACCATCGCAGAAACTCGGGCCGAGGAGCCAAATTAGGAAAAGGGTTGGGGAAGAAATTACAAGGAAACCCGAGACCCAAGAATATCATTACCAAGAAGGATCGTTTGGGTCAAGGTTACCAACCAAGTGTCCAAATGTAGAAAAGAAGAATATAAGAGAAAAGAGGA